>CM042052.1:82507500-83107500 GCA_023525745.1 Arctium lappa | reverse complement strand
CTCTTCCCGCTCATGCACTGAATTATGTGCGAGAAGATGAAGTTCAGTTGTGAAGGCATCTGAGCTTTGAGAATCTTGGTGATCTTTTTGTTGGGAATAGAAGATCTCGGTTTGTTTTCACAACAATAACCCATTGCATCCAGAAAGGATATCAGCTCAGCATCAGTGGGGAGTGCGTCGAACCCACTTTTTGGTTTGTCAGGGAATCTCAAAGATTTCCTGAGGCTATGAGCGGTCATGCTCCCTGGACCCAAATCCGTGCTGAAGGAGATAGCAGGGACTCGTTCACCTTTTTTGTTGGTGAGTTCAGTTGCATCAGCAGTGAACCAGAACTGCTGGAGTAGAGTCTTTGAAGGCTTAGGATCCACAGTGATCGCGTAAGCTATGCATGATTGTTTGAGAAATTCAGCAGCTTCCACCAGATGTGGGTATTTGTCAGCTTTAAAGTCAAGTCTTTCCAAGTGATTACATTTAGTAATCTCAACTTCAGTGATAGCGAATCGTACATGCTTGGAAGCAACGATTGAAGATTGTGCCATTTCTGTTATGGAAAGAAGCATAATAGAAGAAATGATTATGATTAAAAAATAATATGATTACCAGTTTCCATAGAAGAAGGGAAACTGGAAAAATATCAAGTTATTTTTAGGAAGAGAAAAATAGTGTTATGGGTAGAAAGAATGAAGAACACTTTAAAAACCAAAATCACATAAACAAGAACGTTTATTTAAAAAACATAAAATCAGAAAGAATGATTTTTAGTTTTTAAATAAGAACGTTTTATAAAATCCATGAAGAACAAGAACGAGTAGGATTTTAAAAAGAATAGAAAGCATACGAACAATGCACATAAACATGAAATAAACCTGTTTATTCTGAAGAAGAAGAGTTGCAGATTCAATATTCTGGGTTTACTTGCTTGAGTGTTCTTGAGAAAGATTGTTTCTTGCTATGAAAGTTTTGAAAGCGTAAACCGTATAAAGGAGAGAATAATTCCTTTTATACAAAGAGATAGAGGAGAGAGAGAAGGAATGAAGCGGGAAAAAATCATCATGACATTGACACGTTCCACAAAGTTGATTGGATAGAAGAGCAACGGACGAACGTGTCAGAAAAGGCGTGTCGTGGATTATCCGCTCAAATGACGTCATGGGAGAGAGACGTTTCATTTTTTTTCGTTTTGAAATTATCACTGAAGAAAAAATATCAGCAATAGAATTTTCTTTTTGAAAGTATCCCTGATGAAAAGATGGGGATAGATTTTCTTTTAAAAGGATCACTGAATATAAATATCAGTGATAAATTTAATTAAAAATCTTTTAATCATTTGAAGAAAGATTCAGTGATTAAGATTTATATTTTTAAAAAATCTCAACTGAATGAAGATTCAGTTGTAGGGATTGAGAAAACATACCTGAGAGTCAGAATATTTATCAGAGAATGATGAAAGGGGAACTTTTGATTACTGACGCAATACATGAACGCTGAAGAATTATTCTTCAAGGTTCAGCATTCCAAGCTCACTGATGAGAAAGTTGAACCTTGTCTCATCAAGAGGTTTGGTGAATATATCAGCAAGCTGAAAGTCAGTAGGAATAAAGTGAAGTTCAATATCACCATTCATCACATGATCTCTGATAAAGTGATATCTGATCTCTATGTGTTTTGTCTTTGAATGTAGCACAGGATTATTTGCTATAGCGATAGCACTAGTGCTGTCGCAATAGATAGGAATCTTTGATAGCTGAAGGTCATAATCTAACAGTTGATTTCTCATCCATAAGATTTGAGAACAACAGCTTCCAGCGGCTACGTATTCAGCTTCAGCTGTGGAAGTGGACACAGAATTTTGCTTCTTGTTTGTCCAACTTACCAGCTTTCCTCCCAAGAGTTGACATCCACCAGTGGTACTCTTTCTGTCAAGTTTACATCCTGCAAAATCACTATCAGAATAACCAGTTAGATCGAACCCTGAGTCTTTGGGATACCAAAGACCGAGGTTAGGAGTTCCTTTCAGATATCTGAAAATTCGCTTTACAGCGATCAGATGGGATTCCTTGGGTTCAGATTGATAGCGTGCACATAAACAAGTAGAGTACATGATGTCAGGTCGGCTTGCTGTGAGATACAACAGAGAGCCTATCATTCCTCTATAGGTAGTGACATTAACAGGTTTTCCAGAAGGATCTTTGTTAAGTGTCAGGGGTGGTGCCATAGGAGTTTTCATCGCTGAAGTTTGAGTAAGATCAAACTTCTTCAGCATATCTTTAACATATTTACCTTGGCTGATAAAAGTACCTTTGTCAGATTGTTTAATCTGAAGACCAAGAAAATATGTCAGCTCACCCATCATACTCATTTTATATTCTTTCTTCATTCTTTCAGCGAAGCGAGTACACAGAGATGGGTTAGTAGAACCAAATATTATGTCATCGACATATATTTGTACAAGAATTATATGACCTTTTATCTTTCTAAAAAATAACGTATTATCAATCTTGCCACGTTCAAAATTTTCAGAGATAAGAAAAGATGAGAGAGTGTCATACCAAGCACGAGGGGCTTGTTTTAGACCATAGAGAGCCTTATCCAAATTATAAACATAATTTGGATGTTTAGGGTCATAGAACCCTGGTGGTTGTTCTACATAGACTTCTTCATTCAGCTTTCCATTTAGAAACGCTGATTTTACATCCATTTGATACACGATGAAGTCTTTATAGACTGCATAAGCTAAGAATAGTCGAATTGCTTCGAGCCTGGCCACAGGGGCAAAGGTTTCATCATAGTCTATGCCTTCCTCTTGTTTGTATCCCTGAGCAACAAGTCGAGCCTTGTTGCGGGTTACAGTTCCATGTTCATCTAACTTGTTTCTAAACACCCATTTGGTGCCTATTACAGTTTTATCAGATGGTCTAGGAATGAGATTCCAAACTTTGTTTCGAGAAAATTCAGTCAGCTCTTCTTGCATAGCGCTGACCCAGTTTGGATCTCTGAGGGCATCATCAGTCTTCTTTGGTTCTATTAAGGAGAGAAAGTTTACAAAGAGACAGATATTACCTGAGCTTCGTCGTGTCTGAATACCTGCATCTGGATCACCAAGAATTTGATCTATTGGGTGATCTTTGGTCCATCGCTGAGCAGGAGCATTATTGCTTAACTCAGAGGTTGGATCAACAATTTGAATGTTTACTGATGAGGACGATTGAGGTTCATCAGCGATTAACTGTTGAGTAGATTCACTGGAGAGGTTTTCAGACGAAGGCAGATTTGATGGTAGGAGTGTGTTTAGAGGTTCGGCTGAAACCCATGATTTGGATTCAGCGGTAGGATGTATAATGTTTGGATCATCATCAGCGACTGGGGGATCTGAATGCTGATGGTTTGAGAAGAAAGGTTCAGTTTCTCTGTAGTGAGAAAGCATCCAAGCATTTAACTCTTCATTGTCAGCGATTGGTTTGGAGTTCGCTGAGCGAGTTTCATCAAAAGTGACGTGAATTGTTTCTTCTACGGTTTGTCTTCTCTTGTTGAAAACTCTGTAGGCTTTGGAGATGGAGGAATATCCTAGAAATATTCCATCATCAGCTTTTGGGTTGAACTTTCCAAGTTGATCTCTGTTGTTTAAGATAAAGCACTGACAACCAAAGATATGAAGAAAGCTGATAGAAGGCTTCCTTCCAACAAAAAGTTCATAAGCTGTCTTCCCAAATCGCTTTATTATCAGCGATCTGTTTTGAGTAAAACATGCAGTGTTTACAGCTTCAGCCCAAAATTGAGTAGGGAGATGAGAATCGCTGAGCATTGATCTAGCAGCTTCTATGATCGTTCTGTTTCTTCTTTCAGCGACTCCGTTTTGCTGAGGTGTTCTTATTGAAGAGAAGTTGTGAGAGATTCCCTTGTTCTCAAAGAAATTGTTCAGGGAACTATTTTTGAATTCAGTTCCATGATCACTTCTTATTGAACGAACAGTAAGATTGTTCAGCACTTCCATCTTTTTCACAAAAGATATTAGTTCTTCTGGAGTATCACTCTTACAGCGAAGAAAGATAACCCAGGTGTAGCGAGAATATTCATCTACAATGACAAGTGTATATTTCTTTCCAGCTATTGATTGGATGTTGACAGGGCCAAACAGATCCATATGCAAGAGCTGAAGAGGACTTGTCACTGAGGAAACTTGTTTCGATTTGAAACTTGCTTTTGTTTGTTTTCCTTTTTCACATGCTGAGCAGAGAGATTCTTTAGCATATGAGTGCTGAGGAAGACCAGAAACCAGTTCCTTAGATGAGAGAGAATTCAGGGTTTTGAAATTTAGATGAGAGAGCCTTTTATGCCATAGCCAGTTGACATCAGAAGAGGCTTTAGATAGAAAACATAAGTTTTCAGTGATAGTAGAGTCCATATCTATTACATAGACATTTTCTCTGCGATGACCACTGAGAGCAAGTTTTCCTTTCTCATTTAATACTGAACATGCTTTCTTAGTAAAGCGTACTTCATAGTCTTTATCACATAGCTGACTGATGCTTAGAAGATTGTGCTTCAGTCCATCTACATAAGCGACTCTTCGAAAGGTAGTTGTCCCATTGCTGAGGACACCAAACCCTCGGGTAAATCCTTTACCATTCCCACCAAAGGTCACAGAGGGACCTTTCTCTTCCTTGTATTCAGTGAGCAGGTCTCTTTGTCCAGTCATTTGACGAGAACATCCACTATCAAGATACCAGATGCCCTTTGATCCCTGCACACATAAGGAAGATTAAGCGTTGTTTGGTACCCACTTTTCAATGGGTCCTTCAGAGTTAAAGGATAAGGTAAGTTCAGTAGTATTTTCAGCTGATGAAGATTCAGCTTCAGTGGTGATCTTCACTTTGGTTAATTTCTTAACCTTAGTGGTATTTTTCACCTTGGTTGATTTTTCAGCCTTGGTGACCTTAGCTTTAGAAACATTTTTCTTCACTTTAGCTATTTTATCAGCTTCAGTGGCAGTTGGACATTTACTTGCAATATGATCAGTAAAACCACAGTGATAACATTTTCTATATCTGAAAATGGTTTTAGGATCAGAAGTAGAAGGTTTTGCAAGTTTAAGATGAGCAGGGCCAGGTCCAAGAAGACTTTTCTCTTGAGATCTGGGAGGAATTTTCATTTCCTCAGATCTCGAGGTTTTAAGATCAATCTTCAGCTTTGGAGGACAGAGATCAAAGATTTCTATCACAGAGCTAGAGGATTGCTTAGCTGAAGGTTTAGAAGGAACTTTCAGCTTTGCTTTCCTGGTTGCCTTCTGAGGAAGGAGAATGGACTTTCCTTTATCCGTAGACTTAGTGTCTTTGGATTTTTCCTCAGTGATGGGATTTGAAGAAGAATAGGGATAGAATTGATTATAAGAAGTGTCAAAGAAAGATGTGACAAAAGTTCCAAACTTAAGCGATGAACTTTCTTCTTTAGGATCATCCTGTGGTACTGAAAGTGTGGTAGTCCCAGCTATAGTGCCATGAAGTTGTGACATATGTCACAATAGCAATGGCAATTACCAAGTGGTTGGTCATCCCAACGAATGTTCAATGTATTTATGACAATGGTGTAACACCCGTAATTTTTGGGTATGTACTATTTCAAGTAAGTGTAGAAATCGATCTTTTGAGGGAAATAGAGGAAATGGGATTTTGGGATAGCTAATGTTAGAAGATGAATATGGTTGAAGGAGACGATGAATTTGCTGAAGGTTTGAAGCCTCGATATATTGATTGAGAGAAAACGTACAATACGAAAAGTAAAATAATGAGTAATCTAACCTAGACTACAAGATACAACATATATATACGTAGGCTAAATGGGCTTGGACCCTAACATGGGCCTGGGCCCTCTATATACATTAACATCCCCCCTCAAACTCAATCGGGAGAAGAATGAGTCAGATGGAGTTTGGAAACTAGATCATGAAACCGTCCTGGTAAATGAGCTTTAGTGAAAATATCAGCCGGTTGATCAAGAGTCGAAATAGGAAGAAGCTGAATAGTCTTACGAGTCACATGTTGACGAACAAAGTGACAGTCAATTTCAATATGTTTCGTTTGCTCGTGGAAGACATCATTGTGAACAATCTGAATGGCACTGTTGTTGTCACACCACAATGGAGTTGGAGACTGTTGAGGAGCCCCCATGTCAGAGAGTAGCCAGCGTAACCACACAAGTTCTTGAGCCGTGTCAGCTAGTGCTCGATATTCAACTTCAGTACTGGATCGAGCTGTGAGAGATTGTTTCTTGCTTCGCCAGGATATGAGAGAGTCGCCAAGAAAGAAACAGTAGCCAGTAGTGGAGCGATGATCAGTCATGTCACTGTCCCAATCAGCATCAGAAAAACCTCGCAAAGTCAACAATGAGGTGGATGGAAAATGAAGACCATGAAACATGGTCCCTTTTAAATATCGAAGAATGCGCAGGACAGCAGCGTAGTGATCAGAACAAGGTGCAGACATGAACTGACTAACAGTATGAACAACATAGGCAATATCAGGTCGAGTCACTGTCAGATAGACAAGTGACCCCACTAACTGGCGATATAAAGTAGGATCACGTAGAGGTGGTCCAGCATTTGGAGCCAAATGAAGGTTGTGCTCAAGAGGAGTGGATGTTGTTTTGTTGTCAGTAATCCCAGCCTTCGACAAAAGATCTGAGGTGTATTTGGCTTGACACAGATAAAGTCCCGATGGATCAGAGAGCACCTCAAGAACAAGAAAATAGTGTAAAGAACCACGATCCTTCATCTCAAAACATGAACTGAGAGATGACTTCAGATTGGCTATGCCTGTAGAGTCACTGCCAGTAATAATCATATCATCCACATACAGGAGAAGTAAGATTGTGCCAGCCTCATTGGTCCGAGTAAACAGTCCTGAATCATAGTTGCTGGGTGAGAAGCCCAAAGAGGTGACTGTGGAACTGAATTTCTCAAACCAAGCTCGCGGAGCTTGCTTTAGGCCATAAAGAGCCTTCCGAAGACGACAAACATGACCTTGTGGAAGTCGAACGCCTGGATGATGTGTCATGTAGACCTCCTCAGATAAGTCACCGTTCAAAAAGGCATTCTTAACATCCATATGAAAGAGAGGCCATTGTTTGGTAGCTGCAATGGCAAGAAGACTGCGAACAGAAGTGACTCGAGCAACAGGTGCAAAAGTCTCCTCATAATCGATACCGTACTCTTGATTGAAGCCCTTGGCCACAAGACGAGCTTTGTACCGATCAATAGTGCCATCAGATTTGGTTTTGATTTTGAACACCCATTTGGAGCCAATGGGTGACTTGCCTGGTGGAAGAGGGACAGATTCCCATGTCTGAGCTTTGTCAAGTGCCTGGAGTTCCTCATCCATAGCTTTCTGCCAATCAGAGTTAGAGGAGGCTTCCTTGTAGGAAGTAGGTTCGTGATTTGACAGCAGAGTAGCATAAACATGATAATCACGAAGATGAGAAGGAACTTGTCTTACCCGTTCTGATCGTCTAACATTCTGAGATTGAGAAGTTCCAGGAGCCAAAGACTCAACAGGCACCTCAGATGTTGGCGGTGTGGATGGAGCAGATGATTGATGTTGATCAGGAAAACTAGGAGATGCAGACTCATAAGGAGTTGGAACAACAGGTGGAGGTGATATAATGTCAGATTGGAGTGAGTCCAATGAGACAGAAGCATCAGTGAAAAACAGAGTGGTGAGATTAGGAGACTCACAAAACTTGGATATAGAAGAGAAAGGAACATGTTCCTAGAAGGTAACATGACGAGATATACGAAGACGCTGGGAGATAGGATCCCAGCAGCGATAACCCTTGTGCTCAATACCATATCCAAGGAAGCAGCACAGTTTGGAGCGAGGTTCAAGTTTGGTATGTTCATGAGATTGTAGTTGAACAAAACAAGCACTACCCCAAACTTTTAGAAGTTCATAGGCAGAAGTGACCTCATAAAGAGCCTCATAAAGAGACTTATTATTAAGGATGGGAGTAGGGTGACGATTGATAGTATAAACTGCAGTGAAAGCAGCTTCACCCCAAAAACGTTCTGGACATTTAGTGGAGATGAGAAAAGTGCGAACCGTATCAAGAATATGACGGTGTTTGCGTTCGGTACGACCATTTTGAGGAGAAGTGCCGGGACAAGAGTACTGAGAGAGAGTCCCCTGAGATTGAAGAAAGGAGAGAATGGATGACTCTTTGTATTCCATAGCATTGTCAGCTCGAAGAATCTTTATAGATTTTGAGAACTGGGTGTGAATCATCCGAGCAAACATAATATAGATTTGAGGTAATTCCGAACGATGCTTCATGAGATATATCCATGTGAAACGAGTATGGTCATCAATAAATAACAAAGTATCGAGCACCTCCCATGGATGGATGTGGTGATGGTCCCCATACATCAGAATGAATAAGATCAAAAGAAGAAGTAGAATTAAATTCATTCATTTCAAAAGGTAAAGCATGATGTTTGCCAAGTTTGCAACAAGAAATATTGTCAGTTGATACACAATTTCCTAACACCCCTAAATGAGCTAATGATTTTATTCTGGCGAGAGATAAGTGACCCAGCCGGGCATGCCACAACTCAAAGGAAGAAGTGCTAGAAACCGAGGCAACAAGACTTGAAGAGGGTAAAGGAAGACGCAGGTAGACCACTTCAATCATCCGTACAACTTTACGGCCGAGTCCAAGGATCTGCTTGGTCTTTGGATCCTGTACAACACAACCAGAAGAATGAAATAAAATGATCAAATTAGATTCAAGAAGATGTGCAATTGAAACTAAGCTTAGAGAAAGCTTTGGAACATTTAGAACATCCGACAATTGCATATGAGGAGTGGAAACATTTCCACTAAAGGATACCGGTAGACCAGTGTTGTCAGCAGTTCTTACTGACGTAAATTGCTGAGGTGATTTCTTAGAAATGAAACCATCATGGCAAGGTGTCATATGATTGCAACACCCAGAGTCAAAAAGCCATACGTTACCTGATGCAGCTGAGCGTGGAGAATTCATACCCATAGCACCAGACATGATCTGTTCCATAAGTTCCTGATTGCGACGCATCTGTTCCATTAGGTCAGGTGAGGAGGCTGTAGAAGCCTCAGTATCAGCAATGGTAGGCCCAACAACAGCATGAGTCCAGTTCTGAGAACTAGTGTGCTTTGAGTTCTTCGGGTAGTCAATCTCATAATGTCGCGGATGAGTGATGCCACACTTACGACACTTACGGATAGGACAATCAGGAAGAAGATGAGCAGGAGAATGACAGAACGTACACTCAGATGTGTTTGTCTTTCCCACAGATTTGGAATGATTGTTATTGGTCCATTTGCCTTTGGACTTGGGATGAGACGTGTAGAGAACGCTATCAGTAGCGGGCATCGGTGAGCGCATGTGAAAACGAGTTTCTTCACTTAGCAATTATGATATTACTTCTTCAAGAGTAGGTAAATGCTGCCTATGAAGAAGTGAAGCACGAACATTCTCAAATTTATCCGTAAGGCCCATCAAAATGGTGATCAAATGTAGCTGGTTGAAGTAGGCGGTGAATTGTTGAGCTGTTTCATCAAAAATCTGTGGTGCTCCAAGACTTATATGATCTCTGAGAGACTGCATTTAAGAGATATAAGAGTTTATGGATTGATCAGGAAGTTGACGTTTGCTCTGAAAAGTGGTCCACAGTTGATACTGATGAGATAGACCTGATGATGTATACCGCTTGGCGAGAAAATCCCAGAGACTTTTGGTTGTAATATAACCAAGGAACTGTTGGTTGATCTCAGGAGTAGTGGAGGCATTAATGAAGCCCAAGATGTGAGCATTATTGATGTCCCACTCATTCATGCGTTTTGCAAAGTCAACAGCGTTCTCAGCTGCTTCTTGAACTGGAACTTTGGATGCACCAGTAACATAGGTGTGAAGGCCATAGGACTTTAACAGGATTGTCATATGGTGATGCCAAAGAATGTAGTTGCTACCATTGAAAACAACGGAGATGGGATTTGAGTGACTGAAATTGGTAGGCATGAATTGAGGAAAAGATACTAAGAAACAGTATTAATGACCGGTAGAGTTCGACCGATAGTAGATTCGACCGGTAGGGTGTTCGACCGAAAAGATGTTCGACCGGTAGGGTGTTCGACCGGTAGATAGCTTTGACCGATAAAAGGAGTTCGACCAATGGCGTTCGACCGATAGGCACACAGCGGCGGCGGCAATGCAAATCACACAGATCGATCAATTTTAGATCGATCGATGTCGACAAACAAATCAAAAGGCGATGGCGAGCGATCGATTCAAGAAAACATAATCGATTCAAAAGGCGATGGCAGCGATGACAAGCGATCGATTCAAAGCAAGATCGATCCTGATGAACAGTGATGAACAGTAAATCGATTCAGATGAACAGTGATGGTGAACAATAAAATCGAAGAATAAACCTACAACTCTGATACCATGTTAGAAGATGAATATGGTTGAAGGAGACGATGAATATGTTGAAGGTTTGAAGCCTCGATATATTGATTGAGAGAAAACGTACAATACAAAATGTAAAATAATGAGTAATCTAACTTAGACTACAAGATACAACATATATATACGTAGGCTAAATGGGCTTGGACCCTAACATGGGCCTGGGCCCTCTATATACATTAACAGCTAATAAGTTGTTTTTTAAGGGGTGTTTAAGATTGTTTATACATGTAAAATGACCAAAACGCTGATAAGCTATTTCAAATAAGTTAGAATGAAATGACTTATCAATAACTCTTTATCACCGGTGGCAATCCGGTATAATATATTTTTTTTCTCATCCAAACACTAAAAACTGCTTATTACCGATACCATAATGGGGATAAGTTCATAAGAGCATCTCCAATAGCTTATCCAGTTTGGATAAAATAGGGATTTTGAGTCTAAATTGTGCTCCAATAGCTTTCCCGAAACTATCTCTAAAATGGAAAAAAGTAGAAGAGATAAGTTTTTTTCTCCAAATATAGAGAGTACCCAAAAAATGATTACAAAGTGAGAGGGTCAATAGAAAATTTTAAAAGTAAATATGTAAAGAGAGAAATAATATTTTAATAAATGAATGAAATATTTTAATATTATAATTAATGTTGGATTCTTTAAAATAGGGAATCTGTTAGACATAAATATAATATTTTTTAGAGATTTTGACTTTTAGTTTTCTATTTTAAAGAAATTTTAGAAAAACTATTAGAGATCCTCTAACACTTTGAATAAGCAATCCCCAAAACCCCTTGAAGTGGGAACAAGAAATGGTTAAAATGTTGTCAATTAAGCCCCTCTTCTTTTAATAATATGCAATATGGTCCTTTTAAGTTAACTTCTTTTCTGTTTATTCCCTTAAAGAAAATGTTGCCATTATGTATTACTAGAAGCGTACTCGTGCAATGCAGCGAAATACATCACGATTTTAATTTTATTTAACCTTTTGTTTTTTATTGATTTACAGTACGATTTTGGATGATTTTTATTGAGTGATAATGGTTTTTTTATATATAAATTTGTTTAATTTAGGCTTAACAATATAATATTTTTTATATAAAAAAAATTAAGTAGTTTGTTAAAATTCATTAATTATCTTATATATTTTAAAAATTTTATATTTAAGTTGAAATGTTTATCCTGTTTTGATTATGTTTTTCAGAATTCAAATTTCATAATTTTAGGATTTGGGGATTAGAGATAAGGATTTTGGGGGATAAGGATGAAATTTATTAATTAGGGTTAAAAACATTTAAAAGTAGTACATATTGCTTCATTAATTGTTTTTTAAGAGATTTTAAGTAGATTGACATTAAATAATAGTACATAATGCTTAATACATCACGATTTTAATGTTTATTTTTATTTTTTGTTTTTTATTGATTTACAGTACGATTTTGGATGGTTTTTATTGAGTGATAATGACTTTTTATATATAAATTTATTTAATTTAGGCTTAACAATATAATGTTTTTATATAAAAAAAAATTAAATAGTTTGTTAAAATTCATTAATTATCTTATATATTTTAAATTTTTTATATTTAAATTGAGATGTTTATCCTGTTTTGATTATGTTTATCATAATTCAAATTTCATAATTTTAGGGTTTGGGGATTAGAGATAAGCATTTTGGGGGGATAAGGATGAAATATATTAATTAAGGTTAAAAGCTTTATAGGTAGTACATTAGCCTTTAGTAGTTATTTTTAAGAGATTTTAAGTAGATAACTTTAAATGATAGTACATAAATCTTAATGAGTTGTAATTAAGAGTTTTTTATGTCATTTTTATAATATAGTATAAATTTTTATTTTTGCAATTATTAGTAACGCATTAATTTTATTTAAAATGCAAATAATGATAGTTGTATTGATTTTATTGAAATTTTTTCATAATTGTAAAAGCAAAAATCAATAATATTTGAACTACAAATAGATAAAAAGCATATGGCTTTCATACGAGTCTTTTAAACTATTTGTATATCTCTTATTCTTGATATATTTTCGAATATGATTTTCGTTTCTTATATTTGTCTTCAAATTCATACTCAAGTTATTATATCAAATATTACAAACAGAATACAAAATCTAACACACCTTCAAAAGGTTTGAAGATGATTTAAGAACAAACTCTAAAAAACTAGAGAGAGAATCGAGAGAGAATTTTCAAGATGGAAAAAAGTAAAATGAACTCTTCTAAAATATTTTCAGCTGAAAATATATTTATAATTCTTTCTTATTGCAGAATAGCCCTTCTCCTACTTTCATCTAATTGCTCCACTACCCTTATACTTTGAAGAAAACGAGGCACGGTCCTTGTGACCCTTATCTATTCAGCATCTTTCAAAATAACCCCTCAACTTCCTGAAAATATAAAACATTCATATTAAATTAAATTTGATGACAAGATTGATATAGATTTAAAGCATATTTTAACACCATCCCTTAATCTTGACATCTAAACATATCTAGCATGTTTAATTTAGTAATGAAATGGTTGTGTTGATTAACCCCAAGAGATTTAGTAAAAATATCTGCAGGGTTTTCTGTGGATAAAACCTTTTCTGTTTTCAGTAAACCAGAAGCAATTTTATCTCTTACTTGATGAATATCAATCTCAATATGTTTAGTTCTCTCATGAAATACTGTGTTATTAGCTATTTGTATTGTTGACTTATTATCACAATTCAAATTTACTGGAAGTAAATTTTCTAGTTTTAAATCAGCCAATATACTAAGTACCCACAATATTTCACACATAGCAGATGACATAGCTCTGAACTCAGACTCAGCTGAAGAGCGAGAAACAGTTGATTGTTTCTTACTTCTCCATGACACCATGTAATTTCCCAAAAACAAACAATAACCTGTCCTAGTTGATAAACACTTACCCCAGTCGGCGTCAACAAACGTGTAACAACCTGAACTTTAATTACATCAAAATGTAATTATCCATACCAAAAACGATGGACCCAAGCCTACAATTCAAACAAGGTTTGCAAATACAACCTATTGCACAACTAAGTCTATAAGGAAACTACTACAAGGAGTCTTCTAGCTCCTAGAAATAGCTCACATCTTCTCATTACCCATACCGGTACCTGCTACCTTGCGATAACCTGAAAAAGGGTTATAGTTTTGAAAGAGCGAGGGTTAGACCGATGGTCTAGTGAGTCCCCTCCAAGCGTTACTGCAACAATTCAAATATTATTTAAAACATTTAAACAAAGCCTTACGCCTCACGAGCGTAACTCACTCTACTGACCAAACATTTACCACACTTTACGCCTCGCGAGCGTAACTCACACTACTAACCAACACCTACCACACTTTACGCCTCGGGAGCGTAACTCACACTACTGACCAACACTTACCACACTTTACGCCTCGCGAGCGTAACTCACACTACTGACCAACACTGCCGTCAAAGACGGTATGTCTGTCTCGTACTGCCTTATTTTGGGGACACACCCCAATGGCATAAACGGGCCACACTACCCGGTACGATCAGGCGGGCCACACTCCCCGACTTAGGTCAAAACTTTCGAATTAAATGTATGCATACATCTAATCATCAACAATATATAAAACGAGTTTATATAAACATAGCATGAACATGCCAACATAATTAAATCAACCTTTTCAATAAACCTTCACAAACTTTTGATAATAAAGGCGTGTAGTTCAGAAACTCACATTTATCAAATAACTTTCGTAATCGTAAACGGATTTAGTTTGAAAGACTCACCTCAGATCCTTCTCGCTTAAAGCCCGCTTTCTAACGATTAACACCACCTACGATGATACCGAATAAAAACGGTAAGCTAACTCGCAGATAACACTCTCTCCCTCTCTAAACACTTAAAAAACGACACACTGTGCCACCCCAGTCGAGACCACCCCGGTCGACACACACACCGGTCGACAACACATCGGTTGACACCGGTCGGTGCCACACCGGTCCGCGCCACACCGATCGACACCGATCCGCGCCACACCCTGGTTCGGTCGATATTCAAACAAACTCGCCCAGGGAGATTCAAAACTCTAACAGAACCAAAATAACTCTCAAATCTCGAATGCAACGACTAAAAGCTTGACAACGAGATCATTTACCGACTAACTTACTGCAGAAGGGAGTATTAGACTAGAATCATACCTTGATTTGAAGAGAACCGAACGATCCTTCGAGACATAGTCTCCCCTTCTCCCTACTCTCGTCTCCTTCAGTCGCTCCACAAAATATCAGGAATGAATTCTGATAAATATCTTAGGGTTAAAACATATCTATATACAACCCAAGTTTCATTTAACCCCCTTGAACTTTGGGTCTCGCTTAACTATTCACCCAACTATCAAAATTATCGAAAATTATGGATCCGGATATTACAATATCCCCCCCTCAAGAGAATTCCGTCCCCGGAATTCCATCGTTGAACAGATGAGGATACTGAGATCTCACACTTCCCACGTTGACTCTTGCCCTTTGTGAAATCTCCACTGGATTTTCACCAACCGGATTTCCTTGTTCCTTAACTTTATAACCCAACGGTCAAAGGCCCCCTCGGAACTTATGATCACGGCAAACTCTCCTTTGCTTGCATACCTCGCAAAGGTATCGTTGCTCCACCTCCAACAAGTGCTCTCAAGAGAGGCGAGAAATATGACACGAATTATCCTAATTCTCATCGAACACTTTCGGTTATACACTACCTCTCCAACTCCTTCCATAGCTTCTACGGACTCCAAAAAGTAAACTAACACTAGCTTTCTCTCGAACGTACCACTCCATTCTATGGGAACAACTCCTGCATTGCGCCCTTTCAAATTTTAAGATTCACAAGACTCGCGTTCTTTCACCCACTCCAACTTAACTTCCCTCAAATGCTCCAAGCATTCTGTTCCATAACCAAGGCCGTAACATCCCAGGTCAACTCCTGCATCAACATGCATATAGTCAACCTTTGTTATCACAATAACCTCATAATTATGAATTTCTTATTCCGGTAACCAGCCATTGCATAGTAACTTCTCTCGGTACGGCATACGTCGAACATAAAAGCACTTTATTTCCCAAACCATATTGTTCATCGTTCAACGGTGATACTCAACTCATACGCAGTAACATACATCGCCCCAAAGGTCATAACTCCACTTCCATAATAAAAGAAAATTCCACATTACCTTACCCTCATAGCCCACTAATTCCAACTGAACGAATCATAATGACTTCCACTTCAATTCTCGTCGCATCCAACAATTGTCCGGTCGTAATTGAAATAAATCCAAGCTTTACCCGTTCTAACATTGAGTGATCATGCTCCCACCATCACTCCAATTTAACACTGGAAGACAGGTTCACTTGGAACCTTTCTACACAATTACCAAGTTAACTCACTCCGAGCATTATGTAACACCCCGAATTTCGAAAAACGCCATTTCAAGTTAATACAGAAATCACTAGCCTTAAAGGGGAAAAATAAGATTTTTGATTTTGGACTTGAATCCTATATTTTATAGTCTTGATGGATAAAAGATTCAATTACGAGTCAAACGGTTCTTTCCGGAGCGAAAACGGAGCTATAACGAGGAAGTTATGACCAAAATAGTGTTTGGACACATTTCTCGCGGTCTGAGGGACGCACGGGTCGTGTATTTTCCCTTCACAAGGGCGCACGGGTCGTGCGCATCATCCAGTGGAGCAGGTTAAAAGCCTGGTTCAGCCTCATTTCACCCAAAAACTTCATTTCTTCATATCTTTTGATCCAGAGCTCCAATTTTAGTAATTCAAGTTGCTACGGATTCGTTTTTGAGAGCTCTTCAAGGATCTATCAAGAGATTGGAAGTCTATTGGAGTATACTAGAGTATTTTGTGGTGGTAATCTTCTCATCTCTCACTATTCATCTTCTTCACCAAAGTTTTCTAGGGTTTCATCCACCCTTTGTTCTCCCTTTCATAGATTGGAGGCTTGTAACCATTTTGGTGAACTAGAGGTGTTTTGATTGGTGGATTCAAGTTTGGGTTAAGGTAAACTTCTATCCTCTTCATTTATGGAAGTTAGGGTTTCGGTATCAGTTGAGGTATTCATGTATAAGGTTGGGAAATGATTCCTTGTGGTTTATTATGATTATCTATGGTGGAATATGTATATTTATGGTTGGAACCTTGTGGATTTAGGTTATGGAAGTTTGACTTGAGAATCCAAGTGTTCTTCAAAGGAACTCTAGTTGGGGGAAAATATAGATTTAGCCTAAATCTAGCAAGGTGAGTTCAAGTTGATTTGTGAAAACGTTGTACATGCCAAAATGTCTATTTTAAAATGTTTATGTGTTTTACATGAAATTATCAAATGTTGGGTTATTTACTAATCTTTGATTATTTGAAGTATTTAACTTTACAAACTTTGTGTAACACCCACATTTGGGATTTTTGGGTATTTTGATAAATGGGTCACAAATGAATGTGTTTTGAGGTCTAATTGCATAGATAGATCTTTGGTCAAAGGAATACACTTTTAAATGTTTATCGGGTTCCGTGCATCATCATGAAATGGAGTGTTTTATAAAGTATTACTTGCACTTTTATGTGAGGTATTCGAAAGAGCGTTTATAGTCTCATTTCATGATTTTTATTCTTATCAGCAGTTAAATTTGGAAAATGCATATTCTATGTTATGAGGCATTTGGAAAATATGAGAGTATAAGTCCATTTGGAAAATGGGTAACTCAACTAATGTGAGTTTTGAACTAATCTTACTTTTAGTCGTTGTGTTTGCATAACCGTTGGTTGAGTGCGTTTTATCGTATTCTTACTTCATTTATAAATGGGTCAATGGGTGCTAAGCCTGCGGCTTGGTATTTTTATTTGATTTGGAGTCTTTGGACAGTTGTCCAGTTTTGGTAGCTCGACTTAGAGCCTTGGTTGCGATATTGGATGAGGGACTCGACATAAGGACCGTTCGCGGTTGAACTCGATATCCCGTGGGTGTACGTTTAAAGCCACTGAGCCTGACATCCCTTGCGCTTGGAATTATTTTTCCGACGTGGGACGATTAGTTTTCCACGTCGAGGCACGTTAGGCATCGGATGTGGTATAAGTCCTTCGTGCTCAAGTATTACGATATTGGATGAGGGGCTCGACATAGGAACCCGACGGGGTTGAACTCGAGTTTCCGTGGGTGTACGTTTAAAGCTACTGAGCCTGACATCCCTTGCGTGTACTTTTGTTTATGGAATCAGGAATCCCCCGTCACCGAAAGGTGTTGTTTTTGGGTATTGAGTTTTATTATCCAAGTTTTCGGTGACGTTTTGTATAATTGGGTTTTACCCTTGATTTATGGGTTGAGTATTATTCCCCACCCGTGTTTTGGGGTGTTTTGGGATATAAGGTTTAATCGTATCTTCATAAATGGAGAGTTCAATTTATACTTACGCTTTGAGTGAGTTTTGAGTTAAAAACTAATTTATGAATGGGCGGCTTATGTTGGTATCATTATCTATGAAGTAGTTGGTTTGGAAAACGTTTTAATTGGTGTTCTTTACCTAAAATGCATATTGTTGGAAATGAGTCGTTTTCACATGTAAGACGTATCATATTGAAGGACTATAACTTTTAACCGCATTCTTTCTTTTAAACTATTATTTCATATATGTTGAAAACTCTTGAGCTCACTAGGCGTTAAGCTTAACCTTTTTATTTGCCGGCATGTGCATCAGGTTCCAGTTGGGGTTGGTTCTAGCAGCCATGAAGAGTTGAGCCTTAGCTTTGTGCGAATGTGAGTAGTTGATAAAGTCTTCCGCAATTTTGGAGATAGTGACTATTATGGGGTTTTTAGTAGCACCCGTACTTATCATAGGCTTTTGTATAGAATTAATGTTTGTATTGAGATTAAATCTTAATTTGTGGTTGTAGATCATTCATTTATCGGTGTATTTAGAAAATTTTAAATAAATTGCTATTTCCATATTTGAGGGTGTTACAAGTTGGTATCAGAGCTTAAGTTTGAGAGATTTAGGTATTGATTTTTGGATGCCTAGACTCAAACTAGCGTACTTGTAGGTGATTGAAAGTGAAGTTGCACATTAGACGCCTTAAAATGAGATATCATGGAGTTGATCGGGTCGCTAGAAACGGGAAATTGTCAAGGGTCACAAGGATGCTCATGTATGGTACGTTCATAATGTAACACCCTCGACCTCGATATGTATTTATTTTGGTTCAATCATGTTTTACCGTTAGCGTTGGGCTTGGTATTGGGTTCGTGGGCTTCTCGGGTCAAAGTTCGGAAAATTTGGGCCTCAGTACCACTGGGGCAATTGTGCCCGCGATTGTGATAGGAGTCACTCTCGCGGGGCACTATCGCGGGAGACGTACCGTAGCTCGGGGCGCGGTGGCGATTGTGCCCGCGATTGTGACAAAAGTCACTCTCGTGGGGCACTATCGCGAGAGTGGTACCAAGAGTGGGGGGAAGCCAGCGACTGTGACAGCGATTGTGACAGATGTCACAATCGCGAGGCAAGGTCGCGGTCGGGTGCAGCCCATTTAAAACTCACTCCCACGACCTAAATTTCAATATCTGATTGGGAGCTGACTTGGGGTGATTTTGGAGAACAAAAAGGTAGGGTTTTCATCCTCCCTTATTGAATGCTCCTAGTAAAGACTCTTATGGTTAGTTGGTGGATTTAATGTTAGGTTCTTGCTTGTGGTTAAGAAGATCAAGTGTCATTTCTTCCTTCTCTCAAGTATCATCTAGGGTTTGGTGTGTAACCCTTGCAAGGTGAGTTTTCTTGGATACATCTCCCTCATATATGTTTTAGTTGTTGTATCTAAAATCTTCCCTTGTCTCCTAATCATAGTTGGATTTTGTTGGGTCTTGACCTAACTAGAGATTTTGAAAGTACTATGGCTATTTGACTAAACAAGTTTTATGGGATGATATGTTAAAGAAAGTAAGGGTGTTCCCATTTACTCAATCATTTGTTATCTAATAATTGCTATTTGGGATATTGGTATCACATGAAGAGAAAGCTAGGGTTTTGGAAATTGGTATCTTGAAGTATATGCATGATTATATATGGTTATAATTGGTAAGTTGGGTTTTGGTTTAGTGCAATGGATCCATAGGGACGGTAACCCAATGTCTTGTCCGGACATTTGGTTACCCTTGGCACGGGATAGGCATCGGGCTCCATGGTAAGTAGGGTGTGGGCCTATACGGTTGGGCAGCGTCCCATGGACAGTAAGGTGTAATCCCATTGTGCTTGAGTTGCCCTGTTTTGGGAACTCTCAAGAATAGACCTGGAGTGGTTGACTTGATGTTTTCGAGCAAAAGACTTGGAGTAGTTGAGCTCGCTATGTGGTTTTGAACTATTGACAGTATATGTTGAATACTAATGATTTATTGGCTTTACCTTGATTTAGCTCACGGCTAGATCGACTACATGACTTCAATCGGGTTTATCGTTCTTTTAGCATTCGTTTATTTATTCTCACTAGGCTTTAGCCTAACACTTGTTATTTGGTTGTCATGTGTGGCAGGTCACTCTAGTGATGGGATGCGTCGGGATTGAGTGGACGACTTTGGGTTAGAGAGCGGTCTTTTGATGATTTAGTGACCGATATTTTTGGAAGTATAGATTGTTACTTTTGGGAGAATAGCGACACCCGACCTTAATCTTGCTCACTCAAGTTAGATTATTAGGTTGTCAAGTTTATTCTCTATTTTGCCATGGGTTGTAATTACCGTATTATGGTCCCCGTATTGGGTTGACATACATTAGTCCGTTTGGTTGTATACTTTATCACAGGTTATGGGATCTCCCGTTTTGGGTAGATTGGTTATTACTATTTTCAGACGTTATATAGCCAAATTTGCAATTTTTAAATTGACTCCCAATTTTTAGGATGTTACACATAATAACACCTGGCTAGTGTTATGGTGAACCTACATATCACATGTGTATACTTGAACTACCTTAGCATGATAACCGTTAGGGTAGTGAGGAAGTTTCTAAGCGGGTAATCTAAGGAAAGGTTGATGTCTGTAGCGATGTGACGTCGAAGTGATAGTTAAATACGTTGAGTGCATTAAGTTGATCATCTTGAGTAAGAACTATTGGTTGGATTAGAACTATAAGTTCGTTAGACCAATTTTATTTCGAGGAGAAATTGTAAGTTGACCCAATTAGTGGGTTCGTGGCTCTAAGATGTTTGATGTATCAGAATGGCAATAGTATGTCGGGATGATGGAGGAGTGTAGTCCTGAGATGCTGAGTGCCGACCAAATTCATGCACGAAATTTATTTCTAAAATAAGTTTACATCAATTGTTTCTCATGTATTCGAAGCATAAAGTGTGTGATACTTTGTAGTCTTGGTAAAACATTTAGCACTCATCAGATTTTAAACCGTGAGCTTAACCATGCATGGAGTTGTTTGGTTGCAAGTTATCGCAATTTTTTTTTTGGAAAAATCTCTCCGTCCCTGTTTTGTGTTTAACGCTATCTTTGGACATCTTAAGATCCGCGTTTTAATGCCATATGTGGTATTGGACAAGTAACTGTAGAATTTTTAATCTTTACATTGGATCTCATCCACGTATGTTAAGGTTTTAAAGGAATGGTTGTCCCACTGTTTTTGAGTCTGAACTTTCTTGAGAATTTTAGTCTGTACGAGTCGCGTTGAATTTTATGGAATAGTGTTTACGACGTTTGGACGCGTGAGTGTATTTTGAGATGCGTGATTTTTAATTTACGGCGTATAATTTTCGAGCTTTTTGGGCGTCGTGCATCATGAGAGTTTTTTGAAAAAGAGTCACTTTATCGTACGTTATGGTCTTGGAGTTTTAACATTCTCGGACTTATTGTTGTCTTATGTTTCATGTTGGCAAATTGAAATTTTGACGCCGCTTGGTTTTAGCATTTATTAGTTTTATGAAAGCTCAATGGGATTTTATGGTATCATATCGTATGACTTTTACATCGCGTAATTGAATTTTTGAATTAGTGTACCCGCATTATTGCATGCATTAACTTAAGAGTTTTGCTAAAGATGTCACCTTCCATGTTGTTTTGAGAAATGTCAGTTGTTAATCTTACTAATGGAAATTATGCGATTTATCTCTAGGCTTTATACAAACGCCAGTTGTTGTACGCTAATTGCATTTGGATTAAATTATGCCGTTGGAGTGAGTAAACATCTAAAAATATTTATGTTATTTCAGATAAAACTTTTGTTCTGAGCATAATTCAGTTATTGATTTTACTACTAGGAATTTTCAACGATGCACATAAATGAGTTATCAACATTCATGTTGTCATAATTACTATTTTGGTCAAATGTGTTTTATCTGTGCGGCTCAAAGTTTTAAGTTCGATTTAAGGATTTATTTGCGTTCCCATCGTCCTATCGAGCTTTGGGGAATAAACTGATGCAAAAAGGGGTTGTTGAAAACTTGATGCTACAACGTTTTTTGGTTAAAGGAGGAAAAGTTTAAAGTTAAAGGTTGAGAAGTTCTCTGTTAGAGTCGTACAAACATTTATTTCACGTGTTTGGGGTACCAGAATTTATTTTCATGGTTATAGTGTGAATTTTGCTACACACCTTTTGTTACTGTTTTTGTTGGTCCCGAAGGTGCTAAACAAGTTTGTAGAACGGGGGGGGGGGGGGTTGAATACAAACACAGAATTTAAAGTTTAATAAATTGTTTATTGATAAATCAAAATACAATTTACAAGTTTGTTGCGGAATAAGATTAAGACAGACTCAATCTAAACAAACTTAAGAAACACTAAGATAATTGCACAAGAAATTCAGAGAGAGAGAGGGGATTAAAAGATATAGAAAACAAGGGTTTCTATATTGAGTTCAAGGATGAAGCACACCTTCAGATGAAGGGGTGAACTTCCTATTTATACCCTATGCATTAAATGCATGGCAGGATACTTTACACGTGGCGTTCACTGATAGGCTTTGGGAGTCTGACTTTTGGGAGACATGCTTTCGGCCGGGTCATGAACAGTGTAGTTGACAGAGTTGTTGTACGAATGGTTGCAGAGACTTGTTCGTTCTGACACATCGTACTAGGTTGTGCAAGGATAGACAAAAGGAAACTTGAGGCATAAGCTTTGTGATCGATTGATCGCTGAGTATCTCTAAGTTCAGAGATAAAGAGGTTCAGCTATCGCTAAAGCTTTTTCTCATGTTCCTTCACGTATAAGTAGAGTTGTCTTTGCTTCACTGATGTCCGCATCAGATCACTAGTAGATTTCTCTTTGTTCAGCAGCTTCGTCTTTGATTCAGCTATGAACATTTGATGACGCGAGACTTGTCTTCAGGGATTACGTTGGCTGTTTACTTTAGGAACTATCAGTGATAACTGAACAGACTCAGTTTGATCACTGATAGTGAAACACTAATACATAGAAATGTATAAGAAAGACTATCAGCGATAACTGAACAGACTCAGTCTGATCGCTGATGGTGAAACACTAATACATATTAAAACGTAATTTTCACTAAGTATAGAAGAGGGTCGTTATCAAATCACTAAGAGAGTTTGGATCAACAATCTCCCCTATTTGATAATGACAAAGTAACTGAAGAAAATTACTTTATGATTCAAAATGATGGAATAATCAGGACTCGTAACATACATGTCCCAATTACTATTTTGAGGGATCTTTTACAGCACTGATGAAGTTAAGTACTTTACTGAAATTTCATTTTTTCAAGAAGAGAATTACAAGGAATGAAAATTACAAGTAAATAACTAACTACTGTAAGTACAACTAATAGATTACAGAAGAGAAAACTAATCTATCAGCTATAAGAAGATTTAGGAGGATTTATCATATACTCAGGTATTTCTTCTCATTTCTGTCTTCGTTCCAAGGATTCTTGGCTGATAATTTCTTTGATTTTCTCAGCAGCAGGGAAGAAGTCACACCATAAGCATAAGAGATCCTTGAGATGATTCAAAGGACAGATAGGAATCTCAGAGACTCTTTGAAATCTGAGTTCCTCATCATCATCTCTGAAGAATATTCCATAAGGATAGTCAATTACTTGACCAGCTTGGAAAGGACCACCAGGAGGCAGAGATAAATCCAGAACTGAAAGATCAGGAGGAGGACCAAACAGTGCATCTCTTGAAAATTTGATAGAAGTTTCATTTCTGATGATGGCGACGTCTTCAGAGGAGGAGGACCCAATTCTTCTCTTGAGTTTCTTGGGATTGGGAGGGATAGGAGATGGCAGATTCAGTACAGAAGTGACTCTGTTGATGAGAGCTTTAAGAAGTCCTTCAACGTAGCCTCTGTATGTAGATTTCGATTTCTTCAGCGCATCCCATAATTCTATCCACTCTGTAAACCCGAAACCTTCAAGTTTGGAAACGTACATAGCTTTCTGAGTTCCATCCTCTCTGGTAATCTCCATGGTCACTGAGAGTTGATCCTTCTTCTTGCGACCAGAGATAGTCACGGCTGTTATTGGAAGAAGATCAGAGCGATAATCCATCTTCTGTTTGCACCATTCGATGGACTTATCGTTGATCTCTTGTTCTTTGGAGCGTTCCTCTTCAATTTTTTTCAGCAGTGCAGCTTGAACTTCCACAGGCTTTCTTTTCAGCTTCTTGTCCTTGACTTGAGAAGATTGAATCTTTAAAGCTAGTTGAGCATCTCGTCTGCATTCAGCGAGCAGTTTCTCAGCTTTGGCAGATTCTTCTCGTTCAGCATCAGTGAGGAAGTCGAGCTCTGAGAAGGATGTTTGAAGAGGAATTTTCAGCCGTTGACTTTCTAGTTGAGCGATCATTTCACCTATTTTCTTTATCACTTCCTATGACCAACGAGATGGTCGAGAGGGCCTTCCTGGATGGAGCAGGGAATCTTCTTCTTCTTCTTCTTCATCAATCTCAGCGAAAGAGATTGGGATTATTTCTTCAGCGATAGCAGCTGGAATTATTTGTAGTTCAGAACCCTTAACCAGGGGTGAGAACTGTCTGGATAGAAAATGAAGGAAAGAAGGGATAAGTGTATATTTTTAGAAAAAGAGAGAGAAAGGCTAGAAGGAAATAGGGGTTTGGAAAGAGTAGGAGAGTGGTACAATAGAAAGACATACCTGAGAAGGATGCTCCCCCTCAGATTGTGATCCAGTCCTCAAGCATTCTTCAGCGATTGGTTGCTTGTCTTTGCTCTGCGAAGGAGCGCTTGAAGATGTATCACCTCTCACCCCTGCTTTGACAACCTCTTGCGAAGTTGTCCCTGATACGTTCGGCTTGGAGAACCACATAGATTGGTCTTCTTCATCGTCGTCGTCATCATTGGAGGGTTGATCCTTTTCTTGATCAACAAGATCTAGATCATCTTCCTCTTCATCTTCTTCTTCCTCATCATCTTCAAAGAGAAGAGAATGAATAGAAGAGGGTTCTTTTGCCTTCTCCCCCTCTTTGTCATTATCAACGACAGGGGGTTGGTCAGCTGCTGGAGTAGCTGTTGAAGCTTTCAGCACTTGAACATCAGCCTCCAGACGCTTGACCCGTTCTTCAACTGCAGGGATGTCGCATGTGGCATCATGGATGAATTCCACAGCGATGTTGAGATTTGTCCGATCATCTTCAGTGAAGGAGGGGGGCAGCGCTGGAGCTGTTTCAGATACCTTTTGAGAAGTTGCTGTAGAAGGGACGTGCAGAGATCAACCTTAGAAGAGAGATCTCGAACTTCAGTGGTAAGAGACTCAAATCGCCCCTGAAAGAGTTGAGAGGACTCTCTGAGTTGGACGACTTGTTCTTCCACAGCTGAAAGTTTGGAGTTCTCAGCTTTGGATGAGCAGGTGGCTGTCAACCTTTTTAGCTCCTCACCAGCCTGATTTACGGCGCTGGTGGTGTTGTTGATGGTGTTGGTGAGAGCGTCCAACTTTTCTCCCAGACTGTTGACATGCGTGTCAACAGACGCCAAACTAGGACCTGAAAATGATATCAGTTCAGATATGGGCTTATTTGGAGAGGTAGGGAAAGAAGTGTTTAGGATAATAGGTTTACCTGACGTATCAAACATTTTGTAGAACTGCAAAGATTCCTCAAACGTTTGATGTTCAGGTCCTATAGGTAAAGAGGCGGTAGCGGGTTCAGAGACCAAAGAAGGAGATGGAAGAGTTATGGAGATAGAAGTAGGGTTGGGGTTAATCTCAGCGGATGAGATAGTAGGTGGGGTCACTGATGGTGTGACAGCGATTGAAATCGTTGACACGGTATGTTGAGTGACTGCTGGAGTTGTGGAGGAAAGACCCACAAATGCATCTAAGGTATCTTGTTGAGAAGCTTCCTCAGGTATAGTACTAGAGGGTGTACTTTCCTTAGTCTTTTTGGCCTTCTTAGAAGGACCAATCGGACTAGCTGATGGTCGTTTGGAAGTAGTGGTAGCGACAGGGATAGCAGACGAAGGAACCATCTGCGTGGTCGCTGAAAAAGAAGAAGAATGGAGAGAGAGACGAGAACGAAGGAGAGAGATACTTACCTCGTTGGCGAGTGGCTTTACCTCCAGTGATCGTTGACCTATCCTGGCAAAAGTGCCATCATCTTTGGTGGGATAGGTGTTGGGATAGAGGAACTTGATGTACGTACATATGAAACGTACGTACGAGATCTTGGGATCTCGTTCAGGCTTCTCTAATCTCGACCTCAGGTCTTCAAAAATGGCAGTGGCGTAGTCAAAGTTTTGACCAGCGATAACTGAGTAGGCCATTTGCAGTTGTGTTTTGCTGGCTTGATCCAGCGAACCACTCTTCCCGCTCATGCACTGAATTATGTGCGAGAAGATGAAGTTCAGTTGTGAAGGCATCTGAGCTTTGAGAATCTTGGTGATCTTTTTGTTGGGAATAGAAGATCTCGGTTTGTTTTCACAACAATAACCCATTGCATCCAGAAAGGATATCAGCTCAGCATCAGTGGGGAGTGCGTCGAACCCACTTTTTGGTTTGTCAGGGAATCTCAAAGATTTCCTGAGGCTATGAGCGGTCATGCTCCCTGGACCCAAATCCGTGCTGAAGGAGATAGCAGGGACTCGTTCACCTTTTTTGTTGGTGAGTTCAGTTGCATCAGCAGTGAACCAGAACTGCTGGAGTAGAGTCTTTGAAGGCTTAGGATCCACAGTGATCGCGTAAGCTATGCATGATTGTTTGAGAAATTCAGCAGCTTCCACCAGATGTGGGTATTTGTCAGCTTTAAAGTCAAGTCTTCCCAAGTGATTACATTTAGTAATCTCAACTTCAGTGATAGCGAATCGTACATGCTTGGAAGCAACGATTGAAGATTGTGCCATTTCTGTTATGGAAAGAAGCATAATAGAAGAAATGATTATGATTAAAAAATAATATGATTACCAGTTTCCATAGAAGAAGGGAAACTGGAAAAATATCAAGTTATTTTTAGGAAGAGAAAAATAGTGTTATGGGTAGAAAGAATGAAGAACACTTTAAAAACCAAAATCACATAAACAAGAACGTTTATTTAAAAAACATAAAATCAGAAAGAATGATTTTTAGTTTTTAAATAAGAACGTTTTATAAAATCCATGAAGAACAAGAACGAGTAGGATTTTAAAAAGAATAGAAAGCATACGAACAATGCACATAAACATGAAATAAACCTGTTTATTCTGAAGAAGAAGAGTTGCAGATTCAATATTCTGGGTTTACTTGCTTGAGTGTTCTTGAGAAAGATTGTTTCTTGCTATGAAAGTTTTGAAAGCGTAAACCGTATAAAGGAGAGAATAATTCCTTTTATACAAAGAGATAGAGGAGAGAGAGAAGGAATGAAGCGGGAAAAAATCATCATGACATTGACACGTTCCACAAAGTTGATTGGATAGAAGAGCAACGGACGAACGTGTCAGAAAAGGCGTGTCGTGGATTATCCGCTCAAATGACGTCATGGGAGAGAGACGTTTCATTTTTTTTCGTTTTGAAATTATCACTGAAGAAAAAATATCAGCAATAGAATTTTCTTTTTGAAAGTATCCCTGATGAAAAGATGGGGATAGATTTTCTTTTAAAAGGATCACTGAATATAAATATCAGTGATAAATTTAATTAAAAAGCTTTTAATCATTTGAAGAAAGATTCAGTGATTAAGATTTATATTTTTAAAAAATCTCAACTGAATGAAGATTCAGTTGTAGGGATTGAGAAAACATACCTGAGAGTCAGAATATTTATCAGAGAATGATGAAAGGGAAACTTTTGATTACTGACGCAATACATGAACGCTGAAGAATTATTCTTCAAGGTTCAGCATTCCAAGCTCACTGATGAGAAAGTTGAACCTTGTCTCATCAAGAGGTTTGGTGAATATATCAGCAAGCTGAAAGTCAGTAGGAATAAAGTGAAGTTCAATATCACCATTCATCACATGATCTCTGATAAAGTGATATCTGATCTCTATGTGTTTTGTCTTTGAATGTAGCACAGGATTATTTGCTATAGCGATAGCACTAGTGCTGTCGCAATAGATAGGAATCTTTGATAGCTGAAGGTCATAATCTAACAGTTGATTTCTCATCCATAAGATTTGAGAACAACAGCTTCCAGTGGCTACGTATTCAGCTTCAGCTGTGGAAGTGGACACAGAATTTTGCTTCTTGTTTGTCCAACTTACCAGCTTTCCTCCCAAGAGTTGACATCCACAAGTGGTACTCTTTCTGTCAAGTTTACATCCTGCAAAATCACTATCAGAATAACCAGTTAGATCGAACCCTGAGTCTTTGGGATACCAAAGACCGAGGTTAGGAGTTCCTTTCAGATATCTGAAAATTCGCTTTACAGCGATCAGATGGGATTCCTTGGGTTCAGATTGATAGCGTGCACATAAACAAGTAGAGTACATGATGTCAGGTCGGCTTGCTGTGAGATACAACAGAGAGCCTATCATTCCTCTATAGGTAGTGACATTAACAGGTTTTCCAGAAGGATCTTTGTTAAGTGTCAGGGGTGGTGCCATAGGAGTTTTCATCGCTGAAGTTTGAGTAAGATCAAACTTCTTCAGCATATCTTTAACATATTTACCTTGGCTGATAAAAGTACCTTTGTCAGATTGTTTAATCTGAAGACCAAGAAAATATGTCAGCTCACCCATCATACTCATTTTATATTCTTTCTTCATTCTTTCAGCGAAGCGAGTACACAGAGATGGGTTAGTAGAACCAAATATTATGTCATCGACATATATTTGTACAAGAATTATATGACCTTTTATCTTTCTAAAAAATAACGTATTATCAATCTTGCCACGTTCAAAATTTTCAGAGATAAGAAAAGATGAGAGAGTGTCATACCAAGCACGAGGGGCTTGTTTTAGACCATAGAGAGCCTTATCCAAATTATAAACATAATTTGGATGTTTAGGGTCATAGAACCCTGGTGGTTGTTCTACATAGACTTCTTCATTCAGGTTTCCATTTAGAAACGCTGATTTTACATCCATTTGATACACGATGAAGTCTTTATAGACTGCATAAGCTAAGAATAGTCGAATTGCTTCGAGCCTGGCCACAGGGGCAAAGGTTTCATCATAGTCTATGCCTTCCTCTTGTTTGTATCCCTGAGCAACAAGTCGAGCCTTGTTGCGGGTTACAGTTCCATGTTCATCTAACTTGTTTCTAAACACCCATTTGGTGCCTATTACAGTTTTATCAGATGGTCTAGGAATGAGATTCCAAACTTTGTTTCGAGAAAATTCAGTCAGCTCTTCTTGCATAGCGCTGACCCAGTTTGGATCTCTGAGGGCATCATCAGTCTTCTTTGGTTCTATTAAGGAGAGAAAGTTTACAAAGAGACAGATATTACCTGAGCTTCGTCGTGTCTGAATACCTGCATCTGGATCACCAAGAATTTGATCTTTTGGGTGATCTTTGGTCCATCGCTGAGCAGGAGCATTATTGCTTAACTCAGAGGTTGGATCAACAATTTGAATGTTTACTGATGAGGACGATTGAGGTTCATCAACGATTAACTGTTGAGTAGATTCACTGGAGAGGTTTTCAGACGAAGGCAGATTTGATGGTAGGAGTGTGTTTAGAGGTTCGGCTGAAACCCATGATTTGGATTCAGCGGTAGGATGTATAATGTTTGGATCATCATCAGCGACTGGGGGATCTGAATGCTGATGGTTTGAGAAGAAAGGTTCAGTTTCTCTGTAGTGAGAAAGCATCCAAGCATTTAACTCTTCATTGTCAGCGATTGGTTTGGAGTTCGCTGAGCGAGTTTCATCAAAAGTGACGTGAATTGTTTCTTCTACGGTTTGTCTTCTCTTGTTGAAAACTCTGTAGGCTTTGGAGATGGAGGAATATCCTAGAAATATTCCATCATCAGCTTTTGGGTTGAACTTTCCAAGTTGATCTCTGTTGTTTAAGATAAAGCACTGACAACCAAAGATATGAAGAAAGCTGATAGAAGGCTTCCTTCCAACAAAAAGTTCATAAGCTGTCTTCCCAAATCGCTTTATTATCAGCGATCTATTTTGAGTAAAACATGCAGTGTTTACAGCTTCAGCCCAAAATTGAGTAGGGAGATGAGAATCGCTGAGCATTGATCTAGCAGCTTCTATGATCGTTCTGTTTCTTCTTTCAGCGACTCCGTTTTGCTGAGGTGTTCTTATTGAAGAGAAGTTGTGAGAGATTCCCTTGTTCTCAAAGAAATTGTTCAGGGAACTATTTTTGAATTCAGTTCCATGATCACTTCTTATTGAACGAACAGTAAGATTGTTCAGCACTTCCATCTTTTTCACAAAAGATATTAGTTCTTCTGGAGTATCACTCTTACAGCGAAGAAAGATAACCCAGGTGTAGCGAGAATATTCATCTACAATGACAAGTGTATATTTCTTTCCAGCTATTGATTGGATGTTGACAGGGCCAAACAGATCCATATGCAAGAGCTGAAGAGGACTTGTCACTGAGGAAACTTGTTTCGATTTGAAACTTGCTTTTGTTTGTTTTCCTTTTTCACATGCTGAGCAGAGAGATTCTTTAGCATATGAGTGCTGAGGAAGACCAGAAACCAGTTCCTTAGATGAGAGAGAATTCAGGGTTTTGAAATTTAGATGAGAGAGCCTTTTATGCCATAGCCAGTTGACATCAGAAGAGGCTTTAGATAGAAAACATAAGTTTTCAGTGATAGTAGAGTCCATATCTATTACATAGACATTTTCTCTGCGATGACCACTGAGAGCAAGTTTTCCTTTCTCATTTAATACTGAACATGCTTTCTTAGTAAAGCGTACTTCATAGTCTTTATCACATAGCTGACTGATGCTTAGAAGATTGTGCTTCAGTCCATCTACATAAGCGACTCTTCGAAAGGTAGTTGTCCCATTGCTGAGGACACCAAACCCTCGGGTAAATCCTTTACCATTCCCACCAAAGGTCACAGAGGGACCTTTCTCTTCCTTGTATTCAGTGAGCAGGTCTCTTTGTCCAGTCATTTGACGAGAACATCCACTATCAAGATACCAGATGCCCTTTGATCCCTGCACACATAAGGAAGATTAAGCGTTGTTTGGTACCCACTTTTCAATGGGTCCTTCAGAGTTAAAGGATAAGGTAAGTTCAGTAGTATTTTCAGCTGATGAAGATTCAGCTTCAGTGGTGATCTTCACTTTGGTTAATTTCTTAACCTTAGTGGTATTTTTCACCTTGGTTGATTTTTCAGCCTTGGTGACCTTAGCTTTAGAAACATTTTTCTTCACTTTAGCTATTTTATCAGCTTCAGTGGCAGTTGGACATTTACTTGCAATATGATCAGTAAAACCACAGTGATAACATTTTCTATATCTGAAAATGGTTTTAGGATCAGAAGTAGAAGGTTTTGCAAGTTTAAGATGAGCAGGGCCAGGTCCAAGAAGACTTTTCTCTTGAGATCTGGGAGGAATTTTCATTTCCTCAGATCTCGAGGTTTTAAGATCAATCTTCAGCTTTGGAGGACAGAGATCAAAGATTTCTATCACAGAGCTAGAGGATTGCTTAGCTGAAGGTTTAGAAGGAACTTTCAGCTTTGCTTTCCTGGTTGCCTTCTGAGGAAGGAGAATGGACTTTCCTTTATCCGTAGACTTAGTGTCTTTGGATTTTTCCTCAGTGATGGGATTTGAAGAAGAATAGGGATAGAATTGATTATAAGAAGTGTCAAAGAAAGATGTGACAAAAGTTCCAAACTTAAGCGAGGAACTTTCTTCTTTAGGATCATCCTGTGGTACTGAAAGTGTGGTAGTCCCAGCTATAGTGCCATGAAGTTGTGACATATGTCACAATAGCAATGGCAATTACCAAGTGGTTGGTCATCCCAACGAATGTTCAATGTATTTATGACAATGGTGTAACACCCGTAATTTTTGGGTATGTACTATTTCAAGTAAGTGTAGAAATCGATCTTTTGAGGGAAATAGAGGAAATGGGATTTTGGGATAGCTAATGTTAGAAGATGAATATGGTTGAAGGAGACGATGAATTTGCTGAAGGTTTGAAGCCTCGATATATTGATTGAGAGAAAACGTACAATACGAAAAGTAAAATAATGAGTAATCTAACCTAGACTACAAGATACAACATATATATACGTAGGCTAAATGGGCTTGGACCCTAACATGGGCCTGGGCCCTCTATATACATTAACATCCCCCCTCAAACTCAATCGGGAGAAGAATGAGTCAGATGGAGTTTGGAAACTAGATCATGAAACCGTCCTGGTAAATGAGCTTTAGTGAAAATATCAGCCGGTTGATCAAGAGTCGAAATAGGAAGAAGCTGAATAGTCTTACGAGTCACATGTTGACGAACAAAGTGACAGTCAATTTCAATATGTTTCGTTTGCTCGTGGAAGACATCATTGTGAACAATCTGAATGGCACTGTTGTTGTCACACCACAATGGAGTTGGAGACTGTTGAGGAGCCCCCATGTCAGAGAGGAGCCAGCGTAACCACACAAGTTCTTGAGCCGTGTCAGCTAGTGCTCGATATTCAACTTCAGTACTGGATCGAGCTGTGAGAGATTGTTTCTTGCTTCGCCAGGATATGAGAGAGTCGCCAAGAAAGAAACAGTAGCCAGTAGTGGAGCGATGATCAGTCATGTCACTGTCCCAATCAGCATCAGAAAAACCTCGCAAAGTCAACAATGAGGTGGATGGAAAATGAAGACCATGAAACATGGTCCCTTTTAAATATCGAAGAATGCGCAGGACAGCAGCGTAGTGATCAGAACAAGGTGCAGACATGAACTGACTAACAGTATGAACAACATAGGCAATATCAGGTCGAGTCACTGTCAGATAGACAAGTGACCCCACTAACTGGCGATATAAAGTAGGATCACGTAGAGGTGGTCCAGCATTTGGAGCCAAATGAAGGTTGTGCTCAAGAGGAGTGGATGTTGTTTTGTTGTCAGTAATCCCAGCCTTCGACAAAAGATCTGAGGTGTATTTGGCTTGACACAGATAAAGTCCCGATGGATCAGAGAGCACCTCAAGAACAAGAAAATAGTGTAAAGAACCAAGATCCTTCATCTCAAAACATGAACTGAGAGATGACTTCAGATTGGCTATGCCTGTAGAGTCACTGCCAGTAATAATCATATCATCCACATACAGGAGAAGTAAGATTGTGCCAGCCTCATTGGTCCGAGTAAACAGTCCTGAATCATAGTTGCTGGGTGAGAAGCCCAAAGAGGTGACTGTGGAACTGAATTTCTCAAACCAAGCTCGCGGAGCTTGCTTTAGGCCATAAAGAGCCTTCCGAAGACGACAAACATGACCTTGTGGAAGTCGAACGCCTGGATGATGTGTCATGTAGACCTCCTCAGATAAGTCACCGTTCAAAAAGGCATTCTTAACATCCATCTGAAAGAGAGGCCATTGTTTGGTAGCTGCAATGGCAAGAAGACTGCGAACAGAAGTGACTCGAGCAACAGGTGCAAAATTCTCCTCATAATCGATACCGTACTCTTGATTGAAGCCCTTGGCCACAAGACGAGCTTTGTACCGATCAATAGTGCCATCAGATTTGGTTTTGATTTTGAACACCCATTTGGAGCCAATGGGTGACTTGCCTGGTGGAAGAGGGACAGATTCCCATGTCTGAGCTTTGTCAAGTGCCTGGAGTTCCTCATCCATAGCTTTCTGCCAATCAGAGTTAGAGGAGGCTTCCTTGTAGGAAGTAGGTTCGTGATTTGATAGCAGAGTAGCATAAACATGATAATCACGAAGATGAGAAGGAACTTGTCTTACCCGTTCTGATCGTCTAACATTCTGAGATTGAGAAGTTCCAGGAGCCAAAGACTCAACAGGCACCTCAGATGTTGGCGGTGTGGATGGAGCAGATGATTGATGTTGATCAGGAAAACTAGGAGATGCAGACTCATAAGGAGTTGGAACAACAGGTGGAGGTGATATAATGTCAGATTGGAGTGAGTCCAATGAGACAGAAGCATCAGTGAAAAACAGAGTGGTGAGATTAGGAGACTCACAAAACTTGGATATAGAAGAGAAAGGAACATGTTCCTAGAAGGTAACATGACGAGATATACGAAGACGCTGGGAGATAGGATCCCAGCAGCGATAACCCTTGTGCTCAATACCATATCCAAGGAAGCAGCACAGTTTGGAGCGAGGTTCAAGTTTGGTATGTTCATGAGATTGTAGTTGAACAAAACAAGCACTACCCCAAACTTTTAGAAGTTCATAGGCAGAAGTGACCTCATAAAGAGCCTCATAAAGAGACTTATTATTAAGGATGGGAGTAGGGTGACGATTGATAGTATAAACTGCAGTGAAAGCAGCTTCACCCCAAAAACGTTCTGGACATTTAGTGGAGATGAGAAAAGTGCGAACCGTATCAAGAATATGACGGTGTTTGCGTTCGGTACGACCATTTTGAGGAGAAGTGCCGGGACAAGAGTACTGAGAGAGAGTCCCCTGAGATTGAAGAAAGGAGAGAATGGATGACTCTTTGTATTCCATAGCATTGTCAGCTCGAAGAATCTTTATAGATTTTGAGAACTGGGTGTGAATCATCCGAGCAAACATAATATAGATTTGAGGTAATTCCGAACGATGCTTCATGAGATATATCCATGTGAAACGAGTATGGTCATCAATAAAAATAACAAAGTATCGAGCACCTCCCATGGATGGATGTGGTGATGGCCCCCATACATCATAATGAATAAGATCAAAAGAAGAAGTAGAATTAAATTCATTCATTTCAAAAGGTAAAGCATGATGTTTGCCAAGTTTGCAACAAGAAATATTGTCAGTTGATACACAATTTCCTAACACCCCTAAATGAGCTAATGATTTTATTCTGGCGAGAGATAAGTGACCCAGTCGGGCATGCCACAACTCAAAGGAAGAAGTGCTGGAAACCGAGGCAACAAGACTTGAAGAGGGTAAAGGAAGACGCAGGTAGACCACTTCAATCATCCGTCCAACTTTACGGCTGAGTGCAAGGATCTGCTTGGTCTTTGGATCCTGTACAACACAACCAGAAGAATGAAATAAAATGATCAAATTAGATTCAAGAAGATGTGCAATTGAAACTAAGCTTAGAGAAAGCTTTGGAACATTTAGAACATCCGGTAATTGCATATGAGGAGTGGAAACATTTCCACTAAAGGATACCGGTAGACCAGTGTTGTCAGCAGTTCTTACTGACGTAAATTGCTGAGGTGATTTCTTAGAAATGAAACCATCATGGCAAGGTGTCATATGATTGCAACACCCAGAGTCAAAAAGCCATACGTTACCTGATGCAGCTGAGCGTGGAGAATTCATACCCATAGCACCAGACATGATCTGTTCCATAAGTTCCTGATTGCGACGCATCTGTTCCATTAGGTCAGGTGAGGAGGCTGTAGAAGCCTCAGTATCAGCAATGGTAGGCCCAACAACAGCATGAGTCCAGTTCTGAGAACTAGTGTGCTTTGAGTTCTTCGGGCAGTCAGTCTCATAATGTCGCGGATGAGTGATGCCACACTTACGACACTTACGGATAGGACAATCAGGAAGAAGATGAGCAGGAGAATGACAGAACGTACACTCAGATGTGTTTGTCTTTCCCACAGATTTGGAATGATTGTTATTGGTCCATTTGCCTTTGGACTTGGGATGAGACGTGTAGAGAACGCTATCAGTAGCGGGCATCGGTGAGCGCATGTGAAAACGAGTTTCTTCACTTAGCAATTATGATATTACTTCTTCAAGAGTAGGTAAATGCTGCCTATGAAGAAGTGAAGCACGAACATTCTCAAATTTATCCGTAAGGCCCATCAAAATGGTGATCAAATGTAGCTGGTTGAAGTAGGCGGTGAATTGTTGAGCTGTTTCATCAAAAATCTGTGGTGCTCCAAGACTTATATGATCTCTGAGAGACTGCATTTCAGAGATATAAGAGTTTATGGATTGATCAGGAAGTTGACGTTTGCTCTGAAAAGTGGTCCACAGTTGATACTGATGAGATAGACCTGATGATGTATACCGCTTGGCGAGAAAATCCCAGAGACTTTTGGTTGTAATATAACCAAGGAACTGTTGGTTGATCTCAGGAGTAGTGGAGGCATTAATGAAGCCCAAGATGTGAGCATTATTGATGTCCCACTCATTCATGCGTTTTGCAAAGTCAACAGCGTTCTCAGCTGCTTCTTGAACTGGAACTTTGGATGCACCAGTAACATAGGTGTAAAGGCCATAGGACTTTAACAGGATTGTCATATGGTGATGCCAAAGAATGTAGTTGCTACCATTGAAAACAACGGAGATGGGATTTGAGTGACTGAAATTGGTAGGCATGAATTGAGGAAAAGATACTAAGAAACAGTATTAATGACCGGTAGAGTTCGACCGATAGTAGATTCGACCGGTAGGGTGTTCGACCGAAAAGATGTTCGACCGGTAGGGTGTTCGACCGGTAGATAGCTTTGACCGATAAAAGGAGTTCGACCAATGGCGTTCGACCGATAGGCACACAGCGGCGGCGGCAATGCAAATCACACAGATCGATCAATTTTAGATCGATCGATGTCGACAAACAAATCAAAAGGCGATGGCGAGCGATCGATTCAAGAAAACAGAATCGATTCAAAAGGCGATGGCAGCGATGACAAGCGATCGATTCAAAGCAAGATCGATCCTGATGAACAGTGATGAACAGTAAATCGATTCAGATGAACAGTGATGGTGAACAATAAAATCGAAGAATAAACCTACAACTCTGATACCATGTTAGAAGATGAATATGGTTGAAGGAGACGATGAATATGTTGAAGGTTTGAAGCCTCGATATATTGATTGAGAGAAAACGTACAATACAAAATGTAAAATAATGAGTAATCTAACTTAGACTACAAGATACAACATATATATACGTAGGCTAAATGGGCTTGGACCCTAACATGGGCCTGGGCCCTCTATATACATTAACAGCTAATAAGTTGTTTTTTAAGGGGTGTTTAAGATTGTTTATACATGTAAAATGACCAAAACGCTGATAAGCTATTTCAAATAAGTTAGAATGAAATGACTTATCAATAACTCTTTATCACCGGTGGCAATCCGGTATAATATATTTTTTTTCTCATCCAAACACTAAAAACTGCTTATTACCGATACCATAATGGGGATAAGTTCATAAGAGCATCTCCAATAGCTTATCCAGTTTGGATAAAATAGGGATTTTGAGTCTAAATTGTGCTCCAATAGCTTTCCCGAAACTATCTCTAAAATGGAAAAAAGTAGAAGAGATAAGTTTTTTTCTCCAAATATAGAGAGTACCCAAAAAATGATTACAAAGTGAGAGGGTCAATAGAAAATTTTAAAAGTAAATATGTAAAGAGAGAAATAATATTTTAATAAATGAATGAAATATTTTAATATTATAATTAATGTTGGATTCTTTAAAATAGGGAATCTGTTAGACATAAATATAATATTTTTTAGAGATTTTGACTTTTAGTTTTCTATTTTAAAGAAATTTTAGAAAAACTATTAGAGATCCTCTAACACTTTGAATAAGCAATCCTCAAAACCCCTTGAAGTGGGAACAAGAAATGGTTAAAATGTTGTCAATTAATCCCTCTTCTTTTAATAATATGCAATATGGTCCTTTTAAGTTAACTTCTTTTCTGTTTATTCCCTTAAAGAAAATGTTGCCATTATGTATTACTAGAAGCGTACTCGTGCAATGCAGCGAAATACATCACGATTTTAATTTTATTTTAACTTTTTGTTTTTTATTGATTTACAGTACGATTTTGGATGATTTTTATTGAGTGATAATGGTTTTTTTATATATAAATTTGTTTAATTTAGGCTTAACAATATAATATTTTTTATATAAAAAAAATTAAGTAGTTTGTTAAAATTCATTAATTATCTTATATATTTTAAAAATTTTATATTTAAGTTGAAATGTTTATCCTGTTTTGATTATGTTTATCAGAATTCAAATTTCATAATTTTAGGATTTGGGGATTAGAGATAAGGATTTTGGGGGATAAGGATGAAATTTATTAATTAGGGTTAAAAACATTTAAAAGTAGTACATATTGCTTCATTAATTATTTTTTAAGAGATTTTAAGTAGATTGACATTAAATAATAGTACATAATGCTTAATACATCACGATTTTAATGTTTATTTTTATTTTTTGTTTTTTATTGATTTACAGTACGATTTTGGATGGTTTTTATTGAGTGATAATGACTTTTTATATATAAATTTATTTAATTTAGGCTTAACAATATAATGTTTTTATATAAAAAAAAATTAAATAGTTTGTTAAAATTCATTAATTATCTTATATATTTTAAATTTTTTATATTTAAATTGAGATGTTTATCCTGTTTTGATTATGTTTATCATAATTCAAATTTCATAATTTTAGGGTTTGGGGATTAGAGATAAGCATTTTGGGGGGATAAGGATGAAATATATTAATTAAGGTTAAAAGCTTTATAGGTAGTACATTAGCCTTTAGTAGTTATTTTTAAGAGATTTTAAGTAGATAACTTTAAATGATAGTACATAAATCTTAATGAGTTGTAATTAAGAGTTTTTTATGTCATTTTTATAATATAGTATAAATTTTTATTTTTGCAATTATTAGTAACGCATTAATTTTATTTAAAATGCAAATAATGATAGTTGTATTGATTTTATTGAAATTTTTTCATAATTGTAAAAGCAAAAATCAATAATATTTGAACTACAAATAGATAAAAAGCATATGGCTTTCATACGAGTCTTTTAAACTATTTGTATATCTCTTATTCTTGATATATTTTCGAATATGATTTTCGTTTCTTATATTTGTCTTCAAATTCATACTCAAGTTATTATATCAAATATTACAAACAGAATACAAAATCTAACACACTTTCAAAAGGTTTGAAGATGATTTAAGAACAAACTCTAAAAAACTAGAGAGAGAATCGAGAGAGAATTTTCAAGATGGAAAAAAGTAAAATGAACTCTTCTAAAATATTTTCAGCTGAAAATATATTTATAATTCTTTCTTATTGCAGAATAGCCCTTCTCCTACTTTCATCTAATTGCTCCACTACCCTTATACTTTGAAGAAAACGAGACACGGTCCTTGTGACCCTTATCTATTCAGCATCTTTCAAAATAACCCCTCAACTTCCTGAAAATATAAAACATTCATATTAAATTAAATTTGATGACAAGATTGATATAGATTTAAAGCATATTTTAACACCATCCCTTAATCTTGACATCTAAACATATCTAGCATGTTTAATTTAGTAATGAAATGGTTGTGTTGATTAACCCCAAGAGATTTAGTAAAAATATCTGCAGGGTTTTCTGTGGATAAAACCTTTTCTGTTTTCAGTAAATCAGAAGCAATTTTATCTCTTACTTGATGAATATCAATCTCAATATGTTTAGTTCTCTCATGAAATACTGTGTTATTAGCTATTTGTATTGTTGACTTATTATCACAATTCAAATTTACTGGAAGTAAATTTTCTAGTTTTAAATCAGCCAATATACTAAGTACCCACAATATTTCACACATAGCAGATGACATAGCTCTGAACTCAGACTCAGCTGAAGAGCGAGAAACAGTTGATTGTTTCTTACTTCTCCATGACACCATGTAATTTCCCAAAAACAAACAATAACCTGTCCTAGTTGATAAACACTTACCCCAGTCGGCGTCAACAAACGTGTAACAACCTGAACTTTAATTACATCAAAATGTAATTATCCATACCAAAAACGATGGACCCAAGCCTACAATTCAAACAAGGTTTGCAAATACAACCTATTGCACAACTAAGTCTATAAGGAAACTACTACAAGGAGTCTTCTAGCTCCTAGAAATAGCTCACATCTTCTCATTACCCTTACCGGTACCTGCTACCTTGCGATAACCTGAAAAGGGGTTATAGTTTTGAAAGAGCGAGGGTTAGACCGATGGTCTAGTGAGTCCCCTCCAAGCGTTACTGCAACAATTCAAATATTATTTAAAACATTTAAACAAAGCCTTACGCCTCACGAGCGTAACTCACTCTACTGACCAAACATTTACCACACTTTACGCCTCGCGAGCGTAACTCACACTACTAACCAACACTTACCACACTTTACGCCTCGCGAGCGTAACTCACACTACTGACCAACACTGCCGTCAAAGACGGTATGTCTGTCTCGTACTGCCTTATTTTGGGGACACACCCCAATGGCATAAACGGGCCACACTACCCGGTACGATCAGGCGGGCCACACTCCCCGACTTAGGTCAAAACTTCCGAATTAAATGTATGCATACATCTAATCATCAACAATATATAAAACGAGTTTATATAAACATAGCATGAACATGCCAACATAATTAAATCAACCTTTTCAATAAACCTTCACAAACTTTTGATAATAAAGGCGTGTAGTTCAGAAACTCACATTTATCAAATAACTTTCGTAATCGTAAACGGATTTAGTTTGAAAGACTCACCTCAGATCCTTCTCGCTTAAAGCCCGCTTTCTAACGATTAACACCACCTACGACGATACCGAATAAAAACGGTAAGCTAACTCGCAGATAACACTCTCTCCCTCTCTAAACACTTAAAAAACGACACACTGTGCCACCCCAGTCGAGACCTGGAGTGGTTGACTTGATGTTTTCGAGCAAAAGACTTGGAGTAGTTGAGCTCGCTATGTGGTTTTGAACTATTGACAGTATATGTTGAATACTAATGATTTATTGGCTTTACCTTGATTTAGCTCACGGCTAGATCGACTACATGACTTCAATCGGGTTTATCGTTCTTTTAGCATTCGTTTATTTATTCTCACTAGGCTTTAGCCTAACACTTGTTATTTGGTTGTCATGTGTGGCAGGTCACTCTAGTGATGGGATGCGTCGGGATTGAGTGGACGACTTTGGGTTAGAGAGCGGTCTTTTGATGATTTAGTGACCGATATTTTTGGAAGTATAGATTGTTACTTTTGGGAGAATAGCGACACCCGACCTTAATCTTGCTCACTCAAGTTAGATTATTAGGTTGTCAAGTTTATTCTCTATTTTGCCATGGGTTGTAATTACCGTATTATGGTCCCCGTATTGGGTTGACATACATTAGTCCGTTTGGTTGTATACTTTATCACAGGTTATGGGATCTCCCGTTTTGGGTAGATTGGTTATTACTATTTTCAGACGTTATATAGCCAAATTTGCAATTTTTAAATTGACTCCCAATTTTTAGGATGTTACACATAATAACACCTGGCTAGTGTTATGGTGAACCTACATATCACATGTGTATACTTGAACTACCTTAGCATGATAACCGTTAGGGTAGTGAGGAAGTTTCTAAGCGGGTAATCTAAGGAAAGGTTGATGTCTGTAGCGATGTGACGTCGAAGTGATAGTTAAATACGTTGAGTGCATTAAGTTGATCATCTTGAGTAAGAACTATTGGTTGGATTAGAACTATAAGTTCGTTAGACCAATTTTATTTCGAGGAGAAATTGTAAGTTGACCCAATTAGTGGGTTCGTGGCTCTAAGATGTTTGATGTATCAGAATGGCAATAGTATGTCGGGATGATGGAGGGGTGTAGTCCTGAGATGCTGAGTGCCGACCAAATTCATGCACGAAATTTATTTCTAAAATAAGTTTACATCAATTGTTTCTCATGTATTCGAATCATAAAGTGTGTGATACTTTGTAGTCTTGGTAAAACATTTAGCACTCATCAGATTTTAAACCGTGAGCTTAACCATGCATGGAGTTGTTTGGTTGCAAGTTATCGCAATTTTTTTTTTGGAAAAATCTCTCCGTCCCTGTTTTGTGTTTAACGCTATCTTTGGACATCTTAAGATCCGCGTTTTAATGCCATATGTGGTATTGGACAAGTAACTGTAGAATTTTTAATCTTTACATTGGATCTCCTCCACGTATGTTAAGGTTTTAAAGGAATGGTTGTCCCACTGTTTTTGAGTCTGAACTTTCTTGAGAATTTTAGTCTGTACGAGTCGCGTTGAATTTTATGGAATAGTGTTTACGACGTTTGGACGCGTGAGTGTATTTTGAGATGCGTGAGTTTTAATTTACGGCGTATAATTTTCGAGCTTTTTGGGCGTCGTGCATCATGAGAGTTTTTTGAAAAAGAGTCACTTTATCGTACGTTATGGTCTTGGAGTTTTAACATTCTCGGACTTATTGTTGTCTTATGTTTCATGTTGGCAAATTGAAATTTTGACGCCGCTTGGTTTTAGCATTTATTATGTTGGGTCTGAAATATGCCAAGGATAGTTCAACATGGTTACTACTTCTAGTTCAACATGGTTACTACTTCTAGTTCATCATGGTTACTACTTCTGAAGTTAATATTCATCATGGTTACTACTTCTGTGGTTAATGTTGCTAGTTGTAGTTAATGCTGCTGGAACAAAGTTAATGTTGCTAGAAGAAAACAGTTAATACTTCTAGTTAATACTTCTAGTTAATGCTGCTAGAAGAAAACAGTTAATACTTCTAGTTAATGCTGCTAGTTGATGGTTAATATTGCTCAACAAAATTAGTACTGCTAGTTCAAAGTTAGTACTGTTTGAAGATATTAATGCTGCTGAGCATGGTTAGTACTGCTAGAGTTAATACTGCTCAAAGTATTAATGCTGCTTATGATTAATACTGCTTATAATATGGAGATCTGTATGGAAAGGATGACAACTGAATAAACTGAAGATTATGGAAAGCTTGGAGATAATGATGGAAGATATTCTGAAGATATTTTATTAATTGTAATTAGCTTTTATCTTCAGTATATATATAGTATTGTTTAGAATAGTTAGATATAACTTTTTGAGAATTAAAGATTAATTCTTAGTTTTAGAGAGAAATCAACCTCAAGGTATAGATCCTAATTCTAGAGAAGTAGAATTCGTATTGGTGAGCCTGTTCATCAATATTGAGGTTGAGTGTGTAATCTTGTAACTTCAAAGCATTCAATACAAGTTTACAGTTTGTTCTTCATATTTACTGTTTTGGTTTACTGTTTCATTGAATATCAAAGTGTTATTCCGCAAACTTCTTTGATATTGTTTCTGAGAATTAATTCTTGTTGAGAATTCGAACCTGACAAGTGGTATCAGAGCAGGTATTCTCAGAAACCTGCAATCATCATTCTTCCTTGAAATCAGAAATCATCAATGGCTAAAGTTTCAGATTCTTCAAGCACAGAAATCCCCACAGAGGTAATGTCTAATCTTTGCTCTAAAACTTGTATGGAAACTGTTAAAAGGTACAGGGATCACAACCAGACAATGAGTGATGACCTTAAAAGATTAGAGAGAGATATAAAAGACTATGTAAGAATTGTTGAGAGTTTTGAGGAACAGATCAAAGTTTTCCAAGCCAATGAACTTCAACATTCTTATGATACAAATTACTGGAAGTGGGAGAAGAATGACCTAGAACTTCAGCTGAAAAAGTCTAAAGAGGAGAATGAGAAGATAAAGAGTGAGTTTGAGAAAACCAAGCTGGATATTGAGAAATTTTCCAATGCTTCTAAAGCAATGGACTCTTTGCTCCAAACTCAAATCCATGACAAACTTAGAAGAGGAATAGGCTATAACACCACACCACCACCATACAACAACAATTACATTCCTCCTATATCAAACTTACTAGAGACCAAGGATAGGAAGGAATTGCCTGTTGGAGCCACTAAGATAGATCCTTTAGACAAAGTGGTGGTTGAAACAGACTCTGAAGAAGAGAACTCTAGTGAAAAGAGTAAGGAGAACACTGGGAATGGTGAGGTTCCTCTAGAAAATCACATTATCACCAATGAGGGATGTGGAAAGACTTGGGTCAAATCTAAGGACATAGAGAAGACTGAGGGAAAGTCTGAGAAGGTCCATTATAAGCAAACCACAGTTGTGAATCCTGTCCCTTGCAAACAGTGTTCTTGCAATAAATCTGAGCCCCAAAAACATGATAAACCTAGGGGAAATCAGAGAAACTGGAATAATCAGTGGGCACAAAAACAAGGGGTTGATTTGAGTAAAATCAATAGACCAAAACCTTGTTTTAACTGTGGCAAATTGAATCATCTTGCCAAACACTGTTATTTCAACCCTATCAACCAAAGAGTCACTTTTCAAAGAAAACCACAAAACTCTTTTGGTTATAGGAATAAAAGAAGGAATAAATTGGATGAGAAAAGAGCACCTTTAAAGTCTCATTCTCAGAACAAGTTTGCTAATACAAAGAAAAATGCTCCAAATAAGCCAAGGAGTAATTTAAAGACAAAGAAAGCAACCAACTTTGTTCAAGTTTGGGTTCCAATTGTAAAGAAAACTGTTAGTACTGCTATCCCAGATAGTACTGCTAACAGAAATAGTGCTGCTGCAACCAATACTACTGCTAACAAGGATAGTGCTTCTACTAGTATTAATGTTGCAAAGCCAATAATCTTGACAAAGTATTCCAGCCATGAGATTCCTAAACAACTCATCCAGACCAAACTGACAGATTATATAAATGAGAAAGGACAACCCAAGACCACTTTGGCTTGGGTTCCTTCAAAGACTAACTGATTTATCAAGTGTGCAGGGCAACCAAAAGCTCAAGAGGAAGAGCATTTGGAATGAAGATAATGGTTGCTCTAGGCACATAACAAGAAACATGGATTGCCTTCAAATTCTTTAAAAGATTTGATGGAGGACATGTTTCTTTTGATCCAACAGAAGGTTGCTAATAATGAAAGGTAGTTAGTACTTCTAGTTCAGTGAAAACTGTCAGACTATGTTAATGCTGCTGGTATGTGTTACTACTGCCAGTCTGTGTTAATGCTGCTGATAAGTGTTACTACTGATAATGTAAGTTTTCTATACCTAAAAATGATCTTCAATGATTTAATGTCAAACCTGGATATCAATCAAAAAGCTTTTATCTGTATCCAAGGTTTGTACAAGAAGTACTTAATAAGGAATTGACGGATTAACCTCATTTTAATGAGATATATGTACCTAAACCCCCTAAAGGCAAGGTTTTCTCAAACATGAGAAGATCTGCTAGGGACTCGGAAGGAGTTGACATACCATTGTTCTCTACAATGATGGTGATGTCCCACAATCAAGAAGGTAAGGCATCAGGGTCAAAGCCCTCATTAGACCAACCCACTGATGACCTATCCACACCTTCCACTACCAAGCATAAATCTTCATATTCCTTTTGACAAACCAACATTCCCTATTACTATATTATATAAGGAAAAGATACTGAAGGTTCCTTCCCTTCTTGTATCTTCGACCTCAAAACCTACAAGCCCTCTGATGGAGCATTTTTCATCAGAGAATATCCAAAGGGAAACCATAGGGGTGTCTCCCAACCTCAAGAAGGTGCTCAATAAGGAGATGCAAGAGCATATGGGTTGTAAGGCTCACACTACTGACTTTGCACAAAGTGCAGGACAGGACAGTGTGAACATATCTAAGACCTTCCCCATGGCAACTTTAGATGAGTAATTATCTAAAGGTCCCAGGTGCCAAGAAACCAAGGGAGTAGAAGGTGCTTCTGCTAGGCAGAAGATCTCTACTAAAAGATCCAAGGATCCTTCAAAGGTGGTAAACACACCTAAAGGAGGTGAGGACAGATTTAACTACAAAGAATTGATGTATACACTTGGTACAATTAGTCTGAAAGTTCACAATCAAATTATGGAGATAAAAGAGATGAAAAGGAGCACAGATCATGATTATTTCAAAAAGGGGGAGACTTAAACAACTGAACTTGAGAAGACATGAGAAGGAGAATCAAGTTGATATGAAATCTTATTTTGAGGGGGAGATAAGTGAAGAAGCTGAAATAAAGCATTAACTACAGCAGAAACAGAAAAGAAGATAACAGCAGAAACTGAATCAAGAAGAACTAGTAATTGCAGAAAGTTTTGAAATTATCATAAAGACCCTATGTTGAAGAACTTAACTTCTCAGTTTTGAAAAGTTAAGTTAGGGGGAGATTGTTGGGTCTGAAATATGCCAAGGATAGTTCAACATGGTTACTACTTCTAGTTCAACATGGTTACTACTTGTAGTTCATCATGGTTACTACTTCTGAAGTTAATATTCATCATGGTTACTACTTCTGTGGTTAATGTTGCTAGTTGTAGTTAATGCTGCTGGAACAAAGTTAATGCTGCTAGAAGAAAACAGTTAATACTTCTAGTTAATACTTCTAGTTAATGCTGCTAGAAGAAAACAGTTAATACTTCTAGTTAATACTTCTAGTTAATGCTGCTAGTTGATGGTTAATATTGCTCAACAAAATTAGTACTGCTAGTTCAAAGTTAGTACTGTTTGAAGATATTAATGCTGCTGAGCATGGTTAGTACTGCTAGAGTTAATACTGCTCAAAGTATTAATGCTGCTTATGATTAATACTGCTTATAATATGGAGATCTGTATGGAAAGGATGACAACTGAATAAACTGAAGATTATGGAAAGCTTGGAGATAATGATGGAAGATATTTTGAAGATATTTTATTAATTGTAATTAGCTTTTATCTTCAGTATATATATAGTATTATTTAGAATAGTTAGATATAACTTTTTGAGAATTAAAGATTAATTCTTAGTTTTAGAGAGAAATCAACCTCAAGGTATAGATCCTAATTCTAGAGAAGTAGAATTCGTATTGGTGAGCCTGCTCATCAATATTGAGGTTGAGTGTGTAATCTTGTAACTTCAAAGCATTCAATGCAAGTTTACAGTTTGTTCTTCATATTTACTGTTTTGGTTTACTGTTTCATTGAATATCAAAGTGTTATTCCGCAAACTTCTTTGATATTGTTTCTGAGAATTAATTCTTGTTGAGAATTCGAACCTGACATATTAGTTTTATGAAAGCTCAATGGGATTTTATGGTATCATATCGTATGACTTTTACATCGCGTAATTGAATTTTTGAATTAGTGTACCCGCATTATTGCATGCATTAACTTAAGAGTTTTGCTAAAGATGTCACCTTCCATGTTGTTTTGAGAAATGTCAGTTGTTAATCTTACTAATGGAAATTATGCGATTTATCTCTGGGCTTTATACAAACACCAGTTGTTGTACGCTAATTGCATTTGGATTAAATTATGCCGTTGGAGTGAGTAAACATCTAAAAAGATTTATGTTATTTCAGATAAAACTTTTGTTCTGAGCATAATTCAGTTATTGATTTTACTACTAGGAATTTTCAACGATGCACATAAATGAGTTATCAACATTCATGTTGTCATAATTACTATTTTGGTCAAATGTGTTTTATCTGTGCGGCTCAAAGTTTTAAGTTCGATTTAAGGATTTATTTGCGTTCCCATCGTCCTATCGAGCTTTGGGGAATAAACTGATGCAAAAAGGGGTTGTTGAAAACTTGATGCTACAACGTTTTTTGGTTAAAGGAGGAAAAGTTTAAAGTTAAAGGTTGAGAAGTTCTCTGTTAGAGTCGTACAAACATTTATTTCACGTGTTTGGGGTACCAGAATTTATTTTCATGGTTATAGTGTGAATTTTGCTACACACCTTTTGTTACTGTTTTTGTTGGTCCCGAAGGTGCTAAACAAGTTTGTAGAAGGGGGGGGGGGGTTGAATACAAACACAGAATTTAAAGTTTAATAAATTGTTTATTGATAAATCAAAATACAATTTACAAGTTTGTTGCGGAATAAGATTAAGACAGACTCAATCTAAACAAACTTAAGAAACACTAAGATAATTGCACAAGAAATTCAGAGAGAGAGGGGATTAAGAGATATAGAAAACAAGGGTTTCTATATTGAGTTCAAGGATGAAGCACACCTTCAGATGAAGGGGTGAACTTCCTATTTATACCCTATGCATTAAATGCATGGCAGGATACTTTACACGTGGCGTTCACTGATAGGCTTTGGGAGTCTGACTTTTGGGAGACATGCTTTCGGCCGGGTCATGAACAGTGTAGTTGACAGAGTTTTTGTACGAATGGTTGCAGAGACTTGTCCGTTCTGACACATCGTACTAGGTTGTGCAAGGATAGACAAAAGGAAACTTGAGGCATAAGCTTTGTGATCGATTGATCGCTGAGTATCTCTAAGTTCAGAGATAAAGAGGTTCAGCTATCACTAAAGCTTTTTCTCATGTTCCTTCACGTATAAGTAGAGTTGTCTTTGCTTCACTGATGTCCGCATCAGATCACTAGTAGATTTCTCTTTGTTCAGCAGCTTCGTCTTTGATTCAGCTATGAACATTTGATGACGCGAGACTTGTCTTCAGGGATTACGTTGGCTGTTTACTTTAGGAACTATCAGTGATAACTGAACAGACTCAGTTTGATCACTGATAGTGAAACACTAATACATAGAAATGTATAAGAAAGACTATCAGCGATAACTGAACAGACTCAGTCTGATCGCTGATGGTGAAACACTAATACATATTAAAACGTAATTTTCACTAAGTATAGAAGAGGGTCGTTATCAAATCACTGAGAGAGTTTGGATCAACAGTTTTGTTTACGTAAATTTTGATCAGAAGAATTTTGTAAATGGTTTTATATGTGTAGAGTCGGTGATCAATTTTCAACCTATCGAGTGATCGGTAGTGGATTTTACTACACGACCAATTATCGTTATAAAGCGTACGTATGTAAAAGTTCTTATGAAAGTTTAAATTGGTCTGTTAGTTGAAAACCTTGAACTCATTAGCCATATAGATTTAAACCCTGTTGTGAAAGAAGTTGTAAATAGGGACTAATGGAGTCCTTGTGATTTGAAGCGTCAAATGATCCGACTTGCGGTCAGCCTTGAATTGTAGGTTTCAGTTTTGAATTGGTACGCACATGTATAATGGAAATAGTAGATTTGAGTCTCTCCAGGTATTTAAGGAGTGATTCTATACTTCGGTAATCATGCGGGATAAGGTCTTATGTGATTATCTGCGCTTTTATGAAGTTCATTTGGTGGGTTGCTCGTCGGTGCGACATCATGATATATGTTGATGGTGTATCGTCTTAGTGAATTTCGCGATCAAAGGAAATTTTTATGATCCGTTTGTTAGAAATGTAAGAATTGGATTTTAGCACTCTGTTAGGTGTCAACCCTAGTACGACCTTCCATCTGGAATGAAATCTTGGGCGGGATGTCCACGTTTTCGAAGTCACCGTTTAGTCCTAGGCGTCTGTAACAACCTGAACATTTATTTACATAATAAAATAACATTTATTACCAAATACTGTCCCAAGCTTACAATGTCTTTACTATCAAATATTACACAACTGAGTTTCTCAAAAGAATAGCTATGGCAGGAAGTCTTCTATCTCCTGCTTAAAGCTCACACCTTATCTTTTCCTTTATCTGCTATCTTGCGATTACCTGAAACAGAATTAAAGTTTCGAAACAGCGAGGGTTAGACCAAAAGGTCTAGTGAGTCCCCTCCTAACACTACTACACAGTACAAATATTAATTAAAACAACTGCATATATCTCAATACATACTTGCTCTTTAATTCACTTTCAAAACATTTATGTTTCACATACATAAATCAATCTACTGACCATTACTGATCACTTTCTACGTTCGCAAGCGTACTTTCAACTACTGACCAACATTCCCGTCAAAGACGGTATGTCTGTCTCGCACTGCCTTATTTTAGGGACACACCCTAATGGCATAAACGGGCCACACTCCCCGGTACGAGCAGGCGGGTCACACTTCCCGACTTAGGTCAAAATCTGACTCAAATGTACGCATACATTTGGTCCTGCCAGTATATAAAACAAGTTTATATACCCTGAGCATAAACATGCCCAACTAATTAAATCAATCATTTGAAATAATTCTGCTAACTTTCAATATTATAAATGCTCAGTATATAAAACTCACATTTATAAAATAACTGCTCAAATCATAAAAGATTTAGTTTAAAATACTCACCTTTAATTCTTCTGAGTTAAACTCTGACTTCTATCAATTAACACCACCTACGATGGTATTAAAACAAAGGTAAGCTAACTTGCAACTAACTCTCTTTCTTTCAAAAGACTCATCAATTGAAATCTACTGTTTTTAACCCGGTTAGAACCAAACTGATTAAAAACCTCTTAGACCAATTATAAAATTATCGGTCGAATCACACCACAGGTCGAACAAACCTTCGGTCGAGCAGACCTTCGATCGAACATATGTCCGGTCGAACACTCCTACCGGTCTTACCTACAATTCGGTCTTAAGCACTTCGGTCTTAAGCATACGACCGATGCATCATCTTCCGGTCTTACTCAAGAATAGAAGTCGGTTTACCCAGTTCTAAACCCAGAACTATTTTGATCGATTAAATCGATCAAATACACGGTTAAAAGCTTGATTAACACGTCTATTTACCGACTATAACATGCAGATAGAAGTATGAAGCTAAAAACATACCTCTATTTGACAAAAATGGATCAACCCTTCAAGAACACCTTCACTTTTCTCTGCTTTCTCTTTGCTTTCTCTCCTTCTTACTTTCTCTCTTTCTTTCCTTGAAAATAAAGATCGGCTGAATGTTTGAGATAAGAATCTCAAACATTAGATATTTAGATTATATAAAACCTAAGTATCAAATAACCCCCCTGCACTTTGGTTCTCGCTTCACCTTTTCCCCCAACTTCCAAAATTAACAAAATTTCGAAATTGGGTATTACAATCTTCCCCCCTTAAGAGAATTCTGTCCCCAGAATTCTATCACTAAACAAATGGGGATACTGAGCTTTCATATCTGCCTCTACTTCCCACGTAGACTCTTGCCCTTGGTGAAATTTCCACTGAACTTTCACTAAGCGAATCTCTTTGTTCCTCAACTTCTTTATCTTGAGGTCTGTAATTGCTACAGGTTCCTCAATATAACTTAGTTTCTCATCTATCTGAATATCTTCTAAAGGAACAACTATATCTGTTTCTGCCAAACACTTCTTCAAGTTTGACACATGAAATGTGGGATGAATCCCACGCAAACTTGCTGGTAGATCAAGTTCGTAGGCCACTTCACCAATACGATCAGTGATGATAAATGGTCCAACAAACCTTGGTCTTAACTTTCCTTTATTTCCAAATCTGATCACCCCTTTCCAAGGTGAAACTTTCAACATTACTTTATCTCCTATCTGAAACTCTATCGGTTTCCTTCGTCTGTCAGCATACACTTTCTGACGATCTTGAGCAATCTTCAATCTTGCTCTAATCTGATCGACTTTATCAGCTGTCACCTGCACAATCTCTGGTCCTGCTAACTGACGTTCACCCACCTCATTCCAACATAGAGGTGTTCTACACTTACGACCATACAAAGCTTCAAATGGAGCTGCTTGAATGCTAGCATGATAACTATTGTTGTAGGAAAATTCAATCAATGGCAAATGAATCTCCCACGAACCTTTAAAATCTATAACACATGCACGAAGCATATCTTCCAACGTCTGTATAGTTCTCTCACTCTGACCATCTGTTTGCGGATGATAGGTCGTGCTCAGCTTCAGTTGAGAGCCTAATTCCCTTTGCAAACTTCTCCAGAACGCTGATGTAAATCGAGCATCCCTATCTGATACAATGGACGACGGTACTCCATGCCTGGTCACTATTTCGTCGATGTACAATCGAGCCAACTTTTCTAGTGAGTACGTCTCCTTGATCGGTAGGAAATGAGCTGACTTTGTGAGTCTATCCACTATCACCCAAATAGCATCATGCCCCTTTGGTGATCGTGGTAACCCAGTAACAAGATCCATAGTAATCTCATCCCACTTCCACACTGGAATTTCTAACGGCTGAAGCTCCCCATAGGGTCTCTGATGCTCAGCTTTAACCTTTAAACATGTAAGACATCGTTCAACAAAATGAGCAATATCTTTCTTTAAACCTGGCCACCAATAACTTTGCCTCAAATCTCTATACATCTTATTAGTTCTAGGATGAACTGAATACCGAGATCTATGAGCTTCTTCCAACAATTTCTGTCTCAGACCTCCTGCTTTTGGGATCCATACCCGCTTATTAAAACACTTTATTCCTCGATTGTCAACTATTAATGAGTTAACAATCCCAACTATCCTTTCACTTTGAAATTTTCTGCTGACACTGCTTCTTCTTGAGACTTAATAACTTTTCTACAACCTCTGCTATTTCTCCATGCTCCTTACGACTTAGAGCATCTGCTACCACATTAGCCTTTCCTGGATGGTACAAAATTTCACAGTCATAATCACTTAATAACTCCATCCATCTACGCTGCCTCATATTAAGCTCTTTCTGATTAAACAGATACTGAAGACTCTTGTGATCTGTGTAAATCTGACACTTGATCCCATACAAGTAATGTCTCCAGATTTTCAAAGCAAATACTACAACTGCCAATTCTAAATCATGCGTCGGATAATTCTTTTCATGCTCTTTTAACTGACGAGATGCATAGGCAATCACCTTGCCTTCTTGCGTTAACACACATCCCAAACCCAACTTTGAAGCATCTCTATAAATAACAAATCCTTCCGACCCATTGGGTAGAGACAAAACAGGAGCACTACTTAAACTTTCTTTCAACTTACCGAACGCTTCATTCTGAGCTTCTGACCAAACAAACTTAACATTCTTTCTGGTTAAAGTTGTTAATGGCGTAGCTATTCTAGAAAAGTCCTGAATGAACTTTCTATAATAACCAGCCAAACCCAGAAAACTTCTTACTTCAGATGGCGATTTCGGTGCTTCCCACCCTTTTATGGCTTCAATCTTAGCTGGATCAACCTGAATCCCATCTTTCGACACCACGTGCCCTAAAAACTGCACTTCTTTCAACCAAAATTCACATTTTGAAAACTTGGCATACAACTTTTCACGCTTCAGCAATTCCAAAATTGCTCTTAAATGAGTTTCATGATCTTCTTTAGAACGTGAATAGATCAATATATCATTTATAAAAACAATGACATATTTATCTAAAAACGGACTACACACTCTATTCATCAGATCCATGAAAGTTGCTGGCGCATTAGTCAAACCGAATGGCATAACTAAAAACTCATAGTGTCTGTACCTCGTACGAAACGCAGTCTTAGACACATCCTCCTCTCTCACCTTTAACTGGTGATACCCAGAGCGCAGATCTATCTTAGAAAAGTAACTCGCTCCTTGCAGTTGATTAAAAAGATCGTCAATCCTGGGAAGCGGATACTTATTCTTAACAGTCAACTTATTGAGCTCACGGTAATCTATGCACATTCTCATAGACCCGTCTTTCTTCTTAACAAACAATACTGGCGCTCCCCAAGGTGAGGTACTAGGGCGAATAAACCCCTTGTCTAACAACTCCTGCAACTGAGTCATCATTTCTTTCATCTCTGCCGGTGCCAGTCTGTACGGTGCTCTTGCAATCGGCGCTTTAATTCACTTTCAAAACATTTATGTTTCACATACATAAATCAATCCATTGACCATTACTGATCACTTTCTACGCTCGCAAGCGTACTTTCAACTACTGACCAACATTCCCGTCAAAGACGGTATGTCTGTCTCGCACTGCCTTATTTTAGGGACACACCCTAATGGCATAAACGGGCCACACTCCCCGGTACGAGCAGGCGGGTCACACTTCCCGACTTAGGTCAAAATCTGACTCAAATGTACGCATACATTTGGTCCTGCCAGTATATAAAACAAGTTTATATACCCTGAGCATAAACATGCCCAACTAATTAAATCAATCATTTGAAATAATTCTGCTAACTTTCAATATTATAAATGCGCAGTATATAAAACTCACATTTATAAAATAACTGCTCAAATCATAAAAGATTTAGTTTAAAATACTCACTTTTAATTCTTCTGAGTTAAACTCTGACTTCTATCAATTAACACCACCTACGATGGTATTAAAACAAAGGTAAGCTAACTTGCAACTAACTCTCTTTCTTTCAAAAGACTCATCAATTGAAATCTACTGTTTTTAACCCGGTCAGAACCAAACTGATTAAAAACCTCTTAGACCAATTATAAAATTATCGGTCGAATCACACCACAGGTCGAACAAACCTTCGGTCGAGCAGACCTCCGGTCGAACACTCCTACCGCTCTTACCTACAATTTGGTCTTAAGCACTTCGGTCTTAAGCATACGACCGATGCATCATCTTCCGGTCTTACTCAAGAATAGAAGTCGGTTTACCCAGTTCTAAACCCAGAACTATTTTGATCGATTAAATCGATCAAATACACGGTTAAAAGCTTGATTAACACGTCTATTTACCGACTATAACATGCAGATAGAAGTATGAAGCTAAAAACATACCTCTATTTGACAAAAACGGATCAACCCTTCAAGAACACCTTCACTTTTCTCTGCTTTCTCTTTACTTTCTCTCCTTCTTACTTTCTCTCTTTCTTTCCTTGAAAATAAAGATCGGCTGAATGTTTGAGATAAGAATCTCAAACATTAGATATTTAGATTATATAAAACCTAAGTTTCAAATAACCCCCCTGCACTTTGGTTCTCGCTTCACTTTTTCCCCCAACTTCCAAAATTAACAAAATTTCGAAATTGGGTATTACAGCGTCGACTTGTTTTCTTGGAGTCAATGGATCTGGGAATGTTTGGGAGGTATCCCGGTTGGATCATGGGAAATATTGACATTTCGGTGATGGAATTTAATAGAAGGTTAGATGGTGACGATTAAGTACCGAAGTGCATAAGCATTCCCGTGGTGATAAAGATTTCATTATAGGAATGTTGTGAGATTGGTGTTGGAACGGAGTGGAGCGTTAACCGGATCTGGGTTAACCAACTACCTGAAGGACACATTGGGACGCTTTGGAAGGACATCTTGTTCAATATTAGGAATGGATCTGTAGGAATCTGAGGATTCATGGGATTTGGGATAATCGACTATCTGTAGAGCGTAATGGTATGTTTCTGGTGGAAACACAATGTTTGGGTATATGGAAGTGTGGGAGCCCTTGCAGACATTGTATCTGGGTCAGCTTTGAGGAACGGGTTTAAAGGATGTGATGGTTCAGACCAAACTAGTAGTTAGGAAATTTCGTCAAAGGACAATAACTCTTTAGTGATGATGATTTTTGGAGACATTTGGTTGGAATGTCGAGATAGACTTTAAGTACAAATGAAGTTTGAGGAGACCTTGATGCGTCGTATTCAGAGGTGTCTAAGGGAAAGGTTTGCTTTAGGGTATTCTTAATGGAAATGACTGAATAAGGTCGTAAGTTACTCTTGAGGTAATATGAGCAACATAAGGTTGGGAGGCGACCGAGATTTAATGATTAAGAAAATGATTAATCAAGGACTCAACTTTCATCCTGGCGTCGGTGAAATATATTGAACGTTGAGATTTAGTTTGTAACGGCACATTATGAGAACTCAGCGACAACCTCAACCGGAATGTAATCAGGTCCGTATATGAGGTGAGGTTTCTTAAAGGCATTCCTTTTGGGATAGGGAATCAATCGATCTTTCCAAGTATGATGTTGGGTGTTTGGTGGTTCCAGATTTCGAGGGCGAAATCTCTTTTAAGGATGGGAGGATTGTAACACCCCGAATTTCGAAAAACACCATTTCAAGTTAATACAGAAATCACTAGCCTTAAAGAGAAAAGATAAGATTTTTGATTTTGGACTTAAATCCTATATTTTATAGTCTTGATGGATAAAGGATTCAATTACGAGTCAAACGGTTCTTTCCGGAGCGAAAACGGAGCTATAACGAGGAAGTTTTGACCAAAACAGTGTTTGGACACATTTCTCGCGGTCTGAGGGACGCACGGGTCGTGCGTTTTCCCTTCACAAGGGTGCACGGGTCGTGCGCATCATCCAGTGGAGCGGGTTAAAAGCCTGGTTCAGCCTCATTTCACCCAAAAACTTCATTTCTTCATATCTTTTGATCCAGAGCTCCGATTTTGGTGATTCAAGTTGCTACGGTTTCATTTTTGAGAGCTCTTCAAGGATCTAGGAAGATATTGGAAGTCTATTGGAGTATACTAGAGTATTTTGTGGTGGTAAGCTTCTCATCTCTCACTATTCATCTTCTTCACCAAAGTTTTCTAGGGATTCATCCACCCTTTGTTCTCTCTTTCATAGATTGGAGGCTTTTAACCATTTTAGTGAACTAGAGGTGTTTTGATTGGTGGATTCAAGCTTGGATTAAAGTAAACTTCTATCCTCTTCATTTATGGAAGTTAGGGTTTCGGTATCAGTTGAGGTATTCATATATAAGGTTGGGAAATGATTCTTTGTGGTTGATTATGATTATCTATGGTGGAATATGTATATTTATGGTTGGAACCTTGTGAATTTAAGTTTTGGAAGTTTGACTTGAGAATCCAAGTGTTCTTCAAAGGAGCTCTAGTTGGGGGGAAATCTAGATTTAGCCTAAATCTAGCAAGGTGAGTTCAAGTTGATTTGTGAAAACGTTGTACATGCCAAAATGTCTATTTTAAAATGTTTATGTGTTTACATGAAATTATCAAATGTTGGGTTATTTGCTAATATTTAATTATTTGAAGTATTTAACTTTACAAACTTTGTGTAACACCCACATTTGGGATTTTTGGGTATTTTGATAAATGGGTCACAAATGAATGTGTTTTGAGGTCTTATTGCATAGATAGATCTTTGGTCAAAGGAATACACTTTTAAATGTTTATCGAGTTCCATGCATCATCATGAAATGGAGTATTTTATAAAGTATTACTTGCACTTTTATGTGAGGTATTCGAAAGAGCGTTTATAGTCTCATTTCATGATTTTTATTCTTATCAGCAGTTAAATTTGGAAAATGCATATTCTATGTTATGAGGCATTTGGAAAATATGAGAGTATAAGTCCACTTGGAAAATGGGTAACTCAACTAATGTGAGTTTTGAACTAATCTTACTTTTAGTCGTTGTGTTTGCATAACCGTTGGTTGAGTGCGTTTTATCGTATTCTTACTTCATTTATAAATGGGTCAATGGGTGCTAAGCCTGCGACTTGGTATTTTTATTTGATTTGGAGTCTTTGGACAGTTGTCCAGTTTTGGTAGCTCGACTTAGAGCCTTGGTTGCGATATTGGATGAGGGACTCGACATAAGGACCGTTCGCGGTTGAACTCGATATCCCGTGGGTGTACGTTTAAAGCCACTGAGCCTGACATCCCTTGCGCTTGGAATTATTGTTCCAACGTGGGACGATTAGTTTTTCACGTCGAGGCACGTTAGGCATCGGATGTGGTATAAGTCCTTCGTGCTCAAGTATTACGATATTGGATGAGGGGCTCGACATAGGAACCCGACGGGGTTGAACTCGAGTTTCCGTGGGTGTACGTTTAAAGCTACTGAGCCTGACATCCCTTGCGTGTACTTTTGTTTATATGACTAGTCATAACAACATAAAATAGGCTTACTTTGTGGACCGTCACATTTTATGGAATCGGGAATCCTCCGTCACCGAAAGGTGTTGTTTTTGGGTATTGAGTTTTATTATCCAAGTTTTCGGTGACGTTTTGTATAATTGGGTTTTACCCTTGATTTATGGGTTGAGTATTATTCCCCACCCGTGTTTTGGGGTGTTTTGGGATATAAGGTTTAACCGTATCTTCATAAATGGAGAGTTCAATTTATACTTACGCTTTGAGTGAGTTTTGAGTTAAAAACTAATTTATGAATGGGCGGCTTATGTTGGTATCATTATCTTTGAAGTAGTTGGTTTGGAAAACGTTTTAATTGGTGTTCTTTACCTAAAATGCATATTGTTGGAAATGAGTCGTTTTCACATGTAAGACGTATCATATTGAAGGACTATAACTTTTAACCACATTCTTTCTTTTAAACTATTATTTCATATATGTTGAAAACTCTTGAGCTCACTAGGCGTTAAGCCTAACCTTTTTATTTGTCGGCATGTGCATCAGGTTCCAGTTGGGGTTGGTTCTAGCAGCCATGAAGAGTTGAGCCTTAGCTTTGTGCGAATGTGAGTAGTTGGTGAAGTCTTCCGCAATTTTGGAGATAGTGACTATTATGGGGGTTTTAGTAGCACCCGTACTTATCATAGGCTTTTGTATAGAATGAATGTTTGTATTGAGGTTAAATCTTAATTTGTGGTTGTAGATAATTCATTTATCGGTGTATTTAGAAAATTTTAAATAAGTTGTTATTTCCAGATTTGAGGGTGTTACACACTACCTCCAACCGCTTATTCCCCTTCTTTCTCGAAAACACGAACATGCTTCTAATGATAGGCTCACTAGCTAGCCCAAATCCTTAGACCAACCGCCCGCTTTAGCTTTATCCACTCTCGAACCATAGCATACACTCTAACCCCCTTTCTCACCCCCTTTCTAGGGTTTATAATCTCACTTAATAGAAATTCTGAAAACATAAACTCCCAAATCTTGTGCCACTTGCCAAACTTCTTACTCTCAGGTCAACAAATTCCAACTCGTCAAAACACAAACTACATTACTACACTTCACCAAACGATTACCAACATTCCACTCGCGAGACATTAACCGCTCTCTCCCAAACATTACTCACTGATCGAAGACACCTCACGCTCCTCACTCTCCTTCGCCATCTATAGGGTTCCTTCACATTCGAACAATACTTCGACATCCTCACGGATTTTCCCTGTCTCCTACAACCCATCATGAACTAAATCGTTCGACATTCACATCAATATGTCACTGGAATAAGATGAGCTTGTCCAACACCTCTTCGCGACCCAGGAACCCAAGGTTCCTCCATGAAGTTGCCGCCAACTATCACCCGATCCCATAAACTTCAGATTAGCAAAATCACCAACCCATCCAACATCCATGCATCTCTGCCACATACTTGACACTCTCGAAAAGCTCACCGAGAATCTCTGAGCAAGGATTTTCACCGATGCTCATCCTATAACACTAACACAAGTATATAACTTAACCTCAAACAAAGAAGCTCCTTACCACCATAATCACTTGAACAACCACTTTGGCATAAAAAGTAACACCATCTCATCGAACCATTCATCTCCCTACTACATCATCACCATAACACCAAAATCTCCGCAACACTTAGTACACATAACAGATACCCTCCTCATCATGTCGATCGTAACACCAATATTTGAAATAAAGTCGTTTCACGACTTTGCCCTGCTCAAATCTGGACCGCTCGCAAACTTTTGAACATCTAAACCACTCAACACTATTTCGCTTCTGATCGGCTTATCGCGATCCGCCATATACAAAGTCGGGTAGTCGGTAAGATTAAGCGTACTCTCTCACGGGTTAACTTGCTCGAAGTGCAACCACCCCGAATACTCCCTATACCTTACTCCCACACGAACCATCAGAACCTCATGGGAATTTACCTGACCAACTAACAATCTTCGATTTTGAAAAGTCCCCTCGAGGTGGTCCTCTACCATTCCAGATATACACCGTTCTCGAACGACCTCTAGCTTCCTTAAGAAACTCAGAAAAAAAACATGATCGTAGCCACTTCCCCATTTTCAGCGTCCCGACAATGGTCTCAACAATTTGTCGCTGGCTTCAGCATCACAGTCGACATAGCGATACTTCAACAATGTTTTCGAATAACAAGGATTCCTAAAGGAACCTACTCCTTCCAACGCATAACTATCTCGGTGTCCCACCGACTTCGCACGTTGAAGGCACATGACTTACTTGATAGAATCTGATTACCAGATCAACTCAAAACTCCAGCTCGATGTCAATAACTTTTCATCCAAAAACCACAACGTCACGTAACAACTTGTTGCTGAAAGGCGTACCTTAATGACTTCGAATTCCACCCCAAACAACACCACTCGCCGACTACCCCATCTCAGGTTACCGACAGGAGTGCATGTTACCACAAAACGAATCATTCCTAACACTCAAAGGCTAAGGCTTATGTCATTCTCCGCATTTCCCTAGAAGGAATAGCAGGATCATGAATCGACCGACAACGGCCCGAACGTCACACTCTCATCCTCTACCCCTTTCTTCATCCTTAATTTCAATGCTTCCTTACGACCTAACGAGTTCATAGCCTTCATGCATGACAACATATTAGTTTGAAATCATTTGACACATTTGAAAATATTTTCAATGAAACTTTACTCAAGCGATTTCAAGAAGTTCTAACAAAATTACTTATGCTGAGTGAGTTAGTCGACTTCCGCCCTTGCTGGCATGTCTAAGTCCATACCAGTCTTCCTTATAACATCACACGGTCAAAAGATGTTATATTTTCCACAAAAGATGACTCCTTTATAAAAGAAATGCAATAACTCCCAAATTACTAAGTTCAAAATTTAGCGCACCGTGCAATAAACTTTCCCTTTTTTCTAAAACCCACACACGTTTACACACGCTAACTCATTTTCAAAACAAATGACTCAAAGGTGCACACACACCAATAAACCTGACATGAAAGACTCAAGCAACTTATTCGAAAACACCATGCATGATACTCCCACTTCATTGAAGGCTATTCGCTCTCGTAAGGTCGATCGCTTACACTCACACCAATTTACCACCGACCCTTACTCCCGACCAACCAGTCAGGTCCCTCACAATTGCATCCATCTTCAGCACCAACGATTCCCAACATTCTGGTATGTTCCACTACCAGTAACCAACACGACCATTGATTCTCAATTCCTGCGTCCTTACTTTGGTCCAACTAGGCTTACCAACAATAGCTCATTTCCATTCTGTCTTCATTCCATTTATTAGTCAACACGGATACCGTCTCTCAGCCACCCTCGCCAACTTTCAGTTAACTACTGATTCAAAAGGCTCAAATCTATTATTCGATTCTTTGGGTGAACTCTCCAGATGTCCATTGATCGACATCACAAACTACCAAACCGACGACTCCCTTGGAGTGACCAGCTCACCTCCAATCGCCAATCTTCCCTTTTCAGACCCAAGAAGTTCTTCCTCCAGACGAAACATCTACATCCCACACAATACTCATCCCAGAAGGTATTAACCTTAAACCCATGAACGTGCTCGCACAACACGCCAGACCAACGCTATCGTTTCCATGATATAACTCACTACCCAAAACTACACCCACCGACTAACCCAACAATAGTACTCGAGTATACTTATGCACCTGTAGATTCATAATGGCATTGGCCAGATGCAATTCTGAATTTACCTTACATGAGAGTCCTCACTATTGTCGTCCCGATTCTCGATGACCGATGACTCCTTAAAGGCTTCCTACATCTCAGTTGTGTCCCTCTATTTCCCAGTTTAAGTTTAGGCCCATCCGGTCACCTAAATCCCTTAAACTATGGCTCTGATACCAACTGTAACAACCTGAACTTTAATTTCATCAAAATGTAATTATCCATACCAAAAACGATGGCCCCAAGCCTACAATTCAAACAAGGTTTGCAAATACAACCTATTACACAACTGAGTCTATAAGGAAACTACTCCAAGGAGTCTTCTAGCTCCTGGAAATAGCTCACATCTTCTCCTTACCCTTACCGGTACCTGCTACCTTGCGATAACCTGAAAAAGGGTTATAGTTTTGAAAGAGCGAGGGTTAGACCGATGGTCTAGTGAGTCCCCTCCAAGCGTTACTGCAACAGTTCAAATATTATTTAAAACATTTAAACAAAGCCTTACGCCTCACGAGCGTAACTCACTCTACTGACCAAACATTTACCACACTTTACGCCTCGCGAGCGTAACTCACACTACTGACCAACACTTACCACACTTTACGCCTCGCGAGCGTAACTCACACTACTGACCAATACTATCGTCAAAGACGGTATGTCTGTCTTGTACTACCTTATTTGGGGGACACACCCCAATGGCATAAATGGGCCACACTCCCCGGTACGATCAGGCGGGTCACACTCCTCGACTTAGGTCAAAACTTCCGAATTAAATGTATGCATACATCTAATCATCAACAATATATAAAACGAGTTTATATAAACATAGCATGAACATGCTAACATAATTAAATCAACCTTTTCAATAAACCTTCACAAACTTTTGATAATAAAGGTGTGCAGTTCAGAAACTCACATTTATCAAATAACTTTGGTAATCGTAAACAGATTTAGTTTGAAAGACTCACCTCAGATCCTTCTCGCTTAAAGCCCGCTTTCTAACGATTAACACCACCTACGACGATACCGAATAAAAACGGTAAGCTAACTCGCAGATAACACTCTCTCCCTCTCTAAACACTTCAAAAATGACACATTGTGCCACCCCAGTCGAGACCACCACGGTCGACACACACACCGGTCGACAACGCATCGGTCGACAACGCATCGGTCGACACCGGTCGACGCCACACCGGTCCACGCCATACCGGTCGACACCGATCCGCGCCACACCGGTCGACACCGATCCGCGCCCCACCCTGGTCCGGTCGATATTCAAACAAACTCGCCCAGGGCGATTCAAAACTCGAACAGAACCAAAATAACTCTCAAATCTCGAATGCAACGGCTAAAAGCTTGACAAAGAGATCATTTGCCGACTAATTTACTGCAGAAGGGAGTATTAGACTAGAATCATACCTTGATTTGAAGAGAACCGAACGATCCTTCGAGACCTAGTCTCCCCTTCTCCCTGCTCTCGTCTCCTTCAGTCGCTCCACATAATATCAAGAATGAATTCTGATAAATATCTTTGGGTTAATACATATCTATATACAACCCAAGTTTCATTTAACCCCCTTGAACTTTGGGTCTCGCTTAACTTTTCACCCAACTATCAAAATTATCTAAATTTATGGATCCGGATATTACAAAACACAGATAACTTGAAATCAGAAACAGAACAAGAAGAGAAGTTTACACCTTTACCAGGAGAAGCCTTTAAATACCGCAAAACACGAAGGGCTAATTTTAAGTGAGACTGACGTGGAGAATGCATGAATTGGCTTAAACAATGGACATCAAATGAAATTTCAGGTCTAGTAGCTAACAAATAAATCAGTCTACCTATTAATCTTTGAAAACCTGTAAAATCTTTCAAAGGAGGATCCTTTTCAGCAAACCCAACATGATCAGTAACAATTAAATTCATGTCTATTGGTGTATTGATTGGTTTATATCCCAAATAACCAAAATCATTTAGAAGTTCAAGACAATATTTTCTTTGAGACATGCATATACCATTGTCAGTTTCTAGTATTTCAATTCCTAAGAAAAATTTTAGTAAACCAAGATCTTTTATTTTGAAATTTGATTGTAAATAACCTTTTACCTTTTGAATCTCAGAATTACAATTACCAGTAATGACTATATCATCAACATAAACAAGAAGAACAAGAAATATATTACCAGAATTCTTAGTGAATAAAGAGTAGTCACTAGAACATTAAATGAAACCACAATTTAGAAAACATTTAGACAATTTTTCATACCACTGTCGAGGAGCTTGTTTCAATCCATAAAGGGATTTAACTAGCTTACAAACTCGACTATCATTGGGTGAAAAATATCCAGGAGGTAAACACATATAAACATCTTCAACTAAGTCACCGTATAAGAAAGCATTATTTACATCTAACTGATACATAGGCCAGTGATTTTGAACAGCTACAGCAATAACACATCTTACAGTAACCATTTTTACTACAGGTGAAAATGTCTCTTCGTAATCTAAATGTTCTCGTTGACTATATCCTTTTGCTACGAGACGAGCTTTATAACGCTCAATTTCACCAGTGGACTTATATTTAATTTTATAAATCCATCTACACCCTATGGCTTTTCTACTAGGAGGTAATTCGGTTAAGGTCCAAGTACCATTCCTATACAAGGCTTCCATTTCATCATTCATGGCATCAACCCATTTCTGATCCTTACTAGCCTCAAAAAAACTATTAGGTTCAAACGATTTATTTAACGATGAAGTGAAACAAACATTATTAACACTAAGAAAATAGTAGTTAACAACCTTTTCTATTTCGTATTTAACTTTTCCTTCAACCACATAATCATCAAAACGTTTAGGAAAATTTGAAAGGCGGCTAGATTTTCTAACAGATGAAATACTTTGTTCAGATTGATTTGAGACATTACCCTCAGAAGGGGACCCCAAATGTTCATCATTTTGATATCTATTATCAGATTGTCGAACACTTAATATGAGAAAATTAGCAGCTTGTGACCGACTGGCAACCTCAGTACTACCAGGATCGTTTGATCCGGCAGCTCTGTTTGAGTCACTAGATGCAGTACTACCAAGGTCCACAGACCCGGCAGATTTGACTTGACTACCAGAATGATCACAGTTACTAGTATCATTTGAGGGACATACACCACTTTCATTTGACGGGTTCACCCTAACTTCATCATTGGGCACACCAAAAGTTAGATCATCAGTTTGAAAAATAACAGTGTCAAAGAAATTCAAGGAATTTATACCACTAGAGTCATTAGTAAGTTGATTTGAACTCATCTTAAATGGAAATATGGTTTCGTAAAACGTAACATCTTTTGAGACAATTATTTGTTTTGGTTCTAGGCTATAGAGTCTATAGCCCTTTTTTGAATTTGAATATCTCAAAAGAACACATTTTTCGGACCGTGAAGAAAACTTATCTGTAATATTAGGTTTTACAGCAAAGCATAAGCAACCAAAATTTCTAAGATGAGTCAAAACAGGAGCAAATCCAAAAACTAACTCATAAGGACATTTTCCTTTTCAAAACTGAAGAAGGTGTGCGATTAATAAGATACGTAGCTGTCAAAATGCACTCAGTCCACATATTTAAAGGAAGATTTCCTTGAAACATTAAAGCTCTAGCTACATTTAAAAGATGTCGATGCTTGCGTTCAACTACCCCATTTTGTTGGGGAGTGTAAACACAAGTTGTTTGATGTAAAATCCCTTTAGACTTAAAAAAAATCTCCTAACCTGTTATTAACGAATTCCGTCCCATTATCACTTCTGAATATTTTTACATGTTTCCCAAACTGGGTAAGGAGCAAAGTGTGAAAAGTAATAATGTTGTCAAAGACTTTATCTTTACTTTTCAACAAGTACACCCACACAGACCTAGTGTAGTCATCCACTATAGTTAAAAAATACCTATACCCCTCTCTACTAGGAACACGGTAAGGTCCCCATAGATCCAAATGAATTAATTTGATTCTTTTTAAATACAAATATGATTTTCTTTTCTTATATTTGATTCTTTTTATTAATAAATCTCACCATTGAGTCATAGACTCGTATGGAGTTAAATACCATTTGATTTTGTTTGATACTTTCCTTTAAAGGGTTGGGTTCCGGTGAGAAGTTGAGGTTAACGTGAAAAACATGAGAAGTGGTTATCAACCGTTGGATGAACATTAGGATGAGATGTACCGAGATAAGATGTATCGTGATGCACTAGATCAATTCTCTTATAAGACGCAATTCATGGGAGGACATTTGATTAAAAGTGATCAACGGTTCAGATCCACTTCTCACGTTAACTTCATCTTCTCACACGATCCTTCGCCTTCCTTTTAAGATTGTAGGAGGGTAATCTTGTGATAATTGAAGTAAAGTACAGGGGTGCTTTGGAAAATATAATGACCGGGAAAGTTCGATTTACCAATAAGATTTTTACACGTGGATATAAAAGCTGCCATAGGTGGTGGGTTGCAAAGAAAACTAATAATAAATTATCTTTGAAATACATTTTGATATAACTAAATCAATAATTATTATTTTTTGGATAATAATGTTCCTATTAGCCTTTATCTTCAAGATTGAGGACAAATATGCCTATTTGATCTTGAACATAAAGGCTTATTATAAACAAGTCATGAGAAGAATCACAAACGCGTGACGTATTGGTTAAGGTTCTGGAGATGTGGTGGAATATCTCATTTTTTCAGGGTTTGAATACAGGCGTACATAACAATTGTGATCACTGAGGCTTAATCAAGACTGATGTCTTACAGTCAAAATTTGCCAAAAGATTAGTCTAGGCATAGCCTAGGACACATTTCCCCAAAAAAAAGAATCACAAGCGCTTGAGTTGTCTGTAGACTTGTAAACGAACCGAACGAACACAAACGGAGGCTTATTCGTGTTCGTTCGTTTAACTTAACCGAACAAACGAACAAACATGAACTGTAAACGAACGAAATTTTTTGTGTTTGTGTTTGTGTTCGTTTGTTAAGGAAATATGTTTGTTCGTGTTCGTTTATGTTCGTTCATTAAAAGCTAAACGAACATAAACGAACGAACATAAACAAACATAAATGAACGAACACAAATGAACAAAAAACAACCACCGTTACTCATAATTTTGTTCGTAAATAACATAATAAAAAAAAAAACGGATAAACTTATAAGGTATAAAAAAAATAATTCTAAAATATTAACTTAATTAATGATTTTGCATACGAATGTCATAATATATAAATATATTTATATATATAAACAAACATAAATGAACGAGCGAGACCGTTGTTCATGTTCGTTCATTTAACTAAACAGACAAAAAAATGTGTTCATGTTCGTTCATTTATTAAATAAACGAACATAAACGAACTTCTCACCGAACAGTTAACGAACGGTTCACTGAACGTTCGGTTCGTTTACAGCCCTAGTTATCTAGGCGTATATTTGACTGTCCAATATTTGATCTATAAAGGTGTTTAGTACATTTTACATAATAGAATAGAAATCAGTGTTTTATATTTGGCATGACTTTTATGTGAAATAGACACAGTAGAGTAGACACGTTCCACGCCATCCCTATATTTTACCAATATGCGCTCAAAATAAAAATTAATTATCTTCTAAAACATCAAATACGTTTTTCTCTTTACGTTTTATTCATTGTTTAAATTTGATTTATTATATTTTTTTCTTCTAAACTTTCACTTTACTGTCCTCAAAATATAATTTTTATACATTTTTTTCTATTTTAGTTAATTTATTTATTTATTAAATATTAAATAATAAAAATATAATATATATATATATAAGGTATAAAATAAAATTTAAAAATTACGTAAAACTCATATTTTGGTATCATTTTAATCGTCTTGAAAAAAACTTTCCAGTGATATATTTTGTAATACAAAATATTTATTTTGTTACAATATTCAATAAATTACATTAATTTATTAAAATGTAGAAAAGATATTAACAACTCATTAGAGGTAAATTTGGGTTGTTTGACAATTGTCAAATGGTTTGGTGTAGAAGAATTAAGTGGCTCTTATGATAAAATGCAAACCAAAATATGGTTGTTTATACTTGTTCATAATGAAATTAAAACGTTGAATGGTTAAGAAAGGCTCAAGATACAAAATTATTCAAAGGATTTAAAACCATTAAAAAGACTTTTTTTTTCTATCAAACAAAATTCACCTCTTAATGATTCAGATGTCATCTCTTCAGAAATCACCTCTTAATATAACTATTAATAGGTAAACAAACAATGTTTTAATCATTTTACCAATCATATCTTACCAGACATTGAACAACACATACACTTATTTTAGAGCAAAAATAGATTTAATAACAATAAAATTAAAAAATTATAAATCAAAATCAAAATCAACACAAAGAAAAATGTACATGCCAATAGCCAAAATACGTTTACATCCTTGAAACCAAACCAACACACCAACACTCAAGTAGCAAAAAACAAGAACCCCTACTACACAGTCACACACAAAAGCAAGTTTGTACCAAATTACCATGATACAATCGTTGCAATAATCACACCTTCACTTCTATCAACCTACGCGTAACTAGACTACACCAACCGTTATAACTCGCTGTAGCTAAAATAGCGGGTCAAAGGTCAAACAGCTTACCGGTTCACGATTTCTGGAGGATACATCGTTCATAAAGCGCCAAGATCTCTTTCTTGTTTGGGTTCTTCAGTTGAAGCAGCTCGGCACCAAAGTTGTGTTTCGTAAGCTCTTGTTTCAGTTTCAAAACCGTGAATTTCGTATGATCTTCGCTACTTGTTTGTTGACTCTGGTTATCTTCATCACCTATAAACGCGGAACCACCATCTTGAGGGCTAGTTGTGCTCTTGGACCTCTTGTTTGTTCTTCTTCCTCTATTTTCAACATCCATTTCTTGAACCGAATCCGTGCCCACTGTGTCTTCGACCCTAACACGTTTTCCGTGGGAAGCGGTTTTGAGCTTACCATCGAGTGCAGATTCGTTAAGGCGGACGGTAGTCATTTGTTGCTGGAGCAAGTCAAGCTTCCCCTGAGTGGCTTGTAGCTGAACGGAAAGTGCTTCGGCCCGATTATTAGCTTCGGCCCGAGCTATCCGCTCGGTCTCAAGAAGGCCTTCGAGGACGTGTACGGTACTAGCCCTTTGTTCGTTGTTTGATTTTAGTAGCGTCTCGATCTCTTTTTCCCTTTCTCCGACCCGTGCCTCTAGCATCGTGACTTTAGATACAGCATCCATTTCTGCAGCTCGGAATCTCTCTAACTCGTTAGCTAGGTCCTTAGTTTGCCTTTCGAGATTCTCTATACGTCTTTCAGACCTCGCGATTTCGGTTAACCTTTCCCCTGCTAACCTTTGGATCTCACTCTTCTCTTTTTGGGCAGTGACTGCTTCCGCCCGTGCAGTATCGGCCAACTCGGTTGCTCTTTTGGTTTCCTTTTCGGCATTTCTACATCTTTGCTGGACTTCCTCAAACCTATCAAACTCCGATCGATATTTCTGCTCCAAATGAACTTTTTCTTGCTCCAGAATCTTTGCTTCTCTTTCGTAAGATTGAGCGGTGGCATTTGCACTTTCCAACCTTTCTCCCAACTCCTTGATCTGACTTTTCAAATAAAATACTTCTGAATCGTAATTTGTTATCTTCGACTCAGCAGTCTGAGAAGCAATCAATGTACATGTCATCAGTTCCATGTGCACATAAAACATTTGAAGGAAATTAAAACCAATCGGTCCTGTGGTTTTGTTGGCATGATTTTGTTGAGGAGAATTTTGGTCATTTTGCCTTTTTTTAGTAAAAAGTTTAAATACTTCACAATGGTCGTTTATTAAAGCAATTTCAAATATTAATAAAAAAGGAAAAATAACCAAAATTCCCCTCAACTTAACGGGTGCTCTTATCCTATGTTAAGGGGAGAATTGATCCATGCAAAAACAAATTCAAAAGATGGGGGTCTGGTGTAATTTATAAAGTGGAGTGACGATCGGTAGAGTTTGTCAAAACCAGGGACGATTGGTTGTATTTTATTTTGAAATAAAGTTTGATGTAGGTAACCAAGTGCGAAGGATATCTCACCTTCAGTTGCAAGCTCAAAGTAGTTACACACTGCTCGGCGTGTTCAAGCTTTGACGCCCTATCTTTTATTTCAGCTTCCTACAATTTCAGTGGCGGAGAAATCAAATCACGCTTCAATGCTTACTCCTTCCATTCCAAAAATAAGTGTCCACATTGCTATTTTGTTTGTCCCAGAATAAGTGTCTACATTCAATAGTAAGTGCCTAATTTCCAGTTCTACCCTTATGAGATAGAGAAATTCATTGCTTCCTCTATGAAAGGGTAAAATTGTCATTTAACTTATTAAAAAGTGTAATATATACACATTTATAAAACTGTCTTTTTCATCGTGGACATTTATTTTGGGACGGAGGGAAGTATATAAAACGAAGGAAAAACAAAAGGGATCTAGGGAGAAATATCACCTTATCAGCCAATGTACCAGCAAATTCAGCTCTAAGAGTATCTTCTCGATGTTGTGTCTGTTTATTTGAACGGTCTTGCACAGCAGCAGCCTTCTCGAGTGCACTCTTTGCTTCTCTAACAGCAATGTCGTATTTACGCTTCCACTCCTGTGCCTCCTCTTGAGCAGACATGGTTTGTTCTTGTGCAGCAGCTAATCTTGCCTCAGCAGCACTGTTTCTGGCCTTGAGATTTGCTACTTCTGAGCCAGCCTGATCTTCTAAAGCCTTTTGCTTAGATAAAGAAAGTTCGTATTTTCTTTTCCATTCCATGGATTCCTGTTTAGTGGCCTCCAGAGTTCTTGATAAACCGGAGCATCTTTCATCCAATGAGCTCGAGTTTTTCTGAAGATTTGTTATACGGCTCATATAATCCTGTGAAAGCTTATTTTTGTCGTTGATGGCATCCTCATAGCGCTTCAAGTAATCGGATTTGTACTTCTCACTAGCTTCTAATTGCTTGCTAAGCAATTCCATTTTATCTTCAATTGAGCGGCATTTCAGCTGGAGGGAACTCTTCTCTGACACAATATTATCTATTTGCTTCTTGACAAGATCAAGGATTGGACCTTCCAAACTTGAAAATTCAAAAGAAAAACAAATGTCAAACTCTGGAGAATAGCTAGCAAAGTGGATGCACTAGATATAAACGTCAAACCTATGCCGTAAGAATGAAGTTAGTTTCTGCCATTTTTCAGGACCATGCGTAGTTGCTTCATACTTTGATAAAAGCCGATCAAGAACCTATATGACAACAGCAACCATTTTAAGCCCCTTAATCATGCACATCCCACAATCAATAAATTACTTGTTATATCAGCCTTCTATTAACAACTGAAATAAGAAAATTACATTTTACGAGTAACCGATTGGCATGAAATCTAGACCAAATGCCTGTTTCCATGTAACAAGTTACTAAGCCAATGAAACCTGACCAAGCAAGCTAAAGAAAACAAATACCTGTATGCAAACTGAAAAGGTTGGGGATAACATATCGTTCTAGTGCTTCGGAGTTTTATCATGTACAAGTATTTTCTTGAAAAATGTACTACCTCCACCAGGAAAAATAACATCCAAGTTTGGCTGTACCTTCTAAAAATTATAAGAATTGTTTCGATTGTGGAGAAAATTTTGGAAAATACATTAATGATTTAACTACCATAAATAATAGTAAGATAGTAGAAAACAATTTGGAGCTAAAACACTTTATACATCCATGTGAATCTTGAATTTAAAAAGTGCTGAAGTTTGAATTTTCAAAACCAATATTAGATTCCAAGTATTTGAGCATGTAAACGATGGATGCATCATGTTCATTTCACCACTAGAGCTACCTTACTACAGTATGACACAATGTATAAAGGGTTACCAGTTACATATATTTTAAGAAAGGTAAGCAAATGATAAAACAGTAACGGACTTTGTATATAGCTATCACACAATCCTAAAAGATATGCTTAAAAATTGCTTAAAAGCAGGTGCAGCTTTTAAGCAGTTTTATAAAAGCACGAATTTCTGCTTTCAATATGTGTAGCTGGACACTAGATATTTGAAATATTACTACTTTTGTGATGAAGTAATGTGCAGCATAATGCACATCTCTACTATTCATTTATTAAATTCCTCATAGAAATATAATGGATCGCTACATATATCATTACCCTTTCCTGAAATCCGTTAAGTCAACTATTGTGTTGTATAGTATCTGTTTTATGTAACCTGATTATAATCGTCCTGGGATGCTAAATGCCTGCTAGGGCTACCACAAATGCTCCAATATTTTACTTTTGAGAAACCAAAGAACTACATATACACAGACAAACAACAGAAACAAGATAAATATAACATTTTAAGAGAAGAAGGTAAACGAACTCCTTAGAGCATCCACAACTTCCACTCATTATTTTGACGCAAAAAAATGTCAACCGCTGTTTATTTATTTTTTAAGCTCACAATCAATAGCATGCAAGCTGATTTTCAACACTCAATACGAACTTTCTTGAACATTAACAGTCAGCATTGAGCAAAGGACATAACAATTCCATACATAGAAAATCAGCATAATAGTACCTTGACAACATCATCTAATTTTGTGGAAGGAGCCTGACAAGTTTTTCTCAATTCCTTCTCCATGTTCTGTATGGCATTCGAACATTGCAAGTAAGCCTCCCTGAAGGCATTCCTTTTATAATCCTGCAATAGTTTAACAGCCAGTAAAAACAAGAATAAATGGCTAAACAAAAGACCACATACTTCAAAATTATAATTAACTATGGTTTCTAATATTTTAGGAGGAACTCATTATCCATAACAAACATGCTACAAAAAACATTAACAAAAGAGTCTGGTTGTGATTCTGACATATAACAATGCTTTTCCTTTTGTATTTTTGTAAAAGCGACCAACTCCTGAACAGATTACATGAAGAAAATCTGAACTTCAAGTGCATTGAAACAACATCATCACTCTAAACCTTAGAAAAAGTAGCAGTTGCACTCAAATGTACTTTCCTAATTCTTGGTTTTGTAAAACAAATGCATTCAAAAGACTGAACTCCCACAAATCCGTGCTGAATATATTACAATCAATGAATTATAAAGAATGTAGCATATTTATGCTGGCAAACTGTAAGTTGGTAGTTGGTGGTATAAGCATCAAGTGATCAAGGTATTTTGGAATTTCTAGTTAGTTTGCTAGGAAGCTCAATTTTGTTTGTAAACCCGATATTCCACAGATTATCAACTTCAGAGATCAAGAATTAAATAACTATATTTCAAAAACTTGTGGTTTTAGAAAAATGATGCGGAACAGTAAAGTAGCATGTATAAATAACTGTCACAACTCACAACTTATATTACTGGTGTTATGCTCTATTAATGTACGTATGTTATGATGAATATCACTAGGATCTGTAGTGCTAACTTTCCCTTCTCATTTTAGCAGAGGAATAAACTAAAGCAAATGCTGATTTTCCTCTGAAAGATTTGCAATTGAAAAAAAAAACGGTGTATGCGAGTAATGTTTGGTAAAAGATCACCAGGAGGGTTGTGTGTTTGTGAGGAAGAGCTCTAAAAATTTCAACTGTTGATCATAGGCAGCACTATTAACAATTTAAAAAGAAGGCAGCACCGAAAATTACCTCAAAAGCCTTCCTCAAAAATGTATGAAAACGCTTTTCATATTTTTGCCTTGCAGAACCAGCTCCCACAGCAATGGAGTTAAAAGTGGCCACCGCCTTTTGAACAGCCTCTTCATGTGCTTCTCGCATTGCAGCCTACAATGATTTGGAGGGTAGATTATCTAAACATTTGTCCACTGGGTTAAATGAAACAAAAAATGAAGATAATGAACCATACTTCCTCAGGCGGCTTTGTACGGTCGAAGATGGACACATAGAGTTCAGTAGCCGAATCATATGCCCTTTCACACTCTGCTTCTTCAACACTCTGTAAAAGAAAATTAGATGAGACCTCCACCCCATTTACAAAGTACCAACGCAGCACGTCAATATAGTTTACCATAAATAAAAACACCTGAAGAGAACGCATTCTCTATGGGATGATTAAATGTATATGAAAAAAATAAGAGACCATCAAGTTCATCAGTTTCTTTGTGTCACTAAGCCTCAGAGACTACAAGACACATATCCTGCAACATTATACAGGCAAAGAGCGGTCTGAGCACTAACCCATCATCTTGGTCTGTGGTATTATATATGGTGTATGAGAATTTTCCTTTAAAGATGGATTAACAATAAAACATCAGCATTATCCAAGTATGTACTTCTAAAATTATCAGTACGAAGCCTATCAGCTAATTATGTGACAAAAGGAAAACTTCAGTTACGGTTACTAAATTACAGGTTAGTTTGCAAGACATCTATAAAACTTATGAAATTTAAGGAGCCTCGTTCATAAAAGAGTCCTCCAACTACCATACTTCCAAACTGTGAAACAAGATGAACTGCCAAGAAAGCAGAAAATTTCAAACCAATAATCAGAGAACGCCATAAAAACAAACAAATTACTTAAAAAACTAACCTGCCATGAGGAGGTTATTGTGGGCACTGCACCGTTATTAAGAGCATCTAGAAAGGACTGAGTGATACGAGCAAAAATGGGTCCAGTCATAACTGTGGCCCCAACCTGCTTGGGCCTAGTCCTCTCAAAAACAAATCTTGTCAAAGCATCTAGTCCTGATTTGAACTCTGGCCTCATTTTGTCCAACTACATATCACAAACAAAAGAAGATTTGAATGTGTTGATAAAGCAAAAGGTTAACTAATGCAGAAGGTTATCATATTATGATTAATGTGTCACTTGTATTGTACATGTACAAATAAATTAATAATATTCACATTCATGAAAGTGATCACTAACCGGAATCTGGTCAAGTCGCTGGAGGTCGTTCTCATTGTTCAAAGGTCTAACAAGAGTAAAGCAATCTCTATCCGGAAAAAGAGCGCGGATGGATTCTCGAATCTAGCAATCATCAAATGAAGAAATCTAATATAACACGTGCAAGGAAAAAAAAAGCAGAAATGATATTTTATTGTTTAAAACCAGCATCACATCAACTCAACAGTGAACTAACACTGTATATAATCATGTGTGTATATCCGTCTACATGATATATACCAGTAGATAGCATGAGAGCAAGTCACATAAATTGATAACCAACAGAGAAAACGAAGAGCACATGTTGCTCTCCGAAATAAAACATTAACAAAAAGAAGCACAAGAAGAAGCCCCAAACTGGAACGAGCTCACACTGATTCTGGAATACGAGTATACACGAGCAATTGTTAAGGGATCTGATAAAAACATGTACAGCAAAGAGAAACATTTATATGTAAACACACGCAAATGAACCTCTCTACAATATACATATAAAGACATATTCTACATCCACTCTTTCTTCACTCGCTAGGGAAAGTAAATGTTTCGCCCTGCAGGAGAGGCATCTGACTTTCTTACTGCGCCCTTCCTGCCTACTGAAATGGATGTGAATGATCGTGACAGCTCTGAAAATCCAGGAAAAGAATGAATCCTACTAATGCGTCAAAATCTAAAAAACATTTATTTGTATTCCCCTTTCTCAGAAGCCTCAGGACCGTATCTATGAAGGGTACAAAGATTTTTTTGAGGCTAGCAACCGATAGCAACTGTAGCATTAGGATAAGAACTAGACCAGGTCAACCAAGAGATAGGATCAGATGAAGGAGAGAGAGAACTACTATTGAAAGAAGGCGAATCGCTACTTCTTGTGACCAACTAACAATAGCTTTAGCATCTCTTGAGTTGGAAAGCTCTTTATAGAGCTAAGGGGAAGGTTTGGAACCCTAGTAGCAGAATGGAATCAGCGGGCTGACTTCCATGCTTATGGGGGGAATCCTTTATTCTCGGCGACGTTTCGCCTTCTCTTCGCTCTGGGTAGGAGCGCTAGTGGACACGGGAACCGCTATAATGACCACAAGTGGTCATCTCGTGCTATTATCAACGGAATCCAAGGCTGAACACTAAAGCTTTCCTCCTCTTGCCTTTCACAAAAACCTACAGACCCCCCCCCCATCCTGCCACTTCAGCACCTTGTGATCTTCTCAAAGAGTCAGTTACCAACCGACCGCTCTACCACTGAGCGGTGGGGTTCAATGCCTAAAAAAAATAGAAAAAAAAAGGGGGAAAGATGACTCTCCTTCAGGATGGGATTGACTCTTTCAGCTCGCTGGGTCCTATTCATTAAAAACCCTATACACCCACTTTCCTTTCTTTGAGATTTCCAAAAGGTGAGATTTCGCAACAAAAATTGGGTGGGCCCCATAAAGAAAGAGTGAGCGCAAGTTGACTCAAGACAGAATGTCTTTTGTCAACGATAACATAGGACCCCATTTTAGAACTGTTAAAACAGGGTTCATCGTAGCGCAAAAGAGCATCCCGTAGAAAGAGGATCCCGCAGAAAGTTTCCATTTTTCAGCTGATACAAAGTGCATGTCTATCAGCAACCCAATATAATAGTAATACAAAGGCACTCAGCACCATCTGCACCAACTCACTTTACCAAGAAAAAGAATGGAGCTGTTTGTCTGGAAAAAGGGCTCAGATACATCAAGAAATCTAATTACCATGTATAGCAAAGAACAAAGAACCACATTTAAATTGCAAATCTCACAACAACATGAACTCAATACTGATCATATATGCATTAGCAGTGTGCCAGTGTGATCCACAAGATCCATAAAAAACAAAAAAGTTGCAGTCCTGTTTGCACTCATTCACTTTCTTACATATTAAAATATTACCCACAAAAACGTTACAGCGAGGTTGAGTTTAATAAGTAACCTCATTCTTGGCAGCAACATCTCTTACACCACCATTAACTGGCCTCAAAGCAAGCTCTAGGTAGTCACGAGGGGTTATTTTCCTATTGTCCTCGGCTAAATCCAAATAGAAGTCCTGCAATTTGGAATGTCGTAATAATAAAAAACCACAACAAGAGCAGTTGCTGATTGTAAACAAACATGTGTGACATTATTAACTCCTTAAGGTACATAATATGAATACGTTTGTGACTAAACAAACTGGTCTAAGATTTACCCTTAAAAGCCAAACAAAGATCGGGGAGAACTGTCCAAGCTCAGAAGCTGTAGTCTTGCCCCCAGAGGCTCTTACACGTATATGCTTAGTCATTTCAGTTACAAGAGAGAGGCGATCAAGTGCAGCCTCATCAATACCTCCCATCTGAAAAGAGAAGGAAAAACATTGACAACTAGATACAGAGGTAGCAAAAGAAAGAATCAAAATAAAAAATAGGCATCAAGCATTAACCTGATTGTATATAAACATGCTCGATAAGAGGACAGCTAGGGAGAAGATTTGTGTGCTGTATGTTCCCTGTAGAATGGCCAACAAAGGAAAAGGAATTTAACCAATGATTGCAAGACAGCCAAAGGAACTGGGTTTTTTATATTTGAACTGATAAGGATGAACTAAATCTTTCAAGAGAAGTAAAGCCAACCGTTTGATCATAAGCATCAATTCCTTCGCTATCTAATAGTAAAAGGTTGTATTCAGTTCCATCAAGAGCTGTTTTCTTTATAGGAGTACTCCATAACCAAAGCCCTTTTGTACATGGACGATGAGTTGATGCTACCTGAAATCCATTACTCCTTCCAAGAAGCTACAACAAATAATAAACAAACTATTAGAACAATGACAGTCAATAACCTATTCGACTTATCAAGATGATGAAATATTATCAAAACATATGGTAATAGTATCAAAAAGAAAATGCTTGCGAACTTTACTTCACTCATGAATATCGAGAGTTACAATAAAGTGAAACTTTTTAATCAATACTAGGCATATACCCGCGCGATGCAGCAGAATGTAAGTAAAGAACGAACAATTAATGCTATTTCCTTATATACATTTCATCAATAATCAACCATGACCTAAAAATCACAACTTATGAAACGTAAAGCCATAAAGATATTCAATAATTAGTTTATATTACAATTATTGACGAAAAAAATTATAATGATATTATTTATAATAAGAATGAAACGTATTTTACGATTATGTATTTTTAACGTGCTAACGGTGGAAAAAAAATAAAACGTATGGACAGAAAAACAAATTATTTCGTAGATATTCATGATATTTAATAGTACGGTTAAATTAAAAAATATTCAATATTTGGCTCGTTTTGAAGATATTGAGGAGACGCTTATAATGATATAATTTGTAGAAAAATGAACGTATTTTTTCATTGCATTTTTGTTAATATATAATTATTTGTGTTAATATGTGTAAAATGAAAAAAATAAGGGATATAAAGTAAATTAAATAAGTAATTATAAGGGTGATAAATGTAACAATGTAAGGGTGGTAAATGTAATTGTACAAAAGTTTGTACAATAACCGTTTGTACAATAACCGTTTTAGTAGTATAGATAATTCGTATATATTCTGATATTTAATAGTATGGTTAAATTAAAAAATATTCAATATTGGGCTCGTTTTGAAGGTATTGACGAGACGATTATAATGGTATAATTTGTAAAAAAATGAACGTATTTTTTCATTGCATTTTTGTTCATATACGATTATTTGTGTTAATATGATAACGGTGTAAAATGTAAAATGAAAAAGTAAAGGATACAAAATAAATTAAATAAGTAATTGTAAGGGTGATAAATGTAACATTATAAGGGTAGTAAATGTTATTGTATAAAAGATTAAGGATGGTAAATGTAATTGTACAATAGTTTGTACAATAACCGTATTAGACTTTTCATTATATAGTATAGATAAAGATTCTTGCACTATTCCATAACTACACTTCTACAACCAAAAATAATATTTCACAATACTAAGATTATGCATTTGGTCAAAGCTATATGATAGCACCCAATTTTAAAAGCACTTGCCATTCGTTGGTTATTAGCGGCACCCCGAAAACATCCGGGTCTAAATATGGCTTTCAAATTATGTTTCGAATTAGTGGATGCTGCCAAACTTTAGGATTAAGGAATAGGCGTAATCGGACCTGCTTTTTACACATCTCTCGTTATTTGGGACCCTATTCACCTCTGGCATACACCATGACACAGCCAAGTGACGAAAAAGTCGCTTTTCACCTAGCCATGGAGAATGGTGCAGCAACGTAAAAGTGGCTGGGCATATGTGCCATTTTGCATTATGGGGAATCATGGGTCAGGGTATGGCAATGCCATAGTGGCCCTCTTAAACCATTTGAGCTATTCAAATCATAAAGGTATTGGATTTTTCAATTGGTCGTTTGTGGGATTTCACAGTAACCAAATTAACAATTAAGAAAACAGAAAAGTTCAAGCTTTAGAACTTCGGCTTCATCCACAAAATGCTCCAAAGAGATATGGGTCCTATATCTTTTTTTCTCCTTTCTCGAACAAAATATCTTTAAAAAGTATGCAAAGTTCCATTATTTGTTTAAAAATCTTTTCAATAATATCCGAGATTCTATTTTTTCTTTCTTTACTCTGTCTGCTTCTCTTCAAGTTTGCAGCTTCCTGTTTTAGCCATGGTTCAGTCTCCGACTTCTTTGTTTTAGCTATATTTCAGCTCAATGCTTTAACATAGTTTCTTATTACAGTTTTTAGACTTTTAAGGTCAGGTGGATGATTATGTCTATTAACTTAATCGATCTAAAGTGCATTACTATGATTGAGTGTCAATTTACTACAATTTTTGTTATGTTTGTATGCTGTATTTTCTTATTTATTTATTAAATTAAATATGCCATGGCTCTCTTTCTGTTTGAACCATGCTTGCCACCATGGCAGTTACGAGATTCTCTGCTTGCTACAGTCCAAATCCAATTGAAGACATTTAGAACAGCATCAAACAGGATCCCATCTTCTGAACACACAGCCATATTTCTAAATAATACTATAATAGGACCAATTTCAGTGACATTTGAGAATTTGAAAATCATTTTGGCTAACAACACATGATTGACTGATAGTTGCACAAAATGGCTTGCTGTATCTAGACTGTGAATGTTGTAATCTAAAGCAATTATAGCAGTCTTATTTTCTACAAATAGTTTTAGATGAAGGGTCGTTTTTTTATGGATTCTCTCTCCCTACTTCTGTAGTATAACTGGATACCCTTCACATGCAACTAATGTAAATAGAAAGACTTCTTTGTTATCCATCATAGGCATGCTTCAGAAGTCTAATCAGATACACCATTGTCTTGCATAAGATGATAAGATAATTTTAAGCATTTTGATCTCTTGTGCATTTTTCTTATACAGCATCATATAGTGTCATAACTCATAAGTTAAGACTTTATACATGCCGTTTACAAATAATGAACTAGAACAAGTGCCATATATCTTAAGAGTTCACAATCTCTGATTTTAAAGACGATCCTCTACCGGCATAAGATTTGGGTATTTCTCACTAACCAATCTCTTCCAATTGATATTTGATATGGTTTCAAAATGTTTTACAAGTATAAGATTAAAAATCGCCACAGATTATTGCAATGCTTGTGAAATAAATATAAGAATTTTTTACAATAAAATGGATGCAACCAATCTTCGCAACTGATAGTTGTTCCACGCCTCCATGGTACTGATTCTACCTAAAACCCTAGTTTCAGAATGACTAATTTAGAAATTTTCCCTGACATTCTAAATTGGAGCAATCTAATCGCATTGAACTCAAACCAACCAATTTCATAAGCAACATTTCCACCAAAAACCCTAGCTTCAAAATTAATGCCTAAACATACACCGGTAAACAGTAAATTCACAAACCCTAAGTCCTTTCCTGCAAAAACAAAAGGTACCTGATTCAAGATGAAACTCTTTCCCTGACGAGCGCGACCGCAGACTGAGACTACACCTACGGGTTCTTTGACGAGCTGAAGTACAGATACGGCTTCCGGATCCATCTGGAATTTCCCTTTCTCGTCACAGTAAACAAGGCGGATAGGTCTCGCTGGACCGGATGAAGAAAAATTAGGAGTTGAAGGAGATGCGGTGGCGGTCGATTGCGCAGACGCGTCATCGGAAGAGCCTTTGCCGAAAAATCTCATCGCCGACGGTGGATGGTAGCAAGGCCGATGAGTTGTTGTGAGAGTGGATTATTTAGGACATGAAAAAGCATTAGAGGTTTTGAAACCGAAGGCGGTCGGAGGGAAAATAGAATATAGAGGGTTTGTGGGCCGCACGCTTCTTTACATCTTTATTGAGACACGTCAATCTTTAACCGTCCTCGTTTATTCGTCCCGAAACACGTCAATGTTTCAATTTTTTAACACTTTGTTCTATCGGACGATAATTAGATGAGAACTAAAAATAGGTTGAGGATTGTGGAAACTGATCTAAGCTATAATTTGATTTTGATCATATGGTTTTAATTAAAAGTTATTTCACTTCCAACTTATTTTAAACTTGCATTGCCTTTAATGACCATGGATTAAAATTAATCAATGGTTTAGATTGGTTCTCACGGTTCTCAATCTTTTTTTGGTTCTCACATGATTTAACCCTTTGTTCTATAATCGTATAGTTATACACGACTGTTTGATAATTAATTAGGGGTTGTTTGACAGTTGCTGAATGATTTAGTGCAGAATGATTAAAAGAATCTTATGATATTGTGCAAAATGAAATATGTTTGTTTAGTAATTGTTCAGAATGAAATCATGATGTTTAATGGTTAACGGAGACCCTGGATACAAAATCATTCAGAGGGTTTTGGAACCATTAAAAGGCAGACTCTTTTTTTGTCAAACATGATTCACCTCTTAATAGAACCATTAAGAAATAAACAAATAACCCCTTAATAATAATAAAAGACTCGTGAAGTTATTTAATGTGTTTTTAGCTGAATTTCACCGCTTCTAAATATTTTTATAACTTTTCTCTTGATTTCGAGATACTTTTTCGGTTTTTTGGTTAATGTCCCCATTATATATTCTATCTCGAAGACTCAAAGTTGAGTGTATACACATTTCATATCCCAAAAAATTTACTTGCAAAAATTGATTTAGCCAATCTTTTCTCCATTGTATTTGTATGTGATATTTAATTTATTGTTTAGAGGTGATCAAATAATATTTTGTAGTTATTTTAAAAAAAGGTAATATTTCTGCTAAAAGCGTAGCTTTAAAAAGTTATATTCAAATACACATTTACTTGTCATCTTGAAGGTTAAGTAATGTATGTCAATAAACAGTATTTAGGGGGTGTTTGGGATTGCTTATTTGAGGTGTTTTTTAGCTTATTGCGATTGACACCGGAGATAAGCATTTTTGAGTGTTTGGATGGAGAAAAATGAAAAGAGCTTATAGCGGTGTCAAACCGCTGAAAAACTGTTTTTGATAAGTCATTTGGTTTTAACTTATCAACTTATTTGAAAAGTGCTTATGACTTTTTGGGTTATTTTATATGTATAAGCAATCCCAAACACCTTTAATAACAACTTATTAGCTTATAACGTTTTGGTACCACAGTAAGCTAATCCAAACACTTTTTTAAAATCCTGATTTGACACCGCATAAGTTGATAAACACTTTTCAAAATTAGCATAAGTTATTTTAAATAAGCAATCCCAAACACCCCCTTAATACATAAAAAGTGGTTTTTAAAATTTTATCTTAAAAGCTTTATAATATAGTACAGATATAGATGATCAGGGAATATTAGATATAAACAACATACAGTTTGGAACTAACGGTGATAAGCCGAAGGAAGGTACCTACACTTAAAAGGTGTTACAAAATCAACAATGCTTATACAACAATATCACATTTTGCTTTTCACAAAGTTGTGATCCCGTTGATTCTATTTACCCATATGCTAGTTTGTGCTCACCAATAAGGGGGCGTTTGGTTTGCAGAATGTTTTTGGATGGAATGGAATCTGTCAAAGAAATTTGACTTTGATGGAATTGAAATGGAATGTTGTCAGGTTTGACCACCTGTTTGGTTGACAGAATTAGAATAGAATCTGTTAAATGAATTGAAATTTTTCTGTTTGATTCACAGATTGTAGCTTCGGAATTGGAATGGAATTTTGGTAAATGACCAAAATACCCTTTTTGATTATTTTAATTTTTTAAACAAAAATTACTTTAATAAAATAGTCATTAAATAGTTTAATTTTTAACAAAAATTATTTTTATTATTTTAGCACATGAATGATGCCAAGAGAGTGAGGAGAGAGAGGGAGATGGAGAGAGAGAGGGAGAGAGAGAGAGAGGAGGAGAGAGAGGAGAGAGAGGGGAGGAGAGAGAGGATAGAGGGAGAGAGAGGAGAGAGAGAGGAGAGAGTGGAGGAGAGAGGGGGAGAGAGAGAGGATAGAGTGGAGGAGAGAGAGAGGAGGAGGAGAGAGGGAGAAAGAGAGGGGAGGAGAGAGAGGAGATATAGAGGATAGAGGGAGAGAGAGGAGGAGAGAGAGATAGAGAGAGAATAGAGAGGATAGATAGAGGAGAGAGAGAGGATAGAGTGGAGGAGAGAGAGAGAGAGGAGAGATAAAGAGAGAGGGAAGAAAGAGAGGAGAGAGAGGGAAGAGAGAGAGGAGAGATAAAGAGAGAGGGAGGAGGGAGAGAGTGGAGGTAAGAGAGAGGAGAGAGAGAGGAGAGAGAGGGAAGAGAGAGAGAGAGGAGAGAGAGATAGCGAGAGGGAGGGAGATAGAGATGAGAGAGATAGTTGGTGTTTGTTGATAATCAATATTAGTAGGGTTTAGTTTGGAGTAAAGAGTAAATTTGGAATTATCAAAATATAAGATTCCATTCCATTGAAATCCTTGGGTTTTAGGATGAAATGTTCAAATCCTTCATTGGTGGAATTTGGTGGAATTCACACATTCCTTCCATAGAAAAGAATGAACCAAACAAGGGAATTGAATTTGGTCAAAGGAATTGGACATTCCAATTCCATCAGATTCCATCAGAATCTATGAACCAAACGCCCCCTAAGAGTTAACACTCTTACGTACCTTTCCAAGTAAGATTCGAGTCCATCAAAACATCGTCATATGTAATAATTTACCCGGTAAGCACTAACCGATTAAGAGTCGTCAACTTCACTTACCATGTAAGACTCTCGGCCTTTTCCATCGCTCCTACCGGGTAAGATTCTCGATCCTTATCATGTTCATTTAGTAAGATAAGTAACCGGATAAGGGTCTACCCGTAAGCGTCTGATAAACGGCCATTTGTGTACCCGTGCAAAATTTTATAATGACTTTAATGGCTAAAAAACCAGATGCAACTGTTCTTCCCACCATTCCAAAAGGTCAAGAAGAATCACAGCAAATTATAAACAAGAGGAAGAATTGACAACTTGAACCCAAAATTGCAAGCAGATCAATTGAATCATATATGCCTAAACTAGCCATACACGGAGTCTCTCGGTGACCAACAAACATCTTCTTATGCCGAGGGTTGTGAAACTTTGGCTCTCTGGGCAATGTGCGTTACTTTCCCGGCCTACAAAAAAATGTTACTAATGTAAGTAAACGCATGCAAACAAACGAGGGATTTTGAACCACTTTTCATCTCCAAACAAACAATCATTTTGCAAAGAAGACAGCATTCAATGAGCAAGTCTTTCTCTTGTCAGTTTATGTTACTAGACGAACGAGAGCTTTTCTTGCACCAGGCATATAATCCAGCGAAACATCAGTCGAAACAACTGTAATTCATTTCCATAGCTGCAGGTTGGTGTATCGTTGCAGTAAAGGAAAGAAAAATAGAATACTTAAATAAAATTTAGCATTGCTCCATCACATGGTAAAATTTTGCATAGTTTTGAGAAAGGAAAACATTTCTGGCATGATTAGACCATAAGGCTGTGGCGTTTGTTACATGGGACGGGACAAAAACTCATTGTCCCACGTTTGACGCAACATGGGACAAGGACAAGGACCGAGACAAGGTGGGACAAAAAAGGCTTTTTTTTTTGTTCCAACAAAATAGGTGGAACAAGATGGGATAAAGAGACGTAAACTAAAACAAAAATTACTAATAACCCTCATTTGATATATAACCCTAACGGTGGTGTCTTCAGCTCGGGCTCCTCAAATATCATCTTCATGGTTTTCTGCCCCACATTAGGCAACCCCAAATCAACATTCCTAATTATATTAGGATTCAAACTGTTTGAATATTGTTTTTCACTACTTTAACCAACTGTTCAATCATATGCAGAGAAAGTGAGAAACCATCACATGAATAGAATGGTTTGACAAAAAGAAAACCCCCCAAAGGATAAATAATCCAACACTACCATCCAATCTATTCCTCCAAAGTTTCTTCTTTTTTTTTGTATATACCTTCATCCTCATCTTCACATATATATACACAATAGACAGATCCATATCTACAACAAGACAGCCAACAGTTGGAAATTTTAAGTTTCTACAACTGCAAAGGTTAAGGCAAAACTAATCTAAGGGGTTGTTTACTAAACACTTACCAGTTAAGTGCTTACCGATATCATTTACCTTACCAATTGAGCATGGCAAGGACCGAGAATCTTACCTGGTAAGAGACATAACAAAGACCGAGAGTCTTACCCGGTGAGGGAAAAAACTCTTACCCGGTAAATGCTTGCCGGGTTTAAAATGCTTGCTAACAATCCATTTTGATGACCAAAAATGTTACACGATAAGGTAAGTGTGGGGATTTCTCTTGCCGGTAAGCATTTGGTAAACGGCCCCTAACCCTCTCTAGTTGTTCATGTCATAACTGAAAATATTTTTAATACTAAATATAGAAGCAAAAGTTTCAAAATGGATAAGGAAAGAATTAAAAAAAACACGACAAAAGCTTAATTGTCCCCAAACTTGTACCAAATGGATTCTACTCCATTCTAGATCAAGAACATCAGACAGACATGCATGCATAAAAAGGGAAGAATCAACCAAGTTCAAAACAAGAGCAACTATATACCTTGAGGGCACCAAAAACACGAATGCCGGTGGTTGTACGGATCAGACCAATATCTAGAAGAGCATGAAAAGGCCACTGGAATAGGTTGTGAAACCTTGAGATCAATTTGTTGTAGCTAAGCTATGACATACTCCATTTGATGTTAGTGAAATAATGAAATACCCACCAAAGATTTCATCAAATTTTCCAGAAAATAGAGAACATTTGACCTACAAATTCGACAAGAAAACCCATCAAAATTTGATCCTGGTACACCATTCTGCAAAGTATGTAACCAACAAACATTAAATCTCAAATTAAGTTGAGAAAATATGGCATGATCAAATGCATTACTATGAAAGCAAATCTCTGGGAATCAGGGTGGTAGAAGCTAAAATTAGGTTAAAATTAAATTGAGAAATTTACCAGTAATGATATTTGTAACAGCCCATTTCCGAGCCTAGACGTTATTACGACAAGAAACCGTAGGTGCGTTAGTCAATAAAAAGTTCAATAGATAGAATTTGGGGCATATCTAACTTTACCATAAAAATATTATAAGATTACTAGGCTTTCGTTTAGGTTCGAGTTTAAGAAAGTAATGTATAACATTAATATATAACAAAACGATGTTAAACAGTACAACCAATTTGTTAATCGAATAGCAAACATGTGCCAACGACCAAGTCAAAAGTTAAAAAGGTTATGAGCCAATTGTAAAAGATAAAAAAACCAAGAAATAAACACATTGAATGTTCATAAAGTTAGAATTTATATAACAAAACAAAATAATGTCGGTTTGAAATTAAAATACATAGTATTGGGTATAAATTGCAATTTTACATATGAAGGTAAAAATTAGAAGAATATAACGGTGTATTTAGATTTGTAGGGAAAAAGACGAATTAAAATATACAAATTTAAAGAAAGAAGTATGAAGTACTCTTTTTAAGAAAAAGAAAAGAGTTATCTTTAATCAAGTGTATATAGAAATGAATAAAGAAGTATGAAGTTGTCTTGAAATAGTAGTAGCAAAACAAGAACAAAGGAAGTAGGATTCAGCATAATCTAAGGGGGCGTTTGGTTCACATAATGGAATTTGATGGAATTGGAATCCATAGAAGGAATTTGACTTTGAAGGAATTGGAATGGAATTTGACCACGCATTTGGTTAGTAGGAATTCAATTCCTTCACTTAACGGGGTTGTTTACCGAATGCTAACACCTAACAGGGTAAGCGCTTACCAACAAGAGCACCACCCTCACTTACCTTATCGGGTAATATTCAAACGTCTTTTACCCGGTAAGCGCTTACCGTGTAAGAGTCTTCTCTTTCACTTACCGGTAAGATTCTCGGTCCTTGTTGTGCTTCTACCACGTAAGATTCCAGGACCCCTTGCCATGCTCATCTGGAAGTAAGTAAGCGCTTACCAAGTAAGCGATTGGTAAACGGCCCCTAAGTCTAAAACCTCAAACATATCAAGGTGGTTACATGTTTTTGTTTACCCATGTGACACACCCTATGTATTTATATTACAAAGTATAAATTATGACTCATGCTTAGATTTCATATGTTGAAAGTCATATCATGGATTTATATACAAGGAAAGCATATCAAGATTGAGCATGAAAACATGGTTTATATTGTAGAACTTCATGGTTACATATTCATAATCATGTTGCATAAAAGTTATGGCGTTCTTAAAGGAATGTTGGTTAATGGGATTATGTAGATTCTTGAAATCCTTGACAAGGGACCGTATTTTTACGTCCATGTACCTTTGACGATAAGCTTCAAAAATATGTACCAACAAGTGATATATTCTAGCTATTGGTTTCGTCAATCATATCATCATGTTTTTCATCAAATGTGTACAAAGCATGAACCTAGCATGAAAATTGTTTTTACGATGCATACGTTAAACTTGTAATCACCCGGCAAATGTATTTGCTTAAAAATGTATGTGTATCAGGTAAGGATTGAGAGATGCAACGCGAATAGAGATCTCGAGATTGGCCTCAAGTTGGAACAGTGTTGGCTAGGGTGTTTAAAAAATCGTTGAACCGCTCAAACCGGTCGAACCAAGTCAAACCGGACCGTTTTTGGCGGTTTGAGCGGTCTGGCGGTCCGGTCCGAAAAATAGCCAAACCACTCGGTCTGGTCTGCGGTTTGACCCTTTTTTGAGCGGTTTGGACCAAACCGACCGCCAAAAATACGCATGTATTAATCGTATTTAGTTTTCATGTTTTTTTTTTGAAAGGGTATCCTGGGCCTATGGCCCAGACTAATCCCTGGCAATTAGGGCCTTTGGCCCAGCTGCTAAAGCATGCAACCCTGAGTTTATCCTCAGTGGCCACAAGTGCTGCTAGTGGGGCTCAAACCCGGGTTGAGCGCTATGAACTCCCCAAGCCTTTACCACCACACCACAGCCCTTGTAGGCTCAATTAAAAAAAGTTTGTTAAAGAATTATGTCTTTAGTTTTCATTTTCTCAATTGATTGTGTTATCTAAATTGACAAAGTTCTAAGATCCGTTAAAAATTCAAATCCAAAATCCAAATCGTCCTTTGAATTTTTCAATATTTGTCCAAAATTTAACCATTGTTGGTGGACTTGTTTAGCTTTTTTTCAACTTGTTCAATGTTTTTTTTAATATATAAACGTTCTTTTATAATTCGATATACTATTTTTTAATAACGTTATATTGGTAGAAGTTTTATTTTGGATATAGAGTTTATGGTTTTTTAGTTTAAAGCCCAAAAGAGGCCCAAACCGCCTAAACCGGTCAGACCAGACCGCCTTTTTGTAGTCCGGTTTGACCGGTTTGGTCACTTGCTACCAAACCACTAGGTTTGAAAACAACCATTTTTTGTTTGGTTTGGTTTGTGGTTTGGGGGGTTAAACCGCCCAAACCGGACCGCGAACACCCCTAGTGTTGGCAACAATAAGGTATTATTTTTATGTGCTAGTTGTAGTTTGATATATTGCAAGATTGTTTCCATCTTTTGTACAAGTTTTCGATATAACAGAACTTATGTTTATAGCTTCTGCAAGCTTTTACTAAGTTACCTAATACTACATTTTATGATCAAAGCAAAAGAAATGAATGTAACACACCATTCGGGTCTCGGTTTCGAGCCTCAAAATGGGGTGTTACAATATTGATGATGATGGTGACGAAGCTTGACAAATTTTTCCTCAAGCGATGACCGATATATCTCCATGATATGCAAGATATAATAGGATTATGAAGGGTTATCACATTCAAAATTCAAAAAATATTTATATAAGATATCTTACATTTTTAGCAGGTGACATTCAAAAAATAGAATCAAATAGACCAAATCACCAATAGATAGAAGGAAAGAACTTACAGTCACAAAAAGCATATCTGAACCATAAACAGCTTCTTCAATGGATTGTCTGCTTTCTTTAGCAACATTTATACCAACATCAGGGTTGCCACCGGCACCAAGTCCCCAGGTCAACTCTTGCCCAATTTGCAATCAAAATACAGACACTGTTGCAATTAAATGTAGCGTTTAACTTTTACTTCTCTATTTTGAAGAAATTATGGAGACACTGTTAGAGATCATTCTATCAGATTCCAGTACCCCTTGTTGTTCATCTACAGCAATAACATTTTCAACTTCTAGAGACTGCAATCTTTGACACGAACGAAATGCCGGTTGCAAGTGATTGAAAGCACTCACATTCTTGCTTGCCAACAGCTTCACAAACCTCTCCTTAAGGAGAGGTGAAACCATCTCACAACTAATCAAAGCATCAAATGACTGAACCACACCTTTTCTTTCAAGAACATCAAGAGCTGATGATATGCATCTGACAATTAACTCCTTCTTGTCAACATCATAATGATCCACCAGAAGGAATAAAAATTCCAAAAGATTTTGCGTCATATCGACATATTTGGGTATGGAGTACATCATCAATAAAATGGCAGGCTCAATGTTCATTATATTATCAATATCTGTGTGAAAAAAGAGCCAATCGTAGAACAGGGCCAGCTTCACGTTAGCTTCCAAATGATTCTTGGTACAACATTTCAGTAACCAACCGATAACAGCCCATCTAGGAATCACATTCGAAAATATTATTTTATTAGAAGGGTGGTGTGCACAGCAGATAAAACGAACAATATCAATAATGACAGTTTGGCTCTCTGGCGCATTAAGAAATTTCCTGGCAAACCAAATTTGGTACCGAGTTTGACTTCCTAGTTTGACATGTGTAAGCAAAAACCGCAAGTGAGTTTCCATCTCAGGAGTAATACGAAGTAAAAAGTAACGGCTAGAAGTTCTTGACTGATACAATTGAGAAATATCTGAAAAGCCAGATGTTTTAAAATTAGCAGGTAGCAATAACAGGTCTTTCCAGATATCTTGAAATTCAGGGACATGAACTAAGTCCTGCAGAAGCCTAATCAAATCCCTTCCAATTTTCAAACACAATGGGAACTGCTCCCTGAAAACTCGAGTACAAAATTCTATTTCTTTTTGCTTCAAGATTTCTACTTTTGAGTTCAAAGACACTCTACAATGATCAGCCAAGAGCCTGAGAAAGACATACAGGGCGCTTGATAAGACCAATGGCTGTTCTTCCAGCAAACAGTCCCATTTTGCCAAGATCAGACCAACCAACTCCGAACACAACCACAAATTCGCTTCACTAAAATCTCCACCACTAGTTTGCCTCAATAAAGCCACCAACAAACCATCTACTCCAATAGCCGATACATGTATCATTTCTGAAGTGACCCAGATTAACTGAACTTTCACATTCTCAACAAGCTTCGAGTATAATTCATTAACCATCCTAGTTAGTAAAGTTGTGAAGAAACTGTACCCATCAATTACAATGCCATGTAAGTGCTTAATATGAACTTTTGCCAGATGGGTTTCACATAAGATGCCATATAAAATTGCACGGTTGAGATTTAGGTATTCAGGTTGTGTAGGAATCTTTAATGGAAATGGGGGCCTGAGTTGGGCTTCCAGAAGTTGAAAAGACTCTCTTAGAGACACGTCAAACAAGTTATCAGCTTCATAGGTTGCTTTGTGAATCAGTCTAGATGCCATCTACAACCAAAAACAATATTTCACAATACTCAGATTATGCATAGTGGTCAAAGCATACACCATGACAAAGCAAGAGAAGAAAAAGTCGCTCCTAGCCATGGGGAATGGTGCAGCAAGGTAAAAGTGTCTGGGCATATGTGTCATTTTGCATCATGGGGCTAGTGGGGCAGGGTATGGTGATGCCATAGCAGCCCACATAAACCATTTGAGCAATTCAAATCATAGAGGTGTTGGCTTTTTCCAATTGGTGGTTTGTGGGATTTCACAGTAACCAAAAAAACAATTAAGAAAACAGAAAAGTTCAAGCTTTAGAACTTCGGCTTCATCCACAAGATGCTCCAATCAGGTATGGGTCCCTCTTCTTTTCTTTGTTCCTGTATCTTTGGCCTTTTTTTTCCTTTTTTCCCAACATCCATATCATTGTTACCTCTATTTCCATCGCTCGTCAAGTAGTTATTAATTTTTCTCCATTAAAATGTTTTTTCTCCTTTCTCAAACAAAATATCTTAAAAGAGTCTGCAAAGTTTCATTATTCATTAAAAAATTCTTCGATAATTTCCGAGATTGGTTTCCTATGTAATATGTATATCATTTTTTCTTTCTTTACTCCGTCTGCTTATCTTCCAGTTTGCAGCTTCCTGTTTTTAGCCATGTTTCATCCCCGACTTCTTTGTTTAGCTGTATGTCAGCTCTCTGAAGCTATTTCTTATGTACAGTTTTTTAGCCTTTTAAGGTCAGATGTGACTCTTTCTAGTAACTTAATCAATCTAAAGTGCATTACTTCGGTTGAATGTCAAATTTTTAGAATTTGGTTATGTTTGTAAGCTGTATTTTCTTATTGGTTTATAAAAATGACATATCCCACGGCTGTCTTTCTGTTTGAACCATGCTTGCCACCATGGGAATTACGAGATTCTCTGCTTGTTATAATCCAGATCCAATTGAAGATATTTCAGAACAGCACCAAAAAGGATCCCATCTTTTGATTCTAAATAATAGTACCAACTTCGGTGACATTTTAGAAGTTGAACATCTCTGTGGCTAACACAACACGTTATTGACTGATTGTTACACAAAATGGCTTGTAGCTAGACGCCTAGACGTGTGAAAGTTGGAATTTAAAGCAACTACAGTAATCTTATCTACTTCAAATAGTTATAGATGAGGTTATGGATTCTCTCCCCCACTTCTGTTGACTAGCTGGATACCCTTCACATGCAACTAGTGTCAATAGAAAGACTTCTTTGTTAATACATCATAGGCATGCTTCAGAAGTCTATTGAGATACACCATTGTCTTACATACGATGATAAGATTATTTTAAGAATTTTGATATCTTGTGCATTTTTCTTCTACAGCATCATGTAATGTCATAAGGTATAACTTTACGCATGCTCTTTAGCAATAATGAAATAGAACCAAATGCCGTATATTCTAAGGGTTCATAATCTAAAAGTTTAAAGACAACCTCTACCAGCATGTTAAGTGTTTGATTGGTTGCTATTCATGCCACCGTAAAGGCCGAAAGGTAATGTCATGCTTCCTTTTACATCAAACCACCAAGAAGAAGATAAACAAAAACAGCAGAAGGCGGGTATTTCTCACTAACCAATCTCTGCCAAATGATATTTGAATGGTTTCAAAATGTTTTGCAATTATAAGATTAAAAAATTTAATCGCCATAGATTATTGCAATTCTTGTGAAATAACTACAATTTTTACAATAAAATGGAAGCAGCCAGTCTACGCAATGGTAGTTGTTCCACGGTACTGATTCCACCTAAAACCCTAGCTTCAGAATGACTGATTATTGTGTCTACAAGGCCACGATAAATCATGCTACAAGTTATAAATTTTCCATTGCATTCTAAATTGGAGCAATCTATCGAATTGAACTCAAACTAACCAATTTCATAAGGAATGTTTCCACCTGAAACCATGGCTTCAAACTAACCAATTTCAAAAGGAATGTTTAATAAGATATACCAGCAAACAATAAGTTCACAAACCCTAAGTCTTTCATGCAAAAAGAAGAGGTACCTGAATCGAGATGAAACTCTTGCCCTGGCGAGCGCCGACTAAGACTACGGTGGCGTTTGTTTTTTAAGAGGTGCTGAAGTCTTAAGTCTGATTTTACTTCTGATTTTTAAGAGGTGGTGCTGAAGTCTTAAATCTGAATCAGTTAGACTGTTTGCTTTTGTTTGCTGACAAACGTCTGAATATGTATAATTGTCTATTTTATCCCTCGGAATTTTATACAGTTGAATTTATAAAAGCATCTACTCATTTTTATCAAATTATACTACCATTCATTTTTAACACATTCAAAAATTCAACTTAAAACATGCAAACAACAACGTCTCTTTGAACCTCAAGCTTTGTTGCCAACTTTGTCCAAGTTTCTTTTCCTAAGGCTACCCCTGTTTCGACCCACTTTATTGACCTCTTCTATACAAGTCTCTAGAAAGCACTTGATAATTTCATTGGTCCACCTTATTCGTATATTCTCGTCCATCACTAAGCACACAAGAAAAGAACAAACATATGAACAAAACATCAAGATAACAATCAACCATCAAGATAACAATCTACCAAGATTCCTTTATTCACCAGATCATTTAAAATCTTGATTAGTGATCAAAGATTCAAAAAAATAGTCTTCCAATTAAACAAACAGGGACACACAGCAGGTTGTAAAAAAAAGTCTTCCAATCAAGATAACAATCTACCAAGGTTGTAAAAATTTTATTCAGATAATGAAAAATTTTATTCATGAGCAACACCTGGAAGCAATAACATGAAGGATCTTGATTAGTTGATAAAGTTATGAAATATAAGTTCTGCAGTTAAAGCATGTGGCCACTTACCATGAAATCTGGGCTGGTCCCTTGTACGAAGTCATTATATTTTGTTCAGATGAATTGAACTGTTCAACCGTACTGCCTTTGTTATCTTTGCATAATTAAAATTGTCAAAGAGTAAATTTGATGCGTCAGTGTCAAAAGTTTTTGTTCTTGCAATGTCAGAAAGATATATGCTTAAACTACTACATGAACACAATGGCACAAGCAGGTGTAAAGTATATCTGCTCCAACAAGCAGGTTGTACTTTGCCATAACATTTTGTAAAAACCAGATTACAAACCACATAAACCATTACATCACTTCTGATATCCATTAATAAACAATAACCAGATTACATCAACACAATGTCATGTAATCAACAATCTATGCAATCGAATTGTGCTCAAATTAAACAAACAGGATTGAAGTCGAAAGAACAGCAGAAAAGCCGTTACCTGCTCGATTCAAGCAAAGCAGTAGCTTTCCACGTTTGGTACCTGCTCGATTAAACAAACAGTACCTTAGGGAAATTAATTGAATTCCGATCGGGATTTGAAGACACGGTACCTTAAAGACACAGGGACGAGATAAAGTCCGATCGAGATTGAAGGAAGAACTACGATTGGTACCTGCTCGGTTGAAGTCGATGGAGTCCACAATCCGGAACCAGATGTGGAATCGATGAGCCCACAGTCGAGATGATGGAATCGATTGAAGGAGGCGATGATTGATTGAAGGACCAGATGAGAGTCGATGGGCACACTTGAGATGAGGAGGTGATTGAAGGAGGCGGCACCACTTTTTTAATTTGATGTATTTCAGAGTTAAGTGGCTCTGAAAAATAAAATGAAAACAATTCTCTTTTTTTTTTTGACAGAATCAGATAAAAGAGCTCAAAACAGAAAAACAAATGGACTGATTGGCAGTGTTACGGCATTATAAGCTAGTTGGTAGCTGATAAGCTAGCTTATGATCATCCAAACATGTACTAAAAAAAAACTAGCTTATAAGCTAGCTTTTTTTTGTCAAACATAGCATAAATGGTTTGGTCCAAAATGATTAAGAGACTCTTATCATATAGTGTAAAATAAAATATGGTTGTTGTTTAATTGTTCAAAATATTAAGAGGGGACCATGATACAAAACTATTCAGAGGGTTTTGGAACGATTAAGAGACAGACTTTTTTTTTGGTCAAACAAGATTGACCTCTTAGCGATTCATTAGTTATCTCTTAATTGAACCATTAAGAGATAAACAAAAAATCACAAACAGCCCGTAGGATGCATAAACTTCTTGTAATTTTAAGAAGTTAGAAAACCAAAACCAGAATTTTCATGAACTTCAAGGGCTATTTTTGTAATTTACTTTTTTCTAAAAGAGTAAACCGCAATTTCAGTCCCTGTGGTTTTCCAAAAATGTTTGGTTTTGGTTCCTATAGTTCATTTGATACAAAATTGCCGCTCTAGTATGCATTTTTGCTTGGTTTTGGTCTCTCGCTCTAACGCCGTTAGACAAACTTCCATTAACTTAAAGGCATTTTTGTCCTTTTCCATTTTATCTAATTTAGAAAATTGTTTAATTTAATTTAACTTCAACCAATTAAAACAAGTCATGTATCTTTTGACTACGTTTCGTCTTCCACACACGTATCATTTGACTCCCTTCCCTCTCCCACCCTCTCCTACTCTCGTAAAACTCCAACACCCTCCTCCCATCGACCACATCAACACCTCCCATATAACTCAAAACCAACCCATTCGACATAGACCATCTAAAACCTAAGAAACTCGAAATCAAAAGTGAAAAAAGAAAAACATAACCGAAATCAAATCAACAGATGGGTGCGTTAAAAAGAAAACCTGTGACATTTTAATAATTTGAATCACATAAAGCAACTTGCCATGAACAAACGGGGCAGGGCCGGTCCTAGGGTTTTTGATGTCATGTGCTAAAATTTAAAAAAATGCTCGTATGCCTGTTTTTTAAAGTAAATGAAACGAAGAAACATGCGGTTTTTTAAAGGGCTTGGAGCATAGTCAAACTATGAGGCTCATCCTCATGTTGGTTTTTATTAATTATAATTTTAAAAAATATAAAAGGGGAACATAAAAACCAAAACCCCAAGTTACAAAATATAAAGTGATAAAAGGATAAAACATGGATTAGGATTGTGTTTCGTTCTTTTCATATATTCCCTTTTCCATATTGAAATTAACACAATATAACCTGTACTTCAAGATATGGAACTTAAAACTAAAATATAAGAAAAATTATCATTAGTTTTAACTAAAATAGTAAATTACATCGAAGTTAATATCAATTTAAGTAAAAAGCAAAACTCATAACGTTACAGGTCTAAAACTAAAGTGTAAATCTATTGTGGTAATGTCAAACCTTAAAATAAACAAAAATCAAAAGAACAATGATAAATTGAAAATTTCATAATCTATGCCCCTGTGCATTGCAAACAACAAGTGCCCAATAAGGCAACTAGGTTGTTATTGTTGTGCAGTGTGATCAAACGGTGTTGATACAGTGACGTACTCATGTGCATTGCAAATTTCAATATGCAAAACGAACCAAATGAACATGAATGGAGCATTGTTTACGTTCGTTCGTTTAACTTAACCGAACAAACAAACAACACGAACAATAAATGAATGAAAGCTTGTATTCTTGTTCATTCATTTTACTTAACCGAACAAACGAATGAATAAGAACAATAAACAAACAATTTTTTTTTGTATCTTGTTCGTTTGTAAAAAAATGTATTCGTTAATGGTATGTGCTAAATGTACGAAAGTAAATGGACGAAACTTTTTGTGATCATATTCGTTCATTAAGAAAATTTGTTTGTTCGTGTTTGTTCGTTAAGGTGCTAAATAGAAATCGACTTGAGTTGTTGAAATGTTGGGCATTTATCAATTTACGATGACCATTCAGCATCCATCACTACCACTACTAGGCCATGGTCTATTTTTATAGTTAAAGCATAGTTGTCCAATTCCCAAATTATTAAACCCAAAATTAGTAATAGATGACAATTTGATGCCCCATTGGGCTTTGATGCCCTGTACGGTCGCACATACTGCATGTGGCCAGGCCCGTCCCTGCAAACAGGTGCATTGAAATTGTACATATGAGAAAAATATGAATTTCAAGGATTTTTACCCATTTTCTGAAAGAAGTCATAGATTAATAACTCAGTCATATTGGAAATGGATTGTTTTTGTTCTTGTTATTTGACAAATACTGAAAGCTTATATCTTCATTTAATCCCATCTTTTGAAAGCTCTTGTCTTCATTTAATATAAACCATTAAATGATGATTTTGAAAGTTGGTTTCCCAAAATGGAAATCAGTTGAAAGTTGATTCCATTTTTGGTGCAAAATCTTATAAACAACTATTTATGTATTAAGTATTGTTTATTGATACATATTACTTAAAATTCAAAATTATAATAAGGGTGCATGAGTACAACTTTTTAAATATGCATGTTTAAATTCATATAACTAACTGATAAACATAAATATCTCATTACAAGTAATTGGTGCATGGTACAATTTTTTAAATATGCATGTTTAAATTCATATAATTAACTGATATGCATAAACATCTTATTTTAAATATAAATAATCTAAGATATAATCAGGATAATCATTAAGTTCTAAATAATATTTAATTATTGTTTTTATGAAGAAAATTAATACCATTATTAAACCTGAAATAGTTTACATCGTTGTTAAATAAATTAAACTATAATAAAAAAATTGAATTAGATTATATTGATATACTTTTTAAATTTCCATGGTTTTCAAATTTATATTTCATTCAAGTGTAAAAACATTATCGTGTTCTCAAAACCACATAGAAACGTATTATAAAATTACAAAAATAGATAATAAAATAAAACATTATAATTGAGATAATCGGGGAGTACACTTCTAATCATTTATAAAAGTATTACTATTTAATTGACAAATTGATTTTTCCTTTTTAATGTTTTTTTATTTGACCAAGTTAAATTTTGTTTAAAGAGTAGTTCATTACATCTTACCAACTAGTGTTATACCCGTCTGTTGGTCGGGTATACAATATGACTTTAATCTAGATTCAATCAAGTATTTGATTGGTCACTTTTTTCATGATTGTTGAATGTTGTTTTTCAATCGAGCAAAAAGCTTAGTCAAACTATAACTGGATTTTTGTGCCTTTGACTCTCAGTTAGGTACCGTTCAGCATGAAGGGTCCTTCCGTATATTTCATAATAGATCATATGCAAAGAAGCGATTGAAATCAGATTACCCTTCGCAATTTCAAGATTTTCGTGGTCTCAAACTTGAGTTTTTCAAGCAAAACCGGGTGAAAACGCATCTTAATCATCGAGTTCGTTCGAGTTAAAATCGGATATCGGTTGTGCATGAAAAAACTTATAGTTATTGTCATGTTTACAATGCCTTGACTGATGTCATTGGAGAGAAGAACCATATTCCATTCTTCAATGTTGTTTATCAAGTTTTATCTTTCTCCTTTAAAGTCTTCCCTTGCTTACGTTAATGCTAGTCTTTTTAACTCTTCAACATGAGATACACGTCATCATTTCATCCAATTGTAATTAGAAAATTCCATGCAACTGTTCAATTTCTTGCCCCAATTATATTTTTCAAAAAATTTAACTTTAATGTCTTCAAAGTTATGCTTCTTAAACCAAGTAGTTAAGACTCGTCCATTCGTCGGGTACACGACATAACTTTGATCTAGATTCATAAAGAAGAAAAAAACTTATCAAGAAATAACATGTTGAGTTATAATTATTGGAAAAGTTGCAGCCCCTGCTTTCAACATGGTGAGCTTCAATCGTGACAGAGAGGGAGTGGAAGTCTTGTTGGACTCGTGTTTGAGAAGAAACTGTCTACACCAGCAACCAGACGCATCAAAATCAAAAATCCACTTATATGCCATGTTCTCTTACCGGCCGACTTTTGTGTTGCAGATGATGATCATAATGGTTCAGTTTTGAGGGAGAAACTTTATCTTTATCTGTTTGGAATTGAAGAAGGGAGAAACTCTGATTGACATTCATTTTTTATCTTCTTTTTTCATATACAAAATATCAAATGAGATGAAGTTGTGAATGTTTCAGGGGATGTTTCAATTTTATGGATGTTATTGCAGATTTAAAGATTATGGGATAATTTTCATTCTATGTTTGATATTCGATCTTGCATATAGTTTACAGTTTGTTCTTGTTTAACTATGTGTTTGTGGAATTAGTAGGTAGTCGTGCATTTAGCAAGTAATATTATTGCATAAGAGCTACCAAACTTAATTAAAAAATAGCCATCGAAATTTGCATTTTTTTTTTTGCAGGTTTGACCAAAATTTAACAAAATGCAACGGTTATTTGCAAATAGTTTTGTGTTAAGTTAGGATACTCGAGTTATTGATTCAAAATATTAAAAGGTCAAGGGGGTCTAGACTTGAAGAGTTGAAGTTATGTATGAGTTTTGTTAATTTAATAAATATCAAGAAGTGATGATTTATATTTATTATTTTGTTTCATGAAACTCCATGTTGGTACGTAAGTTGTAAAAATCAACCAAATCCATTAAGGACATCTCCAACCGTACTGTAAAAACACCATTTTGTTAGTTTTGAAGCTCTAGCCTTATTGTAAAAAAGAATGTCGAAGGTGAAAGAGAAATGACATATCTATCGAGTTATTGTACAAACCACATATATATATGTTGTGTAGTTAAGGTTAGAAGTAATTTTTGGTTTATCAAACCCTATTGCACATGAAAAAGGTACACAAATTGGATCACAATTATGACAAATTAATGGAGTTGAATTTTTACCTTTAGGGAGCCAACCATAACCATGTTGAGAAAGGGTAAGCATTGAAGTCATCAATGAAGAAACAATGGCGTTGTGGAAAGGTTGCAAGGATTCCAAACAAACACTCATTTCAACCAGACACCTTAACACATCCAAAAGGAATTTTACAAATAAATAAAAATCAATCGATGCGAATTATTTAGTAATCCATTCTACCGTTTGATCTTTTTCCATAAAACCAAATTAGAATTGTAATTTTTATAGTTATGTAAAACGATTAACATCTACGTCTATGATAAATGAGATCATATCCTTGTGGTGTATTGTGTAGATTTCATAGCAATAGAAGGCGTTATGATTTATCCACCCTATCGCTTCCCGCTAAATCTACCAAATGAAGGCAGCTACGAACGGTGCCACCAGTTGCATCTTTTCCATGGATATGGACCATCAATATGTTGCAAGAAATATGTTAGAATTCATTGTAATTATTGTTTTAAGGTTAAAAATAAAAAAACTGTTTGTGGTCTACAAACATGTGGGATCGGTGGTCCAGTGTTGTTGAACTAACACCCCGGTTTACTTGATTACTTTTTATTAAGTTTAGAACATCGGTGGTGGACTTCACTCTGACTTGTTCGTTATATATTTCTACCTATTTGTACATAAAGCTCGTACTTTATGACACCCTTTCTACTATTCGATAGATCAAAGAGGTCGCTGAGAGCTATAAATAATTGATTCCTAGTTCTTTTCTTGATGCACCAGAAGGACCACACTATCAAAATCAATATAAACATCAACCAAGTGATATTAGAAACACAAAGTTAATCACAAAAACATATCACTCCTTGACTGTTTATGTCAAATAACCGAATTTGAAACTTAAAATTGACATGTATCTCACCATTGACTGATTGACTGTTTCTTATTAACTTGTTTTAAAATTTATATTTAATAATAAATATTAGATATATAATGAAAAGTCTATTACGGTTATTGTACAAACTATTGTACAATAACTTTTACCACCCTTAATCTTTTATACAATAACATTTACTACCCTTATAATATTGCATTTATCACCCTTACAATTACTTATTTAATTTATTTTGTATCCCTTACTTTTTCATTTTACATTTTACACCGTTATCATATTAACACAAATAATCGTATATGAACAAAAATGCAATGAAAAAATACGTTCATTTTTTTACAAATTATACCATTATAATCGTCTCGTCAATACCTTCAAAACGAGTCCAATATTGAATATTTTTTAATTTAACCATACTATTAAATATCAGAATATATACGAATTATCTATACTACTAAAACGGTTTTGTACAATTACATTTACCACCCTTACATTGTTACATTTATCACCCTTATAATTACTTATTTAATTTACTTTATATCCCTTATTTTTTTCATTTTACACATATTAACACGAATAATTATATATTAACAAAAATGCAATGAAAAAATACGTTCATTTTTCTACAAACTATATCATTATAAACGTTTCCTCAATATCTTCAAAACGAGCCAAATATTGAATATTTTTTAATTTAACCGTACTATTAAATATCATGAATATCTACGAAATAATTTGTTTTTCTGTTCATACGTTTTATTTTTTTTCCACCGTTAGCACGTTAAAAATACATAATCGTAAAATATGTTTCATTCTTATTATAAATAATATCATTATAATTTTTTTCGTCAAAAATTGTAATATAAACTAATTATTAAATATCTTTATGGCTTTAGGTTTCATAAGTTGTGATTTTTAGGTCATGGTTGATTATTGATGAAATGTATATAAGGAAATAACATTAATTGTTCGTTCTTTACTTACATTCCGCTGCATTGCGCGAGTATATGCCTAGTATTAGATGATAATTTTTTGAATATATTAGTGATTTGTACTTCCCATTCATTAACACTTGTACTCTTGAATTTAAAAGTTTTTAGAAATTTCGCTGGAAAAAGATTGTTAAGTGATTTGAACAAACTTTAATGTTTTCCATAGATGTAATAATGATCTTTGCTTAATAATTCATAAAAGTTATATCCTAAAATTTAAATGTTTTTACCTGAATGTTCTATAATACACAAGTACTCGAAATGACTATTATAATTAATTAGCTCCTACAAGATCAAAAAAGAATTTTATCTATCTACATATGAATGTACAAAATATTATTAAGTGGATGTAAAAAAGTTATTGATTCACAAGCTCAATGAAGCTCAAACACATACAAACTTTATTCACAAGGAAAGGAGACATGCATATCCACATAAAGGTTGGCCAAATATACAGTGTCTATGAAGTTTGATACCAGGTTCTTCCGAGAGTCACTTTGTTTAAATTCTTGCTTTCTGTTGCTGCCATGGGACAACCTCGGGAGGTCTACTTTGATATCAAATTGTTATATGAAACTCCTCCAGGCCTTGGGAAGTGGTTGGTCGTTTCTCAAATGTGGACATATCTCGTATATCAATAAACGACTATGATCGATAGAAGCAATATATATATATCATATTAGATTGTAAACTTTGGAAACCGTCAATTTAATTGGTTAAATTAATGAAATTGGTTCATAAAGTTGTTTAATATGATCAAGTTGTTTCATATAATTTTTTGTTAATGAAATTGTTTTATATATTTGTGTTTTTATGTAGTTTCATCTATTTTTCTCATCCTGATGAAATTGTTTCATGTATTTTCGCAGTTTGATAAACTTTTTCATTTTTACATAAAAAACACAAATATATGCAACGATTTCATCAATAAAAGAATTTTATGAAACAATTTCATCAAATTAAACAATGCTGTGAAACAATTTCATTAACTTAACCAATGAAATCGAGGGTTTTCACGGTTTTCAAAATTAAAGTGGTTTCCATTTGATCGCTCCCATATATATATATATAGATAGAGAGAGAGAGAGAGAGAGATGATCATTTGTTAACCTTGTATTTTTTGCTAACTATGTGAACCTTGATCAACCAATATGATTGCAATGTTAGTTGATGTTTTATTCATTTATTTATTTAATACAAAAGGGTATTAACGTCATTTTGATATGTAATCTTTTGTAATTAATTGTAAGGGAGTTACAAAAATGAAGATTCCAAAATTGTTGTGTAGGTTACGATTTCACAATTTTATCCTTTTTTCATAATTATTTTGAATCATTTCAATATTGTTTAAGTAAAAATGTCAACATAACCGTTCATATGTATTTATGCTAACGTATTAGTTCATGTTATTCATATCTGTTCATAGTTAACCATGCTTACATATATATATGTTAACCACTAGGTCTTTGGCCTAGTGGTCACCTCTCTTCCGTAAACGCTTCTACCTGGGGTTCCCGTACTACAGTTCGAATCCGGGGGGAGACAGGATGTCTTTTCCGGTGCAGACTTATAGAGGTAGGGTCTGTAGGGTCCACAAAAGTGGGTCACGGGGACCCAGTCCCCGCCAATAAACCTTCACACACACACACACACACACACACACACACATATATATATATATATGTTCATGTTATGCATATATGTTCAAGTTGTTTCATGATGAAAAAAATGAGGTTAACGTAAGTGTTTGTATGCACCTATAGTATTATCACAAAAGATGTGTTTCACATAAATTTCTTTAGATAACATATACGATATATGATTTGGAATTACGTTCAATTTAAATATCAATTTTAGATCACATCTGTTTATTTAATTTAAACTTCAATTTAACTACGGACATTAGAAGGTGATAATTGTTCATAATATGTGAAATTAAGTACGTTAACAACAGTGTTCATATGCATTCATGTTAACAAATGTGTTAATGTTATGCATATATGTTCACATTTGTTAACATATAATTCAAATTTCAATTTGGATATCATCTTTAGCCGTCAATGATTGTTCATATCGTGAGAAATTGAATATGTTAACATAAGCATTATAGTTGCATAATATGTAATGTCCCGTGCTTTTTAAGAAATTAGTAAGTTTTTATTCAAGTTGGAAGTTTTATAAAACTTGAGGGGCTAGGTTGTAAATAAAAAAAATGAGATAACCCTATGTAATCTCGGCGGCAGTAACAATCCTTAACCAATTGGGATTTCAAGTTTATCAATCCTATGGGTTTCAACCCATAAATAGTTTAGTGCGCCAAAAATTAAAGAAAAAGGGGAGAGTTTTACTTTGAAATCTTTATAGTTCCAAGCATCAATCTTAAAATTTGAGGTTGCGTTCGTGTTTGAAGTTTCAATCATGAATGATTTTAATTTGTTGAAGGCGTCTAAGAGATCTATCATAAGTAGGTACGGATTCCATATTTTTCCCTTATTAATCTGTATTTACATTATCGATTCTTATTCTCGTAAAATATAACTGATCCAGACCGATCCTTTTTCTGGTCCGGATCGATCCATGCAGATCTTTATTCGAAATTTGGCCATTTTCTTGTCGGGTGGTTTTGAAAATAGAACCCATGCGGGTCGAATAGGGTTTGGTCCTCCATTTTTGGCCTCTTTGAAGTTCACTGTTCACCCCTAATCCCATTCGAATTATATCAGACCTAAACAACCAAATTTCACTCTATTAGATGAACTTCAAGCAGACGTAACAACGAAAGACAATTCTCCTTTGCAGAGTTATACGCCATCAGTTCGTTGATTCATTTTGTGTTCTCAAATATCTTCTGATTTACAGAGTAATGGACGTTTACCAAGGAAAAGATTAAAAGACCATTTCCGCGCCAGGTAACCACTTAATCGAAGTTCGATTATAGTTCTTTATGTGTTTCTACGTATGATTTTGTCATTAATTTAAGTTTTCTTCGTTAATATGATATGTTTTTTCGTTACATATCCGTGTTTGTAATTTAGGGTTTTAGTAGGGTGTTAGTAGGTGCCATCTCAACCTACACGGGACCAGTGAGAGTGCGTCTGTAGACGTTTCTCTTCCAGGTCTTCACCGTGCCATTCTGGGGCCACCACATTACAGGATCACCCTTCATTGTCTCTCCTCGTCTCTCTATTCACATTTGCTACTCGTCTGGTCTCACCTTCTTCGGTTGTTCTATGACCAAACCCAAAGCATGTATCCTTGTCTATTCGTGAAAAAATGCATTTCTATTTCTGAACTTCGTTGCCACAAATTGATTAATTACAGTAGTCGGAACTTGATCTTCTCCATTGTTGCCACAAATTGATGGGGTCTACAATATGTTTAGTATTGCATTCCTTTTTGTTCTGCATTGTTGTTGTTTTGATATCTGGTTACAAATATTACTACTACTGTTAAGAACCTCATTCAAGGTTTTAAAAAGCAGAATCGTGCCTCAAGGCGTTTTCCTGTGGTGTAAGTCCCAAGGCGGAAATATATAAATTACACAATATATATATATATATATATATATATATATATATATATATATATATATATATACATACACACACCAATATGCATTCCACTGTTTTTGCTCAGAAAATATATGCAATATATATACACACACTTGACACTTGAGTACTAGACACTATATATATATATATATATATATATATATATATATATATATATCATACTAAATTACTAAAAGAATTTACATATACTTTTTTCAATCACGAAATACAGATGTACATGTACCAACAAAGAAAAAAATTATTGATCTATTCATAACACATATATATATATATATATGTGTGTGTGTGTGTGTGTGTCAGTGTGTGTATATATATATTAATATGCTCATAACTCATAAAGAAAAAATATTAAATATCAACAAAGTGTAAGTAGGAGTGTGATTGTGACCCTCACACGTAGTAGAGACTAATTATAAAAGAAGTGTATCTAGTGGATACATATACATAATACTTTTGTGAACCGAAGAGAATCGAAGAAGAAAATGCAAAGAAAACTGGAACTCACGAAGGACAATAGACGAGTAGCAAATAGGGCTTAGAAGAACCGGAGAAGAACAAGGTTTTCAAAAAAGAAATAGAGAAGGTTTTAGTCATTCTTTTAAATAATTTAGCCTCAGTATTGAGGCGTGCGCCTCTCTACCGCCTCAAGCCTCACCGTCTCAAATGACCGAGGTGTACGCCTCGTCTGGGGATTGAGAGGCGTCGCCTCAGGTGCGATTTTGGACCGCCTCGCCCCGAGGCGTGCCTCGAGGCATACGTCTCACATGCTTTTTAAAACCGTGACCTCATTAATTTGTCTTCATTACTGTTCATATGTTCTACATTGCTGTTGTTTTGATCTCTGCTTATTGTAGAGTATATTACATAGCTTCTGCATGATTTCATGACAATAAATACTCCTAATAAGTAATAAGCATGATATTTGGATCAATGCTTTTGATAAAGGCTTGTGTAATATAAATGATTGTTCAGAATAAGAGTTTTATATGTATAACTGTTTGATAAAATTCGTCAATGAAGAACACGTGCTGGTTTTGAAGTAGAATGTATGATGGATGCTTGATTATTGTTGCTATCTTGGTTACTGAATATTCTTTTCGTTGGTTCTCTTCACTTCATATGCTATCTTACTTCTCTTCACTTCTTGGTGCCATGCCATTATGTAATTTATTTCATCTTTGGATAGTTATTTTAGCAACTAAGCAAACTCGGACAGCACCAAATGAGCTGCTGGACAGCAGTTAAAACTGTGCAAAAACAGTTAAAAAATTGTTTGTCCTCTATGCATGAGCTAATTGTAAGTTGTAAGGTACAGCCAATTGGGTGTTGAACATTTGCAATTCTAAAGTCGGTATTTGTCGATTAGTTCAAAATCTGAGCTGGGCTTCTGAGTTTTTTAAATTTACAGGGGAATATCGAGGTGGGTTTGTGTTAATTTTCAAAAGCAAAATCTTAATATTAGGGGATACTATTCTAATTATATACAGCCAACTTCTTAATCAATCGGTATAGAATCTACAGTTGTAATCAACATTCGTAGTTTTGAGGTATAATTTGTGTGGAAATAGAAGCAAAAAACACCACTTCACATTTATGACCATGTCGCCATCCATCGTGTTGAATATGCACTTACATAGCATACTGAAATAGATTGCTATTTGTTTGAGAAAAAATTCAACAAGGACAAATATTGCTACTCCTTCAAAAACTCAGCTTGCACACATTGTGACCAAGGTATTTCCAAAAAGATTTATAATCTTTGTTTGTCTAAGGGGCTGTTCGGTTGTGGCTTAATGGGCTGAATAGCCTCTATAACTTATTCGCTCAGCCATAAGTGGTTGTTCGGTTATGGCATAATCTGGAAATTAATAGCTTAATCGGTCAGCTAGAAAAAGACTCTTAGGGCCTGTTTGTTAGCAGCTTAATGAGCTTAATGTGACTCACAGTTTATTCAATAAGCTATACATGACTGTTTGGTAGTGGCTTAATGATATAGAAAGTGGCTTATTCAGTAAGCTTTTAGGTGGGAGCTTTATGCAGAAAGTCAAGTTTTCTCCAAACCTGTCATTCCCGATTAAAAAACACACCCTTTTCCATCTACGAAAAACCCCTCCCAAACAAAACCCTTTATAATCTATACAGACAAATTAATCTACACAGACAACTTTATCTACTCAACACTTAATGAAAAACCAACCAAACAACCCCTTATTTACATTCAGCCACTCCTTTTCCCTCACTACCCTTGAAGAAAAACAAGCATCCTCCTCCTCCAGAGATCTATCGGTGCTGCTGCTCCTCCTCCTCTTGCCCTCACAGACCGACCCTCTCAAATTGGTAAGATTATATACAAATCGACCCTCTCAATCTCTCAAATTTGTTCTCCATCTGCACCGTGTCTCCATTGTTGCACCTTCATCTGTTTGTGTCTCTAAAATCTGTTCTCCACCTGCACCTTCATCTGTTCGTGACCCATCCCTCATTTCTTCATCTTCTGGGTTTTCTTCTGGTTCAAACCCTTCTCGTTCAAACCCTCAGACCAACGTTTTTTCTGGGTTTACTTCTGGTTCAAACCCTTACTCGATGAACAACGCCTTTAGGATTCGAATTTCAGTTTTTTTATTTAGGTTTCTGATTTGTTGAATTGAATTGAGTACGATTTCTGATTTTTGGTTTGAAATTGGGTAATATTTCTGATCGGTTTCTATCGATTGGATCTGGTTTTGCTTTCTGGCCTTTATCAATTGGTTTCTGGTTTTTCTGGTTTCCTTCTTGTTCAAACCCTTACGGTTGGTTCTGATTTTGGGTTTCAAATTGATTACGGTTTCTGATTTTGGGTTTCAAATTGATTACGATTTCTGATTTTTGGGTTGATTTTGATCTATTGATTGATTAGGAACAATCGATTTGTTTAGCTGTTGAACTGAAATGTTGTAAAACAAAGGGTAAAATAGTCATCTTCACCATTCAAGCTGTTTATTCAGCTTACCAACCGAACATAAACTTATCAAATATCTTTAAGACAGATTTATCAATATAGACAACTTTATCGATAAAGGTCTTAATGGAAAACAAACCGAACATCCCCTAAGATGACCATTTGTAACATACACATTAACATAAACCATCATCCTCTTCTTTTCTTTCGGAGGAACTGATAGTGAAGGTGGTACTGTTACGTATAATGTCGGGAAGGTAACTTAAGCAATTACTGTTCGTAGATTTTCAGGAAGTTAACTTTAGTTCAAGTCGGTTATAGTTGTTGAGTGGTTTTCCATAGTCATCTTATAAATGCCTAGAAAGCTTTCCCTTCTCTTTTGCCATTGCTGATTCTACACGCCAATGTGCAACATTTTGTATGCTACTCCACACATCATCACCTAAGCTTCTGTTGATTGTTGCTAAACCTGCAGACAAGTTTGTGCTTCCTCAGTGTTAGGGATGCACTTGCTATGGTTTTGATGCATAGAGAATGGAACACTGAATAGTAAAGTAGAAGATTTAATAGCTAACGACACTGGTTTCTAAAAGTAACAAACAAGAAATTATTGTAGAATCTACAATTACCTGAAGACACATCACATAAAGAAGTCAAGGGAGGCGAGGAAGAATACATGGATGGAATGCAGTGGGGTTTTCAAGACAATTAATGCATGGCTAAGTTATGTGATCAGATTGCGTAATCAATTATTATTAAATGCTTCAAACAAAGAAATTGTATGAGAACTATTATGTTGAATTTGATTGTTATATTTTTATAATCTAGAACTTGAACAACTAATGTTTTGGTTGTTTATATTGATATAATGTGATGTGTTGATTTGAAAGAGTAATTTCGTGTTTGTAATCTATATTTGTGAATTCATATATAATTTATATATTGTTTTGTAATTTATATATGCAGAGTGATATATATATATACACACACACAATGTAATTTATTCATTCACAGCACTTATCAAGCAGTCACACTTAACTCAACACTAAATCATTCAAAGGGTTAAAATGGTAATTTTTTGTCATTCAGAACATCTAGCAAACAATCAATTTCATTTTGCACCAAGTCATACCAAGCCTCTTAATCATTCTGGCCTCTAAATCATTCTGCTCCAAATCATTCAACATCTACCAAATAACACCTAACATTCTTTTGCTTTCAGTTTCTCCCTTTATTGAGAAGATCGTATTCTGGAGACCGAGAAAGAGAGGAGACTGAAAAATGGTAAGTCAGGAGTCATGACTAGTTGTTTTACTGCACACGTATGTGGGTTTCACCTGCTTTAAGAAATGTAGATTACTGCTCTGAAAGATTGGTTTAACTTTTTCTTTTATGTTCAGCATATACAAGTTTTCATACTGAATCTTAATCTTTTTGTCCTAAGATTTCCTACTACATTAAACATTTTTTAAAAACTTCACTTGGAAGTTGGTAACAAAAGTCGACATTTTGCATTTAAGTTACTAGGTTGGTTTGAATTCCAAGTAAAAGATGTACTTTATTTTTTTGGTTTTGGAAAAGAGGTAGCATAAGATACTTTTGCAAATTTGGTTTACCTGCTATTATATTTGCTCATTATTTGGACAACATTACTCTCCTTTGACTTGAAAGTTAAATTCCCACAGCAGCCGGATATTAGAAAATGGTTCATGAAGCAACATGACAAAGGAAATGATAACGGCAACACATCAAAACCTGCAAAACCCACACTCACGATACCGGGAAAGCTGTCAACTGCTAAAGATGCCTCACCGTCGTCGCCTGTGAAATCAGTAAGTATAGAAAAAGTTGACTGTTGACAAGAAACATGCATATAGAGTGTACTATTCTTGTTTCTTTTTTCCATTACATTCAAATCAAAATAACCTAACTTATTAAGCAACTATTTTTGATTTGGAGTTCTATTCGTGTGTTTCTAGTCACAGGACGAGACCAAGAAAATTGTGTTTATTCTGTTCTTCTAATACATGGCTGTTTGTTGAAAATCTATATTGATGAGTTTGATGTCTGTTTGTGACTTCCAGGTACAAGGAGGTCAAGAAAGTTCAGGGAGACGGAAAACTAGTAAATATTTTGCCACTGACAAACAAAATCAAGAAGATGCAACAGATGTATCTGGACTCGCAGCAAAAAGAAAGGTACAAGGGAGCCGTGAGCAGTCGTCCCCTGATGTAAAACCTCCGCCTGGAAAGAAGCTGCACACAGTGGACGACAATGATAAAGATGGTGATGATGACTTTGTATTACCAAAAGCTGGAAAAAGCTCAGTTGAAATGACTCCTAGTAAGAAATTGAAGAGTGGTTCGGGTAAAGGAATCCCCCATGGGAGTGTGAATGAAAGTACTGATGCTGATGACAGTCCAAAAAATCCTAAATCTGCTGGAAGAGGTCGTGGTAGAAGGGGTGGGTCAGTTGTCGGAAGAGGTACCAAGTTAGACATTAATGAGGACAATGCTGAAGATGAGGATACTAAAGAGGTTAAATCTGGTGGTCGTGGTCGTGGTGGAAGGGGTGGTTCAGCAGTGGCAGGCAGTGGAAGAGGTGGTGGACGGGGTGGATTCATGGCTTTTGGTGAAAGAAAAGATCCTCCTCACAAAGGAGAAAAGGTTTAGGACTATTTATACATTGACCAGAACTGTAAGATTATCAATCCCAGTGCTAACGTCTTATTTTGCTGACAGGAAGTTCCTGAAGGCTCTCCTGATTGTTTAGCTGGTTTGACATTTGTCATCAGTGGAACACTTGACAGGTATGTCTCTTGTCACTTGAGGAATCTGTTATGAATGGGCCAAAATTATTCCTAGTCTTAGGTGCAAAAGATTGCATCCTGGGTAGAAGCATTTAAAACGTAAATTTTGACCTGCATCACATAGTAAAATCTGACATTAGTTTCTGCAAGGATATGGCTGGGTACAACAATACTAGTTCTTTTAGATAAGTTTCATATTACCTAACTGGGTCTAATAATAATATGTTTTATAATATCATGCTTCCAGTTTGGAAAGAGAAGAAGCTGAAGATTTGATTAAACGACATGGCGGCCGTGTTACTGGATCTGTTAGCAAGAAAACAGTTAATTTCATGATGCTCTGTTTTTACTTGGTTGCAATTTTCCCCATGGTTGTGTGGTTGACATTGTTTCTTTTCTTTTTGTTTCCTTATGAAAGAATTATCTTTTATGCGATGAAGATATCGGGGGAAGGAAATCAGAAAAAGCAAAAGAGCTGGGGTTTGTTATCTTGCATCAATATCTGCTTTGCCTTGATTTATCTTCGATCTCAGTTAGTGACTTTGTTTAATGGTTATGAAGTACTGGCTTTCTTACTGAGGATGGACTGTTTGACATGATTCGTGCATCAAATCGTTCAAAAGCCACCACCAAAAACGATACCAAGAAACAAGTGGACAAGATAGCTACTTCTCTGCCAAAGGCGAGTCCTCAGATAGCTACTTCTCTGCCGAAGGCGAGTCCTCAGAAAGGAGTAACGAAGAGTATGCTCAGATAACTCTCTTTCAGCCTCATCTTGTGATGTATTTTTTATGCAATTTTTGTTTAATTTTATTTCATATGTTTAAGTTGCTTTCCTTTCCTGCTTACTTGTCATTACTTCCCGCTATAGCCAGGTCATCCCATGATGACAGTTTTTTGAGTTTCGTGCTAATCTTTACACGCATCCCTGGTCTAACATTGTTTACTGATAACTATATATCTAAAATTCAGCTTATTTCTGCGGTGTATAGTATGCTCTAATATTGAAAATGAGTGATATACATGTAGAATATGTTTACATGATTGGTAATAACGTTATGGAAGATAATAAAATTCAACTTGGCAATGAATTATTCGAGAATATGGCGTACTGCTCTGATAATCCGTTCTTATTGCAACACAGTGATATAAGAATATGTTATGCTGCAGTCAACTACTTGTCTACCTCCTCCGTTCCAAAATAAGTGTCCGCATTTCTATTTTAATCTGTCGCAAATAAGTGTCCACTTTCAAAAGTGTCTATTTTCTCATTCTACCCTTAATCATGATATGGAGAAAATTTCACTCTATTATTAAGAATAAGTTGTCCTTTAGTTAATAGAAAAGTGTAACAATTACACATTCCTATAACTATGTGCATTTTTCATTGTGGACATTTATTTTGGGACGGAGGGAGTATTTTTTTTATGTGTTGTTCTATTTTTTTAGTTTTGTTGTTCCTTTACATTGCAAATGTATTATCATAGTTTTAAAGTACGGAATCGTGAGGCGAGGTGGTTTCCCTTGGTGAGGCGAGGCGTAAGCCTCGAGGCGGTCCGAGGCGTAAGCCCCGAGGCGGAAAACAAATAAAATTCATAAATATAATATGTAAATAATAATCTCATAATAAACCATGAAAGTCATAAAAGCCATAGAATTACTACTTATAAGTACCAAGAACATAATTAAATGATTCAATAAGACATAACATATAACAGATATATGTAGATATAACAGAACTCAGTAGATATATCTGTTATATACACATATAACATATATTGTCGATATATGTAGATGCATCAGAAAAACAGTAGCAGATGCGTCAGAACTCAGTAGCATAAAATAGCATAACAGTAGCAGAATGCAGATGCATCAGAACTCAGTAGCAGAAAACAGTAGCATACAGAAGAGATTCTGACGTAAAAAAGAAGAAAGTCAAAGATAAAACGTAAAAAGATAAAGTATACATACATGTTAATGCAGCAGAATGCAGATAAGCAAGTTGAACTCAATGCAACGTGATCACATGAAAGAGAAAAACAAGAGGAGAGGAGCGTATTCTGTTTCTTATTTACTACTTTAGGGTTTTGACCGACTCTTAGTATTATTATACAGTAATAGTATATATTCAATGCAATAGGAAATTTTAAAGAAAATATATTATTAACTTAAATAGATAGATACCGTATATATTCAAAAGTCTGAAAAAGACTTTAGTTTGAGAAAAAAAACTCTGCGAGTTCTGAGGCGCACGCCTCTGTATCGCCCCACCGCCTCTCCACCGCCTCTCCACCGCAAGGCGTACGTTTTGTTTCTAGGGTAAAAGGCGGCGCCTCATTAGCGTTTTTCGACCGCCTCGCCTCGAGGCGTACGCCTCGACCGCTTTTGAAAACAATGTGTATTATATCATAGAATGTATGGTAGAAGTATGCATGTATGATTGTTGGTCTTATATTCATTTGTTTTTAAGTTTGCAACTTGATAGTTGGCAGGACTAAGCTAATTAGAGTCCGAGAAGTAGAATTCAGCTGGATGCAACTTGGCCGTTCTCAATATGCGGTCATCTGTTGTTTTATGCTGACACTCTTCTCTCCCACTTTCCTCTTTGACTTTTTGGCTTTTCCCATCATATACTGGATAGTTTAATTCAACTTGTTGCAATCACATCATTCTCCATGCTGATCTTTGGATCATGCTCAGCCGTCTATGCTCTTGCAGTTTATAGGGGCCTTCAAATGCTTATTTGATTCCCTCTTTTCTCTCTGCATGTTCTCTGTATAAAACTTTAACAATAGCCATCTCGTCATGTAGTCCTATCCTTATACATCTAACATTTTATTGACAATTTTCTTTAGAGGATGAAGTTCATGAATCTCCAGAGAAGGGTAGAGCTACCAGGAATGCTAGTTCAGGCATCTCTCCTGCTAAGCGGAAAAAACAAACTGTGGAGAACTCTTCACTGCCATGGACTGAGAAGTACAAACCAAAGGTGCCAAGTGACATCATAGGAAATCAGTCACTGGTATTCTCTCTTCTTTAAGCTTTTGTTAGAGTCAGTTTCATACATACACTCTTGTTACCTGTTACCGCTAAAGTAATGTTACTAAGATACAGTTTTGAAAATATGTCAGGTCAAGCAGCTTCACGATTGGCTGACACATTGGAATGAGAATTTTCTGGGTGGTGTCAGCAAGGGGAAGGGAAAAAAGCAGAGTGATATGGGGGCAAAGAAAGCGATATTATTAAGTGGTACACCTGGTATAGGAAAGACTACATCTGCAAAGTTGGTTAGTCAGATGCTTGGTTTCCAGACCATTGAGGTGTGTTAGTGTTGGGGAAATTCCCTTTTTTGGTATGATTTTATGTGTCACAATTATGTTGATAGTTAACTGATGGCTACATTGAGGTACTAATTGGTGCTTTTGTCGCACAATGTTTTTCTAGGTTAATGCTAGTGACAGTCGTGGAAAGGCTGATGCCAAAATTGAAAAGGGAATTAGTAGTAGCACTGCTAATTCTGTTAAAGAACTTGTCAGTAATCAATCCTTGAGTGTTGACATGAATCGGTGGGTACCTCTCCATTGCAACAATATATGAAGATTTAAGTTTCTTGCATATGCATTTACCCTAGGCAATTATCAACTATGGTGCAGCTCGAAGCATCCAAAGGCTGTGTTGATTATGGATGAGGTTGATGGTATGTCTGCTGGAGACAGGGGTGGTGTGGCGGATTTAATTTCCAGCATCAAGATATCCAAAATTCCTATAATTTGTATATGCAATGATCGGTACAGTCAGAAGTTAAAGAGCCTTGTGAATTACTGCTTACTTCTTAGCTTCCGCAAACCAACAAAGCAACAGGTTTTATGCATTTTTCTTTTTATTTTGAACGAACTCTTTTATTTTTACCAAATGTACATTTCTCATATCCTTCTGTACACTCCTCTGGACAGCCGTCAGTCTGTCACTGTCATGGTGGGTATTTGTTATCTTTTATTGTTATTGCATTAGGAAATATATATGTGACACTCTCATCTGAAAGGGTGAGTGTATGATGCTTTATGAATTGTACATAATATTCTCTTGCTGTGTGATTGATGTACACAAAGTGGGGGTTGATAGCTAATTGTAGGTTATCAGAAAATTGGAGATCAAAATTGCTATTGTTGTTTCAAGAGACTGAACACGAGTTGGAATTGCTTAGGTATTGGAGGTATAAGTTAAAGGACACTTAGTAACATCTGCTGGTAGAAAGGCTTGCTTTTGTTTTTTGGAGACTTGGAGTTCATGACAACTCATCATGCCAAGATGGTGCTATACCCTTCATTTTTTTAGTAGACCAAAGGTTGACTAAGTCTATGATATGAACTTATCTGGAAGACCACTTTTTTGTTGCTTCTTTAGCTTTTCAAGATCTTGATTCACAAAAACTTTTTCAAGCTGGGGCTCTTCATGGGAATAACCTCTCCATACCCTTAGGTTTATTCAATAAAGGCAGCCCATCAATGTTATTGCTAACTAGTATAGTTCACATTCCACGGCTCTACCCATGAATTAGGTTACTCCTACAACACGTTCTTGTACAATGCTTAAGGCTCTCAGTTGAAAGGTGTCCCATCCCCTGACCCCCTCAAAGGGGTGACAAATGTTCAGAAAAGTTTTCGAGATTCTCAATCCCATCCCATGGGATAGGGGTAAGGTCTGGGTACATCCTATTCCATACCCTCCTTCTGAGTATGCTTGGTTTTTACTTATTCTTGCACAATGGCGTGGATGCTGAGAGGGCACTACTTTTCGCCCTCGTTGATCAATATTTTACGCTCAAACCAAATTCTTCTTGGGTATAACCGAGTGCCCGTTCTTTTGAATTGTCTGGTAAATAAGTTACAGCGGTTAGTAATCAGACATATTTTTGTCTCTATTAGCTAGTAAGTATTGGGAATGCTTGTACCCATGGTTTCTGACTTTCTGTATTGGTTGATACTTGACACAAATTCAGGAAATAAAATAGTTCGTTGGTGCTAATGTTGTTTGTTATATATACTTCCACGTTAACCTTTTGTCCAAAATCATTCTTAAAAGTACATTCATCTGAAGTACCTTTAGATTGGTGTGTCTGCATTATGGCATAATTGTGCAGATATAATACTTTTTAGGTTACGTTTTTTCTGAGAAGGGGTTCAAGGTTCAGTTTGCATGTTTAAACAGTTACCTGAAGCGATGCTGTCTGTAAATTAGCGATAACTATAATAGGAAAAAATGTGCAGCTATTGTACAGAGTTTATTTTGTGTGGTATAAATGAAGTTTGGAAGCACTACTCTCGTTACATGCTTTGCCAATTAAGATCTCAAGCATTGAGTAATAATCAAACAGAGTTGATTTTGGTGATGGCAGATGGCAAAGAGGTTGTTACAAATTGCAAATGGAGAAGGTCTTCAAGTAAATGAGGTACACATTTTGCATATATGTTGTGTATATCCATGTAAATCGGACTCTAAAACGTCCATGGATTTCTTTATAAAATACTTCCTCAAGGTTTAAGATCTAAATACTCCCAAAGTATAAAAATGGCAAGCATTTGTCTCAACAAACCGAAATACAAGAAGTTAATCAATATCACTCTCAAGTGACTTTCTTCCTTGATCTTTAATTCAGCCCGATTTAAACAGAAAGGAATCATTTTCATCAGGGGCCCTTCTAAAATTCCTATAACTAGTGTGACAGCAGTCTTTGTTGGCTGGGTGCACTCTGAAGATTCATCACGAACCTCAAGTTAGCCATTCAACATACACCGAAAATTTTAAACTAAATGGTCAAGGGGAATGAAATTGGTTTATGAAGCCCATTTATCTGATTTAAGTATTTGATAGAAATAAGCACAAAGTGTTCGTAGAGCTCACTGACCAGACAACGGTAAGTGTGGTAGTGGATTATTCTCTATTCTATGACATCCTAGTGAAATCCCTTATCAGATGCGGCTAAAAATAATGGAAGAATAGTATCATTAACAAATTCTGTGGCTTCCTGGAAGAAACAAAGAACTGCTGAAGGCATCCCAATTTTAATTTGCCACCTTGTTTACTTGGAATCGGTGTCTGCCATCAATAATGGGGTTAATTTCGAAGTTATCTTACATAACATAAATCCAGTATTGAAAGCTTCGTTTGCTGACACCAGCCGCCAGCCTATTGGATTCCTAGGAGAATCGGTGTAGCAGTTTTTTTTTCTTTTCTTTCTGCCACTGCAAACATACTAATAAATATCTTGAGTGTCAACTTTTCCCCCTTCACTTAACCTGCATTAGGCCATAAGTTTTGCAAATTGGCCCTTTCAATTCTCTTACTGTGAATTATATGAGTTAAGTTATAAGCTTTAATTTTTTTTATAGGTTGCACTTGAGGAACTTGCTGAAAGAGTCAATGGAGATATGCGTATGGCTCTGAACCAGTTGCAATATATGAGTCTCTCCATGTCAGTCATTAAGTATGATGATATAAGACAACGCCTTCTTAGTAGCTCCAAGGATGAGGATATATCTCCCTTCACAGCTGTTGATAAGTATGAACCAATCACACGTCCATATAAGTTTTTGTACTGCTATTTGTCAATATTCATTATCTTCATATATCAAGTAGGCTGCGACAGTGTGGTGTCGTATAATATCATCTGACCTTAGAGAGCTATTATCCAGGGTATCAGTGTGCTTTAGTTTCATTTTTCGCAAAAAGCCAGAGAGAGAGAGAGAGAGAGAGAGAGAGAGAGAGAGAAGGGGGAGGGGGATTGGAGATGGAGAGGAACTAAAAATGAAGTCATAAGATGAACATGGGCAAACATTAATGCAATTCTTCAATGGATATGGTTCCTGAAGCTGCCTTGAGCAATGTTGACCTGTGGTGGTTTTGGATTAAAGTGCGAGATGATCATGCCCTAGATCTTTAAGAACCATCAGAGTTCATATGATGATATTTGATCTTTTGTTTTCTGAATTTTCTTTATGGTAATAGAGAATGTTCAAACCCCTTAACTTTATGTAGTGACACTTGAGATTTATGTCTTCTTATTTTTTAGAGTAAACTACGATTTTCGTCCCTGTGGTTTGTTGTTTATCACTACTTTCGTCCTTGGTCTTTAAAAAATGCTTTTTTCGTCACCATGGTTTCTATTTCGTTGCTTTTTTTCATCCCTCTGACCAACTCCCTTTAAAATTGTTTGTTAAGTTGGGCAATTTGGTCTTTTTGTATTATTTTTATTTATATTTTTTATTAACTAATAATAATATATTATATATATAATTTATATTTATATTACAAACCCCCTAGAGAACCGTGCCCCTTCCTCTCCCTTCCACTCCGGCTACCTTCCATTGTTCAGCCATCATCATCTCTAATAACCTAGCTGTCAAAGGAAACCCTAAATGTGATTTTTATTGTCTATCCCTCTCTAATTTGCGAATTTCCTGTTTGAGATTCAGAGTTCATCATCTCGTTATCTTCTTGCCGGTGATCTCGTGTTTGTCCACTGCTCAAACTTGGTTGTTTTTTGTTGGTTGTTTTTTGTTGGTTGTTTTCGAAGAAAAAGGTCTTTAATTGATCCCGCTCTTAAACTAGTGTATTTTGTTGTTTGCTTTCAGAGAAAAAGGCTGTAATGGGTTCCGCAATTAAACTCGTGTATTTTGTTGATCTCGTAAACCTGACCGGTGCTGTAATGCTTAATGTTTGGGTTGAAAGTTCTTAGTTTGCGGTTTGTTTGGTCCTTGGTTTCACCCATTCATGTAGAAGAACAGCCCACTGTGTTCTGTCGCTCAAGATGGGGTTGCCGGGGAAGATGAATAGGGTCCCAGGAACAGTTTGGCCAGAGAAGAGGCCACTGCTGGGTGAGGGGTGAGGGTGGATTTACTTTGTAGAATAAGAAACATGGAATGTTATTGTTGGATGAATTTTAATCTTTTAATATACAATCAATAAAAAAGTATCAAGACAAAAATGCCCTTGATTTAACTGATTTTTTTAACAGAGTTCGTCCCAGGATGAAAATCAAAGCGAATTGAAAACCATAGTGACGAAAAAACAAAATTTAAAGACCAGTGACGAAAGTAGTTATAACAACAATCAACAAACCAATGGTGGGTAAGAGTGGCTAATGCACTAGTACACGTGGTAATGCAGGGGTTCGTAAGTTGGTGAGTGGCCTTAGTTAGTATAAATAAGGGGTAAAGGTGAGAAGGAAGCATCATTTAGTTTGTTAAGTTTGTTTTGTTGAAAGCCTTGGGAGAGAACTAGCCTTCTGAAAGCTAGAACAAATCTGTAATCAGAAAGCACATATGTATAGTAGAACGTGTATATGATAAAAAATGGAAGGAAAAAGAAGAAACCTGATAAAGGGAAGGGATGGATCAAATAGTTGTATCAAATGTCTGAAAACTTTATATACTTAACTCACGTGGAGCACTATTATAAAGTGATCGGTTACAGTACATGATAGGGTTGGTGATTGACTTCATAATGTTGTATATGATAGTAGGATGCTTAAGAGAAAACAAATCTATTTGCTTCTCTGGAAAAAAAAAATATGGGGTATGTGACATGTATTTATCGTAAAAAATCCAACACAGTCTGGATGTGTTTCCATTTTAAGTTTCGAATTAAGGAGATAGCTACATCACAGCTGTTGGGAGTACTTTAACATTGGATTTTATGGTAGATGGTTAGGGCAAAACACGTCCATCAGTAGCTAAGGTGCTCACACGAAGCTTACACATCTGTTCTTATAGTTTGAATTCATGCATGTTTGGGATTGGTGGGTTGATATGCACTATCATCACTTGGAAAGAACTATGTGGTTAATAGACGTATGCTGCAGATCAAACCCATTCCCAGAGGTTATTTGCCATTTTGGTGAGGGTGGTTTTTACGTCTTCTATTGGTATCATAACAGCAATATGGCTGAAATTGTCGGTAACACCATTCATGAGTGGCTTAGAACTAATCTGTGGGCCTGTGTCATTTATGGAATATAATTTTTTTTTCATGTTCTTCATAGTTTATATCACTTGTAAGCTCCACGGCTTCTTCCTATGTACTCTAATATGTTTACCCTGTTACAGCTCAATGCTTAACCTTCAAGTATTTTTGTCTGCCAACACCATCATTTTCTGCAGAAAATGTAATTTATGCTAACTCGCCTTTTTTTGTGCAGGCTGTTTGGTTACAATGCCGCTAAACTGCGAATGGACGAGCGGTTTGATCTGAGCATGAGTGATCCGGATTTAGTACCTCTTCTTATACAGGTATCTATCTTTGTTATTGTTGAATATATTTATATATTACAATGTAATATCATATTCTACGCGGAATCGGCCAAGGTAACTGTTAAATTTTATCACCCCTAAATTTGAATATTGTGTGCTTGTCTAAGAGGACAATAGTTCTAAACTTATAACTTGAGCTGGAAGCTAATGGCAAGAGGTGTAATATATAGCATCTTTACATTCTTCACATTCACCTTGCCATAGCGTTTTAATTGCAGTTTATATTAAATATCATAACCATTTTGTAAATAGTAAAAGCCTTGAAGCGAGTTCCTTTGAATGAGTTACGGCTCATGACTTTTGATCTTCAAATATTGAATCTTACAAATCACTGTAACATTTTTAGAACTATATGAATGTATATGGACGATTGTGGGTACACAAATATCAAACATTGAAGGCATATACTTATGTTAGTGAAACAAATAATAGGACTATGTGGCCCAAGTGCTACGGCATCACCACTAACCTATTGTTCGATTCACACTTAGATCATGTTGACGTCCTTGCTTGCTAGGAATTTATCTACAAAATGTATTTTATATCAATGCCTCATGGGAGTAGTAACATAAGTTTATAGTTGGTATTGTTTAGATAATCTGGATTGATTCAAATAATAACAGCAAGTCATCAAATTGTATAAATCAAAGTGTTTTGAACTGTATGGGTCACAGCGTTTGCGTCTTGATACGAATTGGATCATATAGATTGTATTGTGAATCTAAAGATTTTGACAGCACTGCTCCTTCTCTCTACACAGTTCGTCTTTGTTTTTTGGGTGAAACAGGAAGCTAGTTTCAGGAAGGACAACTTTTGCATGAATGCTTTAACTTTAAGTTAGGTACCATCAGAGATGTTGTTAGGGCTTGAGATAGTAGCGCCTATCAGATTTAATACTATGCTTTTCCCATCTCTACTAAGGAAACTTCTAACCAAGGGACCAATGAATGGTATTCTGGAATTAGTATCATTAATCTCTCTAGGCCTGATAAAATCAAGCAATTGACCCTTGGATGTTCACCGCATTTTTACCTTTCCTTTTTGTTGTGTAAACTGTTCTTAATGGTATGTTTAATTGATGTTTGAGTAACACGTCAAAAGTTGTAATAACTGCATAGGCCACGATCATTGGATTGTCATATCTTTCACACTTTGTTGTTTATGCTTGTTGGACTTCTGCAGGAAAACTATATCAATTACAGGCCAAGTGCGGTAGGCAAAGATGAGCACGGGATCAAGAGGATGAGCCTGATTGCACGTGCTGCTGATTCTATTGCAAGCGGGGATATAATTAATGTACAAATACGAAGATATCGACAGTGGCAGCTCTCTCAAAGTAGTTCTCTTGTATCTTCTATAATCCCGTAAGTTTTACAGCAATTCTTGGAGACACCTTCTGGATATGGGGTAACTTCCCTGTACGGTGATAATTTAATTCTGTTTGTTATTTAATGAAGGGCTGCTCTGCTGCGTGGACAAAGGGAAACACTTGAACCGGTAAGGGATGTATGGTTTACTGGTATTTGAAAGTTATATTTTTTGTATTATTTGCATTCCCATGAAAGAGATTAGAGATGTGAATTTGTGCGTAATATGTCCGTGATATCTGACACCACAGTAATGTGTGAGTTTTGATCTCTATTGTTTTGATTAATGGATTTTGGCCTTGAGTGGCTTTGTTATGTGTGGATATATATTCTTTTATTATCACCTTAATTTCAATGTTAAATATAACAATGGTGTTCAGGTTGGCCTTGTGACTTCATTTCTCTGATTAATATTCTGATTAATGGATCTCTGTCCCTCTCTCTCTCTCTGTATATATATATGTGTGTGTGTGTGTGTGTATTCTTCCATCGAAGGTTCTTCATATGCTGTCTTTAGGAAATATAATCTAGGGGATCATTTTAAGATTAGTAGATTACATCAAGTGTATCATACTGATGAAACTAATTTAGAAATTTGTCAAGAAACGAGTATGGATGGGAAGGGGGTTCTTTTGACTCTATTGAGTATATTCTAATCCTACAATTTACATAAATATTGGATGGATCACTTCAAAATTTTAATCGATTCAGCACATAAACCAATGATAGGCTGTCAAAATCACTATTGGGGATTTAGCAAGATTTTCTAGATAATGATTCTAATAACTAGATTTAAGATGAGATCCATATCGATAAACTTTTTGATATGAATTCGTTTAGTTCGGTTGACGTGTCATTTATGACTTAGCATGTCTTAAATTAGTGTATGGTTTAGGATATCTCGTTTTGATTAAATATTGTTATTTCGTAAACTCTTTCTTGTCAAAAAGAATTCCTCACTTCCCTTGACTTGCAGCTTTGGATCCCTCTTGGTAAGGCTTGCATTGGTGGAATAGATTAAAATAACGACTGATTAAACTTGTGGACTTTTAGAATTTGCAGTCAGACACTTGCAATGTCTAAAGGACCTTGGTTTGGTGACTAGATACTAAGGTCCTGTTTACAAACTTATTACCATCTGTTACTGGATAAGAGGCTCTTACCTTGGTAAGATGAAAGGCAGTAAGGGGCTGTTTTACCAAAATTTGTGGGTAAGTACTGACTTGATTTAAGAGGTATGACTGGGGTAGGTGCTAATTGAAAATTGATGTTTACGAATGTTTTGTATTAAACAATGATTAGAGAAAAAATTACCACTATACGCCTAGATTAAGTACTTACAAAAAATGTCGTTTACTATATGTTTTATATCAGGTGTTGACTGAAAATTATTACAAAATGTTTTGCATATATTTTTTGTTTATTCTATATATTAGAAATTTCAAATTTGAAACCAAATATAATTTCAGGCATTCATATTTCTTAAGAAATTTAATTATTAAATATATTTTAATTCCACCTCCCTCTCTGCTAGTTATATAGGTTTGCATTCGACGAGGGTACCGGAAAAGCAATCTACTGTCACCTCTTTTTATAATTTCTTCTCATCGTCTCCGCCCCCCAACCACCATCGACATCATCACCATCCTTCATCGACCAACCACCATGCCTAGCGGCACCGGCATGAGTGTAACGTTGGCACACCGTCGACCTTTTCTTTTCTGTTTCCTTCTCCAACAGTAAACCCTTTCTTGGTGTCTTCTTCCTGGTGGCAACACCTTTCTTTTGATGTCTTGTTCTTTGGTCTGCACCCTACTGTGTGCAGGAATTTGTTGCTATTTGGCAGTTACTGCTGGAGTTATTCTGGTCGGCAAAGGGATGGGCGAAGTTCAGATCAAGTCTCAAACCCAGACGTTGTCTACGTCCAAATTGTGGCAGTGAGGAGCAACAGGATTATGATCGAAATACCCTCTGACTCGGGTTAGATACCAATCTGTCTCTTACTGGGGTATGATTTTAGTCAGAGGTCGGTCAGTGGTAACTGGTAAGAGGACATTGTTTTTTGGTTAACAACTTGCATTATACTGGGGTAAGAGCCTCTTATCCGGTAAGAAGTTGTATGAGCCTAAGAGGTTAGTAAACGGGGCCTGGTTGTTCACCCAGGAAAAAAAATCCTCTTACCATTGATTGAGCTCTGATCGAGCTTGTACCCTGGTAAAAGAAGGGTGAGTATCTTACTCCAATCAAAGGATACTATCTCGGTTATATCCTTGTTTATGTAGAATCTAGATATGGGTTTGGGACTTGATTCTAACTTGGCCGGAAGCGTCCTTCCGACGACATGGAAACTCCAGCAGTAACAACCAAAGGTGACAAAGTCACGCACTCCAGTAGGGTGCCGGAGAAGAAGACATCAAAAGAGGGGCTTGCCGCTGGGAAGAAGATACCAAGAAAGGTTTACCGTTGGAGAAGAAAACAAAAAAAAAACAGGCCTACATTGTGCCAATATTAAGCTTGTGATGGGGGTGCTAGACATGGTGGTTGGTCGATGAAGGATGATATGTCGATTGGGGCTATAGGGGGTGGGATGATGGAAAAAAATAATACTCACTCCGTCCCAAAATAAATGTCCACAATGAAAAAGACACAATTTTAGGAGTGTGTAATTATTACACTATTTAATTAACCGAAGTACAATTTTACTCTTAATTATAGAGAGATTTTCTCCATCACATAATTAAGGGTAGAATGGGGAAGTGAAAATTTATTTTTGAAAGTGGACACGTATTTTGGGACAAACAAAAATAGTAATGTAGACACTTATTTTGGGACGGAGGGAGTATAAGAGAAGGTGACGTCGGAGGTATTGCTCTTTTTTGTGTCTTGGTCTAAAGCAAACCCAATCCTAGTAGGGTGAGAGGGTAATTAAAATACATTTGATGATTATTGAAAAATTTGAATGCTTTTAAATCATAACATGCTATTAATTTGTGAAATAGAAATCGAAGGTACACAATTTCTAATAAGTACTTTATTCAGATAGATATATTTTACTCAATTAGTGCTTAATACAAAACATTTGGTAAACATCGATTCTTAATTAGCACTTACCCCAGTCAGTACTTACACACAAATTTGGTACACAACCCCTAACTAGGATATTACATAGTCGCATGACTGGTACTTGCAGCTTCTTCCCTATGGTTTGCACCCTATCAGTGTCCACCTTTGTCATGAAACTCCTTCATGATATTATTAGTTTGAGTACATGGTTATTAAACTCGTCTTATTTGGATGCAACATTTTAATGAGAATAAGATGGCTAAGGGCCATATGATGTGAACAATCATATTGGAAACTTCCGATATACTGATGACCACATTGCAATAACTGAACTGTTGAAGTTAGTGCAACAATTAAAATAAGGTGAAATTAAGTGTAATCTTGCAAATAAAAAGGATTGACTGCGCAATTGGTTGTATCCTACTTACTAATGTTAATTCTTTCACCTTGATTGGAAGTTAGCTTCACCATTTCGGCTTAACTTAACATTTTAAAAGTGAGCATTCAATATGTCATTTTTCACTCCCCAAAAATAGAAGCAAGACCCAGAAAGTAGGTCAGTTAATGGAAGAGGACATTTTCAGCTTACTGTTTCATTTGTGAAACAATAAATTGGATCATGGAAGAAGTTAGTACTTTGTGTTACTGCGTTAAAAGCTTTTATTGGCTATATATACATCCATATTTATTTACTTTGACACTTTCTATTTCTGTAGGGTGAACGCAATTTTAACAGATTTGGGGGCTGGTTAGGAAAGAACTCTACCATGGGAAAGAATTACAGACTCCTTGAAGATGTGCATGTTCATCTATTAGCATCCTCGCAATTTAATTCGGGCAGGTATGCATTTTACTGCTAGATCACTTTGTTGAATGTTATATTGCTGTAAGTTATTGAATTTTGTTTTTTTTGCTAACTGCTTTCAAAATACATAATTTATGATATAAACTTAATTTTTTACAAGGTTGTGTATTCATAAATTTCGGGCTAATTTTTGAATCATCTCATTGAGTTCTCCATGCTTGATGCTTCAATATAAAACATCTGATTCCTTCTAGAAAATTCATATCCTTGTAGACTTAGAAGGTCACACCCATTGGTTTACGGGATCAATGTTTATATACCTATGAATGCAGTCAGAAATGTTCTTGAGAAGATAGTTTTTTAAGCCTTTTTGGAGAAGATGAAATATAAGTAAGCTGCTGTGTAAATCCTATGTTTAATAAAAATCACTCTTTCTTCTTCAGTATCTAAGGATGATTCGATCAAAATTTATATATGACCAAAATGCTCATATGCATGGTGTCAGTATAAATCAAAATTTTTGTTAATTAAACTGCAATACTACTGGTTTGGTTTGGTTTGGTTTGGTTTAGTAATGCTACCCACATGAGCATTGTCTTAACCAAATCCAGCTATGCCTGTTCATCCGGTCACAACCGGACTAAACTGTGAAGTCCAAAATAATGGAACTGAAAACCGGACTTACTGGAACCGGTTTAATCCCAAACCGAACTGTGAACATGATTAAAACTTGGGGCTTCTTATCTTGAACAAATATAAACCTAAAAGATGGTGTCTTTTCAAGTCTGAAAGTTAACAAGTTAAACAGAAACTTTGGTTCCTAACTGAGAGCAGATATTTGAAAAAAATACAGGACCGAAACGAGGATTGGTTAAAAAAAAACCTAGAATTCAGAACCAAACATAATCCCAGTTTGGTTCTTTGGTTTTGTCAGTCTGGACCAATTTTTGATCAACCTTAAACCCAGCTTGTTATTACTACTCAAAACGTTTCTGAATGAGTCTTCTAGTTAGTTATAATATTTCTATCTAGTTAGATGATCTTTTGAACTTAGAATGATTGTTTCTTATTAGACTTTACTAGCTACTGCAGCATAGGGACCTGAATCCAAGCATTACTTAACTACATCGGCTTCGTAAGTCGATGTTTAGATGCAATGCTTGATCCGTTAACAACTAGCTTGGATTTCTAGCACTGTCATTGCATTTACCTGTATTTAGTTTTGGTAAGAAGTTATTGTTGGTTGCTGGTTGATGAATATTGAATACCCAGCTTAGGTATCGACTATGGATTGTTATGTGTTCAGAAATGATGTAATCAAGAGGGAAATATAGTACTCCTTCCGTCCCAAAATAAGTGTCCACAATTGACCATAATTATTACATATTTTTGTTACTAAATGACATCTTTACCCTTATTTAATGTTTCTCTCTCTTCACAACTCTTATGTATTTGTGCATTAATTAAGGGTAAATGTGAGAATTTAGCTATCTACCTTTTTAAAGTGGACACTTATTTTGGAACAAATATAAATAGAAATGTGGACACTTATTTTGGGACGGAGGGAGTATCTTCTTTATAAATCTGGATGATCAGTGATCCGTTTAAATCTTGCAGCATAAAAATTACCTCGAGTCAGCCCCTACTTTTGCTTGAATTTTTGTTCTTTTTCCATTGTTGCCTTCTGTTGTAATTTCAAGAATGATGTTGTGGAATCTTATTTTTGATCATGTTGCTCAATGGTTGTAGGTCAACCCTGTGTCTTGATTATCTCTCCCTTCTTCTTAAACAAATGACTGATCCGTTGAAGACGCTGCCAAAGGTTGGTAATACCGACTACTACCAGTCGTGAGGAGTTTGATTTTCAAATTGACATTCTTTTTCATGTCGGATAATTATCAGGATGAAGCCGTTGAAAAGGTTGTCGAATTTATGGATGCATACTCCATTAACCAGGAGGACTTCGAGTCGCTGATGCTTATGGCCAAGTTTCAGGTATCACTTCCATTAAGTCACAGTAACCATTTGTTTCTTAAGATGCTCTTATTTTTCACTTGATCCTAATTAACAGTGTAATTATATATTCTTTAGGGGCGTCCGAATCCACTTGATGGTGTTCAGCCTGCTGTGAAAGCTGCACTTACAAAAGCATACAACAAAGGAAGCAAGTCTCGTGTGGTTCGTACGGCAGACTTGATCACACTTCCAGGGATCAAAAAGGCTCCAAAGAAACGGGTTGCGGCAATGTTAGAACCTGTAGATGATGGTGTCGGTGAGAATGGTGATGCAATAGCAGAGAAAGAAGAAAATAACTCGGACACGGAGGATTTGGGTATATAACTTTTCTCTATGAGCAATCTTGTTTTCTATCTTTTTGGTAGTAACCTTTATGTTCTTCATCTGTATTCATATTTATGGCTATCATAACTAGTTAAATTTTTGTAATTAATGTCAGAAGGTACAGCTGATGCCGAGGAAAAGCCAAAAGTGGATATCGAGAGTCTCAGTTCAAAAGGTAGTCGCTGTTTTCCCTACAAACGTGTAACATATGTCGTTTTCATAATCTTTACATTCTTTTTGTTGTTTGTGTAGGAATTCAAGTACAAATGAAGTCAAAGGGTCCTGCTACAAAGAGGGCCCCTGCGGGAAGGGGAAGAGGAGGCGGTGGTACTGGTTCTGCGTCCAAACGGAAAAGATGAACGACAGCTTTTGTGGTACATTACTTTCGGAACGTTGGTTTTTCCCTCTTTTTAGGGTATCTAAGCAATGACTAAATGTAAAGTTTTGAAGGCAGAAGGTAGATATGTTTGGATTTTGGTACTTTTAATTGCATGTTTTTGGTGTTACGGAATGCGCTATTTTATGATATTTTGCACTGGCCTCGTTTGATTTCCTTATAGTTGCTGCTTGCATTTGGTATTTCTCTATGAAGTAATAATATGTTGTTAGTGGTTTGCTTGGATCATTTCTTTTGAATACATGTTGGAACATCTATTCTCTCATCAAGCGCTCCTTTGGAGATTAATATAGGGGTTTCATATATCACATGGTATTATTAAAGCCAAGCTCTACCACTCAGGGGCTCGGCACTATAGGACAATCTGTATTCGTTTAGTTCTCACTTCGGGACAATGTGTCTGTCTAGCCTCTATTGGAGGGGGATTGTTGGAGTTCCACATTGGCTAGACTTGGACCATTTTTTCTTGAATATATGTTGGAACTTTCATTCTGTTTTCAAGTGCTCTTTTGGAGAGTAATCTGGGGATTCTACATAGTCTTACAGTTCTAATGTGTGCTTGTGGGTTATTTATCTAAATGACCTATTGACAAATGCTTTTTTAAATCCATGATATTGATAGGTTTTTATGCACTTGTGTATGGAAGTGACATTATCTAACACATCAGAAGGTTATAGTTTAAAAAAAAAATTAATGTTTGCTAATTGAGTGATGTCATCTCTTAAGAAAAATCGTATTTAATGAGGAGCGGTTGATTATAACCGGTCCCTATTGAATTGGTTGAAATGTAATTGGCCGAGTTCCCGGCCTTGAACTAGTTTTAGAGCCTCCATGTTTTTTATCCGTTTTAAAATAATTGTCCACATTTTTTTTATATTTGTTCTAGAATAAATGTCAAGTTTCTAAGATAGATAACTAAATTATCAAATCTATCTTTATCTAATGCACAAGATTTTTAGAGTTGTGAAGGGAAAAGAAAATTAAATAACGGTAATGTTGTCATTTGATTAACTAAAAACTATGATGATTATGCACTGTCTAAAATATATTGTTTCTATTGTAGATACTTATTTTAGGTCAGAGGAAGTATTTTACAGTAATTTCATCACAACTAAATTTTAGACAACCATAAACACCTAGCATAGATATACCGAAAAATAAAATCATTTGTAATTTCATTCGATGCTATACACATCCCTTTATATCGAATTAAAGAGATACACAATGCCTGCATTTTTTCAGGCCTGGACCTTTCAAATGTGTAAAAGAATTAATGGGCTCTCTTGGACCTGGATTGGATTTTTTAGATTTCATCGGCTTGACGGTTGAAAGAGGACCCGAAGATTTTAATCAAGGGCCTTAAAAAAAGTTAGATTGATTGGGCTTTAAGACGAGGCCTAAGCCTCAGATTAGGCTTTTTTGAGCCGGGCTTCAGACTTTGGTTTTTTTGTGCATCTCTAAGGTACCGTTTGTTTTTAAGAGGTTTAAAGTCTTATTTTAGTTATGATTAATAAAAGGTGGTGTGTAAATAGGTCTGAACGATTCAGAAAGGTTTTTTTTTTTTAAAAACAAACAACCCCTTAATTCTAATTATAAAATCTGGGCTTTAGACATAAGAAAGGGTTTCAAATAGAATATAATTTGGGCCAAAAATGATGTAAATCATAAAACCATAGTTTATAAATGAACTAAATAAGGCATTATTTATGAGATCTCTTTCAGTAACCAGTTTCCTTCCTAATACATGCATGTAACTAGAAAAATGGTTAGAGACTTTATTATTTTATTGATGATAGAAGTGATTTTAAACATGAATTTTGACTTGGATTGCATATCTCTTGTTTAGCGGTATAATATTAATTATCACCTCGAGGGTCCCTTACATTTCCATTTTAGGAACTTTGTACGCAACCTTTTAGAAGACTTGAACATTTTTTAAAAGATTATTGTACTCTTCTAATAAAGTGGAAAAATGATATTCATAAAAAAGTGTAAACATTTCATTTGAAATTAATATTATAAACAAAAAGTCTTATTTCCTTCGTTTATATACAATAAACGAGGTGGGATTAATGCCCGCACGTTGCTGCGGATGGAAAGAAATATTAATACCATAAATTTGAGCATGACCAATTATGAGAACAAAACATTTTGTGTCTGTTAGCAGCATGACTATAACTTACAAAATGCCCTATGAGGATGATGTGTGTGTATGATAGGAAGCGAAAATAAATTGGCAAATGGTACATTACATCATTAAACCTAAAAAAAGTTACATTGTTATTAAACCTAAATTAAATTATAATAAAAATATGAATTAAACAAATTTTACATCATTATTAAACATAAAATAAATTATGATAAATTACTTTATTAATAAATAAAAAATTGGTGCGTGAATCACCTACGACTATGTGCTTGGATTGATGGGGAAGGCGGAAGGTTTTGGGTTGGAGAAGACACAGTCATTGAGATGCGATGCATGTTAAGAGATCTTTATTTTATAATATAACTTTTATTTATTTAAATTAGAAAATGAAAAAGTTATAAATGATCGAAATGTCATTTACTTAACGGTCAGAAGCTAACAACATTTAGTTTCGAGGACCAAAACGTTACGCAAATGCAAAATCGAAAGTCTATTTTGGAATCAACAAATTATGGAGACTAAATCCAAGAAGAAAATAAAACTATAGGGACCAAATCTGTAACTCTACAAACATAGGACTAAATCTAACAGGGAGATAAAACCTGAAGGATCAAATCTGTAAGTTACTGTTCATCATTCCTGTTAAATGTTAATATATATAATTTATCATCGTAACAAATATAATCATATGTGAAAAAAATAAGCCTAACCCTAAACCCCTATTTTCATAATATTAAAGCAACTAACCTAATCATCATTCATGCCAAAATCAACCACCAAATTTGGTCTTAAAAAGAAAGGTTCAAGGACCCGTATCCGTTATGGTGCGATTTCTGCCATTTCCACGCAACCTGCAAACTCTTTTCTAAGTCCGTGTATTGTGCGGACCATTTGAGTTCGCGGAGTATCTTTGACGGGTCGCTGAATACTTCGGCATAGTCACCAGGCCGACGTGGCAGGTAGTCTACTTTGATTGATGCCCCTGTTGCCTTCTTACAAGCTTCCACAAACTCTTTAACCGATCTACCTTTTCCTGTACCAACATTGTAGATTCCGACTTGCCCAGGTTTCACATTCTCGAGTGCTTTTACATGAGCGTCAACTAGATCAGTCACGTCAATGTAGTCACGTATGCACGTTCCATCTGGGGTTTTATAATCTGTTCCTCGAACCTGGATGATGATCATATTCACCAATGAATATAAAGGAATCAAGATCAGATTTCCTATTTATTCATTCTGAATAAATATCTATTTTCAACAACAGTTATTGGCATGCGTTTGAATCCTATTCTTGGTATGGTTTCTTGAGTCTTTCTAAGAGAATTACCTTGAGCCCGTTGGTAATCCCACGTGCTGCATCGAAGCACGCACCGGAAATTCTTCCATGTTCACGTAATTCAGGTCTCGGTGCTTCTCCTAATCTTCCATCTGGATCTGACCCAATCACATTGAAGTATCTGGAATCGAACAAATAGTAAGAAAAAGCAAAGTGAGAAGATAGGGAATTGTATGCATATCCAGTTACAGAAACACAAACCTTAAAATCATGACCGCCATGTCTGAGTTTTTATGGAAATCTTGAATAATATCTTCCGACATCTTTTTGGCTTTCCCGTAAGGATTAATTGGGTGCTGGAATAAGCAACATAAATATTAGGTGCTAAGCAAGATAAACACAAATTGCACGTAACAAATACCTGAGGAGTTTCTTCTGTAATGGGCATCTTCTCAGGCTCGCCATACGTAGCACACGTGCTAGAGTATATCAGAGTATTAACATTGTGTGCTGCCATAGCCTCCAATACCACCAGGGTATTTGATGTGATATTGTGATAATATCTGCATGATTACGGAAAAAAACTTGGGCAGTTGGTACGTTTTTAAGATATATAGCTAGTGTTACGCATCAGATTTCAAGCAAGAACACTACATTTTCCGTTAAAGAATCATTATGACAGTTGATAGTAGAGTCAACACGACGATTAGGCATCTCTTTTAATGGAGGTGCACTCGAAAAAAGTCTCATTTGCTTGAATCATAGTTGAGATACGGATTGCTTTTTATTAATTTATTATTACAAAATGAATGTTTTTTAACATATCTTAAAACATTATTACACGCAAATCCTATGAAATACCAACTTCCCGCACAATGTATGTGGGATTTCATTGAAATCCCGGGATTTCAATTCCGGACTTTCCTTTAAACCAAAAGGGAGATTGGAATGGAATTCAATTCCAAATCCTACCAAATCCCGCTAACTAAACGGGCAAAGTTTTCAACATCAATTGAAACATCAGAACTCAAGCTTAAATCATCTGGCTATCCTAATCCAGTTTCTTGTGGAATTAGTCTGTTCACCATCTTCACATGCATATACCTATGTCCAGTTCCTATCGAAAACATCCTAAGCAAATGGCAGTCAAAACATAAACTACATAAATGGTGCGTGTAAGCATGCAGTACAAATTCCACTACTCTCTTCATGCATCAAGGGGCATAAAATAGACAATAAGATATAATTGGAATATAGAAAAAAAAAAGCATACATAAAAAGCATGGTGCATTAAGCTCCTATGGGATCAAGGGTATACTTACTTTAGTGGATCAAGGGTACTCTCCCCAACATATGCAACTGCTGCAAAATGCATCACTGCATCAAATGCATTTTCAGAAAAGATTTTGTTTACCTGAAATATTTTATCAAGGAACAAACACGTGCATGCTGATTTTCAACACAATAAGGATTACTGGTATATATTGTTATTGCTAGCCTATGTTTAAAAGGATACAGCTTTTGGGTCTCCCAAATCCGCATAAATGAATTGAAGTCTCCCAGGTTCTGGAAACAGTTCTTGAAGAACTTTGACAGCACCTAGGTTTCCACGAGAGAGATTGTCCTATCACACAATTATACAAATTTGCCTCAACTACACCTCACATTGTAGCAGAAGATTGTCATGGTATTATAGTTGAATACTAGGTAAGAGATTAATAAAAAGTAAAGGGATATATACCACTATAGTCACACGGTAAGAGTCTTTCAAAAGCCGTAGTGAAGCATGAGAACCAATATAGCCAGCACCTCCAGTTACTAACACGTGGGTAACCCCTGTTTCGTGCCGAGAGAACTTAAAACAGAAACATATGAATGTCTCAGATACCAGAGCAATGTTGGATCTTAACATAAAATCTCGTACTAGGTTACTTAGAGCATCTCCAATGGAGTGACTTATAAGAACCTTCCTTTTGCACTTTTTTTGGTCACATCATTGCCAACTCAGCAAATTAAGAACTACCATAGAACTCCACAATGGTAGTGACTACTGACTAATAAGAACCTCCTTTTGTGGGTCCCATATATTATTTCAACATCAATAATGAATATAAAAATAAGAATAATATATAAAAACTAATAAAATTTCATTTCACACAAAATTCAAGGCAAGAACCAAGGTTCTTGTACAAGAACTCCAAAAATGTGGGTGACTTATAGAAACTCTCTCCAATGGTAGTTCTTATAATCACTACACTTTTTGTTTATAAGAACCTCCCATTAGAGATACTCTTATGCTACAGCGTAAGAGTCTACCTAATTCCCACTCAGATGATTACGTGCTACTGTGCTAGAAGGTCACTTGACCACCTAGCTCTGCTAAACGCTTTAGAACATTGTTTAAGATCGAGTTTCTATCAAGACATGGATAACTTGACGTATTGTTCAATCCACACGATACATTGCTTTGGGAACACAAAGGTTACTTGGAAACCCTTTAAGTGTCTTTCATCCACCCTTTTAAAGCCTTTGGATGAACAAGGTTGTCAAGTTTTCGGTATTTAGCTCATTAGTAATACAAATATCAAGCTCTAGCTCCTGCTTGTCTCTTACAACCACTGCTAGTCCCGAGCAAGTTTGGGAGGATATTTCCCTTGCTTTTAAGAATGTCTTTCCCAAATGTGGTGGTTTTCACCTATTCATGTAGTGGTGGACAATTATAGAAAAGCATGGTCAATTCGTAGTCTATGGCACCTGTTTGGAACTCATTTTATCTCCTGTTAAAATCCTTGTTCATGGATGGATCCAAGAATCTGGTGTGCACACTCTTGAGCTTACGGTGCAATTGCTTAGTCATCATGTTAAAGAAATTTAGGAGAATTAAGATTTGTTTGACAAATCCCTTTCCATCATTTTTGCATCAAGAGAAAGGCATTTTTCTAGAGGGTACGGTGATAGAGCTCCTCTTTTACGCACCTATTACAATACGAAAGAATGTCGAGAAAGTGGTGCTTCTCTTGCCAAGAACTTGCTTGGACTCTTAAATCCGGATGGACTTGATGGAAACATGGCAAATACTTCCTTCAATACTTTGCCACAGCTTCCACATCTCTCCCTCAATGCAGTCTCCCAAATTTAGTAGCAATCTATCTCTATTTTGCAAATGAAGATCCTTTTATATTTTGTAGAAATAGTTGCTTTGGTGATTATATTGCTTATCATTTCGGAATATGTTTTTGTACTTGAGAATTTAATCCATTCCACATGGATTAGTTTATGGGTGACGTCGGTGTCAAAGATCCTCATACTTGTTTCTCTAACGAAAAATTCTCTATCCAAGTTAACTATAGGTTGTTTTTTTCATTTAAATCCCAGCACCTAACATTTTCTCATAACAGAATTTACTAACCAAAGCTGACAATATGAAAGTAACATGCTAGATTGATGGAAAATTTTGGAGTCCACCAGTCCATTTCTCCTAAACTATGTACCCATTTGTGATATGACCATATACCAGGGGGTGTAAGTGCTATCATCCCTAACGATGATATAAATAAATCACATGTATTTATTATTCACAACTAACCAGGTCAATAAAATCCTTACTGTGAAACAAACATGCAGAATGATTCAAGCATTTTTCTAATCAACACAGCTTTAAAATATATTTAAATCGTTAGATTGAAAAGAACAAACTGGCAAATTAAGGATGGAATGACTCGAAGGAAAGAAAAACATAAAACTGGATGATAAGGGTCTGTTTACTTACGACGCTAGGGCTCTTGAACGATGGGGATTGTTTGAGCATCAAAATGCATAATGCTACAAGGGCTGTAGCCAAAATAATCTTTCTCACAAAACCTTTTTTCTTGTTTGGCTCCGTGTGATCCATGCCTGCAAGCACAAAAACCAAAAATAATTTCAAACCCTGTAAACTTTAAGATTATAGGGTAGTTAAAACCAAAAAATGTCATCACCATCATCAGCTGACCAACTATGTGCAACTGTTTTGACCTGATGGACTTGGTAACGAGAACATCAAGTTGATGTTTTACATTAAAGAAAGAAAAAATCATGAATAACATCACAAACCGAATAAAACAAGAATCATCTTGAAAACTACAAGTGGATATCAAGATATAATGAAATGACCCAAAGCACAAAATTTCACAGGGTTGGTGAAATTAGTGAATGAATTCGAAACGTTACCTCCTAAAGCATAGGACCTGTTAGGCCTTGCCTGAGATCTTGACTTGTTAAAGTTCAGCATTTGTAGAAGAATCCCTCTGTGAGATTAACTATTGGTGATTAAACTGCTGCTGCATATTAAGGCAAACTTGCTTTAATCAGTAGTAGACTTTCTCGCTTAGTATTGCTTTGGCTGAGCCCTATCTTGCTGGCGCGGAAGCTACCGCAACTCAAATAAAAAATGAATTAAGGAATAAGACATTAGCATTAGAAAGAGTACAGAGGCATTCTTAATCTCTTACGAAAGTAAAAAAGGGAACAAGATTACAGAAATAAGAGCCTTGTTACTATATGATTGAAGATTGACCTTTGTGAATTATTTCAAAAAATCCCCTGCTTGCTATATATTTCAAACTGTTAATGTCTTTAGCGTTTTGAGTTTGAATTTTGATTTTCTCCATTCCAATTTGAGCTTATCATCAGTAACAAACTCAAATATGAACGGAAAAGATCAAAACCAAACTGAAACTGCTAAACACATAAACAGTTTGAAATATATAGCAAGCAGGGGATTATTTGAAAGAAGATCATACAATTCACGAAGCTCAATCTTCAATCACATACAAGCAAAGGTCGGCATGATCAACGTTGGATCACTAAATTTAAAAACAAAATACGATCAAATTCCATGATCTAATGAATATAACGAAACAAAGATCAAAACACAAAGCAAGGTTGTAGAAAAAATCGATAATCAACCTCAAAGGAGCTAGAAATCGAGTGAAATAAAAACATTTTTTCTTAAAATTGGGCAAAAAAGGGTTACCTAACATTCAAAAAAACCTGCATATGCAAAAGAAGGAGAGAGAAGATCTAATCTATGAAGAGAGAGAGTTCTTAAAAAGGGGAAAAACACTTGTTTTTACATTGCCAATGAAATCAATATCATCTGATTGATTGCAAAATTTAGAAAAGGATAATATTAGGTAAAGAAAGAAAGAAAATGTAAAGAAAGAGATAGAGAGAGAGAGACGTACTGCGATTGAAAGAAGGAAGAAAGCGTAATGGTGTTGTTGTTGTGAATCGTCGTCGTCGTGCGTGTGTGTAGGTTTTTTCGAATGGAGGAATCGCCGGTGGTTGTGCCATTTGCCAAGTCAAAATGGACGAGGGAGAATGTCTTCCCCAACACTAAATTAATATTTCCAAATAAATATTTTATTCAATGGGTTTAAAATAATAATTCTCACTCCCAAAATAGGTTTTTATACATATATATATATATATATATACATATATATATATATATATAGGGTTGGGTTCACGTGAGACCAACCTGTTTTCGTGAGACCCGTGAGACCAAGAATTTACACTTGAAACTTCACAGCAAAACACCGTGAAGGTAAAAAAATACGAACTTCACAGTGTTTTGCAGTGTTTGCTGTGAAGTTTCAAGTGTAAATTCTTGGTCTCACGGGTCTCACGAAAACAAGTTAGACTCACGTGATCCCAAGTCTCTCTCTCTCTCTCTCTCTCTCTCTATATATATATATATATATATATATATATATATATTAATATATATGTTTGGGTTTCGGTGAGAAGTTGACGTTAACGTGAGAAGTGGTTATCAATCGTTGAATTAGAAATGGATGACATTAGGACGGATGCACCGAGATAAGATGCACCGCGATGCACCGGATCAATTTTCTTCTAAACCACAATTCATAGAACGACATTTGATTAAAAGTGATCAACTTCCCACGTTAACCTCAACTTCTCACACGATCCTTCACCTATATATATATATATATATATATATATATATATTGGAACGATATTTTGCAAACCTGAAAAAGATTGCAACCCTTGCAACCCACATCTTAACCGTTGGATTCATGATCGACGGATTAAGATGTGGGTTGCAAGGTTTGCAACCTTTTTAAGGGTTGCAAATAAAACAACCCATATATATATATATATATATATATATATATATATATATATATATATATATATATATATATATATATATATATATATATCATATATATATATATATATATATATATATATATATATATATATATATATTGGCGAAGGATCGTGTGAGAAGTTGAGTTAATGGCGAGAAGCGTGAGAAGTGGATCTGAACCGTTGATATCTTTTAATTTCAAGTCCTCCAATTAATTGCGGCTTTGAAAAGAATTGATCTGGTGCATCTCATCCTCGTCCATCCATTTCTCATCCAACGATCAATAACCACTTCTCACGTTTCTCACCATTAACTCAACTTTTCACCGAAACCCAACCCTATATATATATATATGGAGATTCTGGTAAAAACTAGATATTAGGTTATGAACCGGAGGATAAAGAAGAATGTAACACGTATCCTTGGATGTCCACACTCATCATGAAGAATGAAGGTGAATGTTCATAAACTATTCATGATAAATTATACAATATTCATTATTCATGATTAATTGATACATCATTCACGATGAATAATACAAGTTCATTATGAATGATAAATTATTCATGATAAATAACTCATGAATGTATGGGACATGTGATGCACTCTCCTTTGTTTTTCTGTTAGTGTCAGGGACTCAAGGCATGCAAAATGTAAACCAAGTCTCTATATTTATTTGAGTAAAATACATATTTGATCCTTGTGGTCTATGTGTTTTAACACTTTGGGTCCCTGTTTTGAAATATCTATGGATTACATCCTTGTGGTTTGCATTTTATAACGCATTGAGTCCCTAAATCTAACTCCATTAAAAAAATTTATGTTAAATAGGTTAAGTACAGGAGTATTTTAGTCATTTTATCTGTTTTCATTTTTTATTAAAGACAACATGGATCAAAAATATAATTTACTCTATATATCATTATTATAATAAAATATATATGTATATATCTATCTAGCACAAAGACAATTGCCCCACTTCATCGCCGGCGAATACCTTCCCCGTGTTAATGTGTCTAGGCATGGAAATGGGGCGGGGACCTAAATCCTCGATCCCAATTTCCATCCCCATCCCCATCCCCAACGAGAAATATGATCACATCCTCATCCCCGTCCCCAACGGGGAACGAAGACCCCCAACAGGTAATTGGGGATTTCCCCCCATTTATGTGATATATTTGAAATGAAATGTGTTGAACAATATATATACTCGATCGATAATGGTCTATGTTTAAATCTCACATATTTTCCAAATTTTGTTTTTACGGACTATTAAATATTCATGTGAAAGAAATCACAACATCATATGTAATTTTTTGATCAAACGCTTTCGACTCTCCATGGTTTTTATCTAAAAAACTAAAAAAGTAAGACAAGTAAAAGAAACGTAACAAAAAGATCAAAATATCATATCTAAATATGAAAGATACATCTAAATCTTTATAAATAATATATTTAAAAATAGATATACAATAAATTTAGTAATAAATATACATAATATTTAGTAATAATTATATAATATATTTAATATGCGGGGATGGGGCGGGACGGGGACCACGTTACCCTTCCACGTCCTCATCCCCGGTTTTTAACTTTTAGGGATCCCCATCCTCATCCCCGTCGGGGCGAGTGCACCGGGTTCCCCAATGGGACAAGTCTCATTTTCATGCCTAAATGTGTCATCTCTGGCGAACACAACAGGCCTGATTGGAAACCCTCCCCTCCGATGACTTGAAGACCCCCCCCCCCCCCGATCACTTCATCTTCCCCGATGATTGGAAACAAGTACATATCTGACTCTCCATCTTTTTCCCCATTTATGAACCCTCTCTTGGTACCTTTAAGCAAAAATTTGATTCTCATCTTCCCTGGTGATTCTCCCTTTCTCGGTTCCTTTTTCTGACGTCTAGAACACAGGGACGACTTACATCTCCTATAATGACGACAATGATTCTCCATCTTTCGGTTGCATCCTTGTCACGACTTACATCTCCTACAAGGACGATGGATTTATAGGCGTTTCCTTCTTAGATGAAACCTCACAGTCTCACACCAACCTCTCTGGTCAAATTGTTGTGGCTGCAAAAGGATGAATGAGGGTAGATCTCTGATGGGTTTCTTCTATCTCCATCGGCTTTTATTTAGCTTAGGTTATGATTTGGATTAGGTTTTTTTCTTGTTTTATATTAGGATTTTTTATTTGAGAGCTTGAATCTCAAACTTTTTGAATAAAGTGTGATTGTTCATCTTTATATTAAATTCTAGATTGAAGAACTTGATGAGAACAATTGATTTAGGACTTTGTGTTCTTTTTTTCCTTCTGTTTCTCAGCGTAGACTTCGATTTGTTCCTCTTGCAGCAATAACGCACTGATCTAGTCGCCACCGGAACCACAAAGGACTACCTAAATTTTTCCTCATTAATTTCTTATACCCTTCAATAATGTATACTTTTTTGGGTGTTCTTCAATGATGGTTGCCAGAAAATGGAAGTTGTCAATCGAAATAGTTGCTGGAAAACGGAAGGGAGGAGGGAGAGGAAAGAGGGACACATGACAAGATCTTATTGGTGTTTTTTTTAATGTAAAATGAGAAAAATGTGTAAAATGACCAAACTACCCATCATGTGCCTTGCACATGACCACTTTAATAGAGAGATTTTTAACGGAGTTAGTTTTAGGGACACAAGGCGTTATAAACTGCAAACCATGAGGATGCAATCCATAGATATTTCAAAATAGAAGCCTAGAGTGTTAAAACACATAAACCATAGGGACCAAATATGTAATTTACTTTATTTATTTTGATTTTGGGACCAATGTGGATAAAAAGGGTGAACTATAGGAACTAAATTTGTGTAACACCCTAAAAATAGAGATAAATTTAAACATGGATTAAAGCAGAATACGGAGAAACTATAATAAATTAATCACCCAAAAGTGGGGATATAGAAAGACGTTTACAAACATAAACAAAGGGATGAATATGACAACCTACTAATCTAAACAATTTATAGTCTAGATTATGGACGGATGTTACTATCTCTTCTCCAAAAATCATCCTGTTAAGCAAAATATCGCCATGTCTATATTTCACCAAAAATGTTATCCAAGTCATTTGACTCTCCACTCAATCCCGAAGAGCCCCACCGCTAGCTCAACCTGATATATATGACATTCAAGAAAAAATGTTAGGTTAAATCCTAGGGAGATCAAACAATTGATAAATAAAGCTATTAAATTGGTATTACAACATATAGCTTTTAACGGTTTCCAATAATCATTCATCGAGTATAACTCTTAAATGAGGCCTTTGTAACGGTGGACATCAACTTATTATGAGTCTTTAGTCATGTTGTCGGCAACTCAAACTGCGTCTTTGGTCTATTTAGACATCAACTCAAACCGAATATTTAGTCTCTTTGGGACATCAACTCCCTTCAAGTCTTTAGTCATTTTGGACGTCAACCCAAACCGAGTCTTTAGCCTCTATGGACATCAACCCAAACCGGGTCTTTAGCCACTTTGGATATCAACCCAAACCGGGTCTTTAGCTACTTTGGACATCAACCCAACCGGGTCTTTAGTCCCATAAACATATAGGGAACTTCATTCTACAATCATGTGAGAATAGATGCTCAATGTCATTTAGTTTCGTGACATAAGTCTACCACAAAATACCTTTCAATTACGTATATCAAGATTTGGTGTACCTACACGTATATACCATAAAGTTCATCCAAATAGTATCAAGTTATCCCAAAATCATAAAAAGGAAAGGTTGCTCCTTTCTTACCAAGGATCCATGTTCTTTGAGAAGGTATAATCCATATGATAATATAAGTCATTATCCTTAATCATTTCTTACAAAACTTCCAAACCTTTAAACCCTAGTTTGACCTAGGTTTATTTTCATAAGGTTCCATTCATAAGAGGTATGGGGCCAAAATCAACATAATGATTTCCAAACTCTACACAATCTTATTGTATGCATGTATTTAACACTTTTCAAATCATCTAAACACTAAAATTTCTCAATCTCAAGTTTTTAGGTCAAACTTTTCCAAGCCAAGATAATGAAATGGGGAGATGTTTAGAAGATTTAAAACACCATATTTAACATGTATAAAGTTTAGAGAGTGAATGAACACACCTTGGTAGTCTATAGTTTGAAACCCTAAAACCCAAGAACTAAAGGAGATGATGAGAGGAAGTTTGGATCTTGAGAGATTTGAATATGCACCACTTGATGCTTAAATAACCCTAGAAGATTCAATAAATGATCTTAACAACCATCTAGGTAAAATGTTAACACATTCGGAGCTGCCGAAGAACTTACCAAAACTGCAGAGAAAATCGCTCCCAAATTCTTGAAATCATATAAAATGATAACAAATTCAGAGCTGCCAAATTTATACCCGAATTACCTCGACCGTGACTATGCCCGGGGACAGTGATATCTGTCACAGTCGCGGGCACAATCGCCCGAGCCTCACCGCCCTCAGTACCTCTTTTGCGACAGTGCCCCGCAAGAGTGACAGAGTGTCACAGTCACGGGCATAGTCGCATTTTCTGTTCCGAGGCCCGATTTTGGTGAATTAACCCACGACGATCCTCGATAGAAATGGGGATTTACGCTATACAACCCGAACAACTTCTAGAAGGTTGAAACATGCCAAAATTCCACCAATTTAACACATGAGAATACTAAGACACATAAACAAAGACTTGCCAAATTCTATGTGTTACAATTTGTAATTTACTCAAATTTCTATTTATATTTATTCTAAAATAAATACTTATTTTTAATAATAGATTATTAATTTTTAAATCTATCCTTAAGTAATACATAAATATTTAAAAATTGATAAGATAGATATGTTAATTATGGGTAAAGTTATTATTTCATTAACTAAAAGAATATAATAATTATTTATGTCTAAAGTTATATATTAATTCAATTATGCAGATTTATTTTACAACGAATGAAGTAATATAATATTTGATCTCACTTTAAAAAAAATAGATATTCAAGTATGTATTTTTAAATAATTATTGTAATATCAAATAGCTTCTTCAAAACGAATTTTATTTTCACTATTTTTTTCTCTAATATGTTCTTCAACTTAGGCTGTTGTCTCGTTTTTTGTGCCATTTATAGTTTTTAATTTATTGAAGTAATATTTTGATAAATTTAACTATAAAAGTTAAAAAATAATAAATAAAAAAAGTGAAAAGAATATAAAACCCATAAATAAGTTGGAAGAGGTACTTATTACTGGGAATTTTTTGATTGACGTAGCACTAAAAAGTGAAATTATGAGGTTTTTATAGCTCTAATCATAATCACACGATTATTTTGATCCCAAAAATCAAGAATACTGCAAAGTTACCGATACGACATGATAGGTTTGTGTCGGTAAGAGTCATGTTTTCGAACATGTTTAGAAGAAAAACGTGATTAAGGAAGTTGGGATTGGAAATTCGGTGTTAAAAAGCAAGACGAAAGAGAAGTTTAGGTGAAAAGAGTTCGATCATCTTTATTTCATCTTATTGGTTTAACTCATAATGAAATTAACATGGATTTTAAGCTTTGTCTTCGTACATTTTATAAAAAATATGTATAAACTTGTTATATCTTTCACAAATATCAAGTAATTTTTGTAATAAAAAATGAACATTTTTATTAAATTATATGTCGAATTAAACATTTTTAATAATTTGTATTTTAATAAATGTGACGAAAGGGACATGTTGTATGGGTTAGATAAAACAAGTACGGGTCAACATACAAAATATACTAACGCACATTTCGTTAATATACATATTACCGAAGAAAATTTCGAGTTCCTATGCTTATTGTTGCCGCAAATATAAAAAATATGCTCAATGGTACAAGTTTCTGAGAAGTATTCTTTAACAGTCGAATTTAAAAATTCTATATAACTTTGATATCATCTCAATGGCTTGTTTAACAGATTTATAAAGTGACTCATCCTAATCTTCCACGTCTTCCATAGGGGTGCTAATAGGTTGAGTTGATCGGGTTGAAAACATTTCAACAATCCAACCCAATGTTGACGGTTTGAGAATTTTCAATCCAACCCAACCTAAAAAAAAATGCAACCCAACTCGTTTGGGTTGGTCGGGTTGTGTTTAAACAAAGTAAAAACAATATTGAAAACATAAAAATAAGAAAAAATTTCTTTGAAATACGATTCATTATTCAAAAGAATATATATGAGTTTATCAAATATTTATGTATTACATATAATTTTCCAATAATGTCCTTTTATGAGTTTCACTTCTCGTTATTGCCGAGTTATTTTTGGTAACTTATACATATTAAAGAAAAATATAAATAATTTTAGAGAAGTCGCTAAAACGTTTATCGGGTTATTAGGTTGGTCGGGTTACTTCGAGCCTAACCCAATATCAAACCCAATAAATTCGGATTATCCTAGTTTTGTATCGATTACTTAACTCTACCTGCAGAACGCTAAACAAAGTAACAAACATTAAACACTTTTAAAACCTTATCTCTTCCCATATGAAGGTCTGTCTCGATGCTATCTCAAGAGGTTCTCGATAATGGTTATGTGGGCACTTTTCCCATTAAACTTTACCCTCATTGATGATGACATTAATGATATCACTTTTTCCCTCCAAATAAAACATTTATTCATCAAGAGTTGGGTTTTAATAAGAAGTTGAGGTTAATATGAAAAGCGTGAGAAGTGGTTATCAATCGTTGGATGAAAAATGAATACACATTAGGATGAGATGAACCGAAATAAGATGCACCAGATCAATTCCCTTCTAAGCCGCAATTCATACATTTCAGATCCACTTCTCACATTAACCTCAGCTTCTCACTAAATCCTCGCCTATTGAACCACAAAGATTCTTGTGTGACCATGGGTGCATTTCGCTTTTCTTTCTTTTAGATATTTTTTCATGCATTTGTACAAGCTTGATGTGTTGATGTGTTTGATAAAAGTTCAATAACCGCTCAGTGTACTTTAAAACAATACAATGGATATAAAACCGCAATAAAATCCATTTGGTACGAAAGGTCAATGTATGCATATATCCGAAGGCAACTAGTATTGTAAATTGATCAAATTGAGTCCTAAATATTTGGCTTCACATAAAACAGAATCTCTACCTTACTTTCAAGTGAGATATATTGAGTCCGTTTGAATTAGCTGCAAATTGCAATCAGGGTTTGATCGTTCTTATTATCAGAAGACATTGATTTGTTCCTGAATCATACATCTCTCCCTGTAAATCTTTCTATTTCCACAAATGAAATATCACTTGACAAAACATTCATGCAAAATCCGTACCATTTTTTGATTAATTCTTACCTTCAATTCAATACCGACTTAAAAATCGCACCAACTTCTAGTTTGCATCTTCAAGATCTATCTTATCTCAGCTGGTTCTACAAGCAAAGGAGAAATGGACATCTGATCATACAGATGATTCTTGCTCAGTAAAAGTAGCCCAGAACCTGACCACCAACGTTCTGACGAATTGCCTCTTCATGGTCCAATACACCATTTGGGGTCGTTATCACCACATATCCCCACTGCATCAATCGTAAAAAAAAAAAAAAAAAAAAATGTAAACTCAACCACTTAATAGATGACGGTATGTTATCCAATACATTACTAGCAAAAGTGATAAATTCAATCTAAAAGGGGTTTGAAATCAATCACAACCTAAAGGTTGTAGAGATCCACTAATAATACCATTAGGCAAGGTCAATATCTATGCTAAAACCTAAGGAATGTTACTAGTATTTTAGTTATAATACATTCACAAAGGTATTTCTTGTTTTATGTTACTCGGCACACGAGTCCATCTATGCATAGGCTTCCTTGGTAATTGGCTAATTGCTATCAGTTGTAGTCCAAATATCCAAAGCATTTTCGAATGACCAAAAGAGCTCCTTAGTGTCAAGCCCTAATAAGTAAATAGATATGTTATCTATTCCTATGCATATGTAAGAAGCAAACTTTTCTCCAAATAAATCTAACCCAAAAAAGTTGCCTTCAAAGTAGAGCTAAGTCAATCATATAAGGCTAAATCTTTTATGAATACGCAGGCACCAGTAACTACACTTCTTGATCATGGGTAAACAGAGTCATATTAGAACAACAATTCACATGAAAATGTTTGACAACAGAAATTAAACAAATTTTTTAAGTATAAATAACATGAGAGGTTATGGATGGTAAACCTGCTGTGTTGGAAGGGTGCGAAGTCTATAATTCTCTATCTCATGAGCTTTGATGTCTTGTCTATATGTAATAGCTCGACAATCTTTAATCCTTCCCAGAAGTTCGACCTTTATCTTTCCCACTCTGTGAGGATCATACACTTCAAAATTTTTGACATACCCTGGAATTCAAAGCAAAAAACTAGTAGCAAGAAATATGTGTATAAAGACATTCAACTACTGTTAAGAACTCAGTAACAATGTCTATCATAACTAAACTGAATATGCACAAATTCTAGAACCAGAGGTGGATGTAGCACATATTTATATGACCTCACAATGATCACTGCAGCACCAGTTGACGAATGTGTGAGAATGTGATACTTTATTTCTTCATTCATGCAACTATATGCAATCACCAAAGTCATGATTTCATATCTATATTATACCAAATATCTTGTCATGTATAGGTGTTTCCAGAAAAGAAGTGCAAGTATATGAAGCACATCCTATTGGCATATAAAATGTTAAATAGACTGGTCGATGTAGACCCACCAAGGAACGTCATGCTGATTGGACAGCCAAAATCACCCAGAAGTATAGTTAACATTAGCCATTAGCCATTATTTCAACATTTTGCATGACATCAGGTCTTGGCTTTTCTATAGTTTTGACATTTGAATCTTACCCTACAACAGAGAGAATCTAGTTGCTGATATAAACAAGGACACAGACAAACTCGAATAGTCAAATGCCCACACGAGAAGAGGAATGACTTGATAAAAGTTGAGACAGAAGTTATATATCAGAAATGCCACCATGTTGGATGGCGTACATGTGGGAACAATTACCCTTTGAGTCCAACTATGGTGAAAGCAGGAACAGTCAAACACTGGAAAGTAAAACAAGGATAAATCATAAACGTCTTGTATCTAACATAGATAAGATGGCATGATTATCCATGGTTGAAGAACAACTATATAAATCAAAACCTCCCTGCAGAGCAATAGAGGATGAAACCTCCACACCCTCAAGGCATAGCAAGAACCAGAAACCAAACCAAACCAAACCAAACCAAACCCCATCCCCATTTTCACTCAAATTCTTTACATTACCGTCCTTAATCTTCATACAGTTGTAGCCTTTTGTAATTCAATTGCTTAGCAGGTTTTGGTTGCAATATCATTTAGTTTGTACAAATTCTTTTGCAACTCTTACAAGCATTCCGTATATCATCCCATCCTCAAATAGACATATGGCAACACGTTGAACAGTAAATACAAGGTCACAGATTTAAATATTTATACGTCATATTGCAGCAACATCATGGTTAGTACCAGAGAACTTAAAAGAAAACAATTGTCTTCCTCAACAAATTCACAATCATGTTTGAAAACCTATTCAACTGTCCGTTTCTTGACATGAAACAAATTGGGAACTTGAGTCCACTCAGACTCTAGTTCTGTAGTTCACATTAGTACATACAACTTCATCATAACATACTTTATCAACCTACAATGTGGTCCGATATCACCCACAAGTAGTCGAAATTACAAAATGAGCATGTTATTCCGTCACCATAAAGTAAAAACAACAGCAACAAGCATATCATCCTAACTAATACCAACATAATGTCTACCGAACTAAACGGCAAACACATAAACTTAATTGCAGCAATCCAAGTAACTCAGAGACCAGTCTAAAAGCCCTAATTGCAAGTCCCTAAGTTAATTACGAAATCAGATGCTTAAATTCTGATTTCAGATCCAACAACAATTTCGATTTGAAATAACAAGATGTAGGAGAGAAATGAAGGATACCTACCTCGGTGTTTCATGATGCTGAGAAAGGAAGAGATGACATTGGAGATAGGTTGAAGCTGAGCCGATGCAAACCCTCTCTTCTCGGCGTTAACCATCGTTCTCAAAGCGTCGTTCAATATCCTCCTCCCCATTTCGTTTTCGTCAAGCTCCGATGGACGGCCGATTTTGTGACTCTGGCCGTATCAACTACCTGAGCCCTAGAAAAATATGGATATTGGGCTTTTTATTCTGGACGCGACCCGTTTCTCTAAATTTGTTCATAAGGGATAATTAAAATTTAATATTACCTTCAATTTCAAGAGTTTTTTTTTTTTTTAATATTATAATATTAATTATATTATTAAAATATTTTATAATATATGTATTATTTAAACATTTAACTGATGTGAATATAATAGATATTATTTATCTGTTATGATAATCTTCTTCAGGAGTTCTTGGAATTTGGACAATTTCGGTCACTCTTCCACTTTCGCCATTTTGGATAACGGTTTGGAGAATCTTTTGGAGCAAAATTTTTGTCAAAAATACCCAAAATCTCCGTTTTCTATATTTTGGAGGATTTGTTAGAGATGCTCTCAGTATTTTTTGAAATAAGTCAATTTAAATTATATTTTTATTTGTAAGTGTGTGAAAGTTAGATTCTTTATAATTTTTTTAAAAAGCAGGAAAGGAAACATTTTCAAATTAAATTACATTCAATCCAACAATTTTTCCAATTTAAAGATATCAATATTAATTATATTATTAAAAAATGGATGATATATTCTACCTCATTGGTGGAGACAATAACAAGATTATTTTATTTATCTCTCTTCAACATTTAATTTTAGAGAGTTCTTCAAATTTCAAAGATTTTTATGTTTGCTCTCTTACTTTCTTCATTTTGGAAAAAAAAAATCAGGAAATATTGAAAAAATTAAAGATAGGTCAAAACTCAAAACCTTCATGATAGAAATTTTGTAACAAGCCCAGTAGATATAAGAAAAAACCTGTTAAAGAACATGTCAAATGGTTTAAAACTCACCAAAAACCGATTTCAAGTGCTTACAATATTCCAAATTACCATGATTAACAGATTCAGATGAACTGTTTATAATCATAATTGATGTCTTATAATAAACCAATAAATAAACTTATCAAGACCTATACTAAAATATGAAGTGGCCAGATCATACAGGTAAAAATAAGTTCATATCAGATACATAAAATATGCCAAACACACATGCCATTAACATACAAATTACCAAGATATTCCATACCTTCTAACACAGAATAATTTACAATACAAGACATCCTATTATTGGATAGAAAGGAATTCTTTACAAGATTTCAACAAATTCAAAAGAATTGCATTTGGTTCTTCGTTTCGAAGCGACAAATTGTTTATCGTATCTATCAGTTTGAGAAGTGTTTCCTCCCGGAAAAGGTGGGGATCGTCTTTGAAACGATGCAACCACGAGTTCCGGGAATATTTATGAGATTCCGATGACGGAAGACAGATTAAACAGTTGAAAGCAGAAGCATAGTCTTCTTGCTTCAGATTCATGCAAAACATTTCTTGAACAAGAAGTGGTGGTGGAACTTGATTACCTTCAATCAACTGCTTCCAGGTTGTTTCCAACAGATTCACCTGCAAATACACACAAAATAGATCAATTGACAGAAAACTAGCTGAAGAGCTTGATTTGGTTAATAAGCTAACTGTTAGTTGATAAGCAAGGGGGGGGGGTGACTTCCCCAAATACAAGGCAGATCCTGGGTTCGATCCCAAGCCCCCACTAGCCTCAGCAGCTGAGTGAGCCAAAAATGTCCCCTCACATTGGTGTCGTTGGAGGTGGGTTCCGTGTGGAGACGGTTGGGGTTGCCAGTTTTCTACTTTTTGCCCAAATAAGCTAGTTTATGGTCGCTAGATATGGCCTAAGAGTTTGAAAGTTATTTTTCTACTTCTGGAAACACTTGATTCAGGGTAATGTAAAATGACCTAAAAAGACATGCTCGAAAAATTAATTAAAGAAAATATAAGAGGCATAATTGAAAAAAAGAGGGAAAACCCCCTAAAGCTTACTGAAATGTTGCTTGAAGTAGTTTTTATGTGAAAATGTAACAATAAGTTGATAGGACAGGTTTGGAATAAAGCGTCATATTAATATTTTTATATGATAATATTTTACGAGTATTCTATAAAAAGATTTGTCCACAGGACACTTGTAGTATCTTGTAACAAAATTAACAATACATTTTATTTTAAAAGTATCCTAAAAAACTTGTTAGGAAGCACAAAAACGTCTTATCAACGTATTGTAACATTTTTACATATGACACACAATTGTTTCATCCTATGAACTTGTCTTGAAAAGAAGTCTATTAGAACATTTAGACATATTTGGCATCCTATAAAACTGATTTTGTTGTAGTGAATGCATGTGATAGGTATTCAAAGATTAAAGAAAAGACGCAAAAGATTTATAAAAAAAACTACCTTCCCGGCCTTTGAGGCTTCCAGTATCATTCGAGAATGTCGTTTTGCATTGAAGTAATATCCATGTTGCAGCATTCTCGTGTAGAAAAACTCGAGATCATCCCATCGCTGATTCACAAAACACACATCTAACATCAAGTTGAAAGTATGAATATCTGGTAACACCGTGTGCCTGTAATCAGCTGAACTTGTAACATGGCTCCGGTTCTCCAATAATTTGTGGAACAACTGTCTTGCATCTTCAAACCGATGGTGATCGAGATACCCTTTGAGCATAACATTATATGTAACTAAATTCGGGGAGCAAAATTTGTGCATATGGTTGAATATGTAGATTCCGCTTTCGATTTTCCCGGAGTCCAAACTAGCTTGAATCAAACCGGTATAAGTCACCACCAGAGGTTTATTTGCTACCTTACATACCTTCTGAATCTGTGCAGGAAATGTAAAAATATAAAAATTACTCTTCATTTATATAAAGATTGATTACTATTTACTAGTCGGATATCTCGGATACGCTTCGATGATGACGCTATAGGAATCTTGTGGACCAGAATCAATACTGATAATAATTTACAACGACAAAGATGAGCAAAGATTTAAATATGATTGAAGATTTATATATATTTGAGAGAGAGGTTCAAACGAGAATAGTAAACAAATAAGAGAACACGAAAACGGTCAAATCACATGCAAAATCAAATGTGATTTTACACTAACGGTCAACACAAGGTTTGCAGGCGATGTGGCCCGCGACTTGAAGTCGCGTGAATCACACATGATTTTACAAGTAAAATCACATTTGATTCGACCGTTTTCTTTTCCTATTCTCTTATATGGTTATTGTTCTCGTATGAACCTGACACTCTCTCTCTCTATATATATATATAGGGGGGGTCCATCTCTAGAACCCATAAAATTGTGATAATCTTAAGAACAGGTGCATCATGTGCTATTTCACATGATTTTTTCCACGACTTGGATCTAGTGTATGGATTAACATATATTTGTTTCACAAATTTGTTTGTTTCACATAGATTTGTTTCACTAATGTGTCTGTGAAACAAAAAATACAACTAAAAAGTTTCACATTGTGAACCGAATACATATGAAACAAACACATTGTGAAACAAACACATTGTGAAACAAATATATTGTTAATCAATACATTAAATTCTAGCCTTAGATGGTAAAAATCATGTGATACAATACCTTATGATAATAGTTCTCACGGTTATCACAATATATGGGGTTCTCAAATGATTAAGCCCCTATATATGCAAATGAAGAATCATGCAAGAAGTCGGTCAAGGGTAACTCGTATGATACTATTTGTGGTGCCTCAAACCGAAAGTAGCAAATTGACACAATGACATGTTAGACTCATGCTATTTAAGTTTTATTAGTTAGTAACTTTAGAAATATGCGTCTACTTTCTAATTATACCCATAATTTATGATATGAAGAAATTCATAACTCCCTCTATCATTAAGGGTAAAATCGTCATTTAGTTAATTAAAAAGTGTAATAATTACACATCTCTAAAACTTGTGCCTTTTTTTATCATAGACATTTATTTTGGGACAGAGGAAGTAGTAATTAGAACTAAAATGCTAATATGTGCAATAATAATGCACTACCATTCTTGAATCGATTCAAATGAATAAAAACCGAACGGTTTCATTTTCTAATGCATCAAAATGTAAATAGCGCTTACTTGCACAAGAGCCTCCTCGCATCTTCCCACACTACAGAGGCATCTAGCAAGATCATAATAAAGTGCTGCAGAACCAACTATTCCCCGTCTTTCCATATCTTCAACGGCCAGAACAGCCTCATCAACTTTTCCTTCCCTCCAGAACGTATTTACAAGAACTGCAAACAGAACGTAAAAATTGGCATACATCATAGAATCATGCAAACGGAAGAAAAATGAATAACCCCCAATGACGTACCTCTATAAGTTAAAGAATTTGGAATAAAAGATTTCTGCATTTTTTTGAAAAACTCATGTACCAGATTATAATTTTCACATGCAAGCATTACCTGCACAAAACAAATATGAGTTAACTCAAGGCTACCGAGTTCCAACTCGGTAATGAGTAACGACGCAATACCTCCATTACAAGTCCGTATGTTATGCTATTAGGTTTTTGGCCCTGTTGCTTTAGCTGCTGGAATACCCAGAACGCCCCTTCTAGATTTTTTTGGCGTACACAAGCATTTAACACCTACAAGCACGTGTATGCACAAATAATATAAATACTTGAGAAGTTGAACCTTCCCTAACCGGCTGAAACATTTCTCTTTTATTTTTACGAATACCATAGAGGGTGCGTTTTTCACACTGGATTGTATTGGACTGGACAGAACAGAGATTCACCGTTCCATGTTTGGCATAACTTTTATGTGGAACAGAGTGGAACAGGCGTGTTCTACCCCCACCCCATGGAACAAGGTGGAACAAGCCTATATATTACCAATATACCCTCATTTTAATTGTATTGACGAAAACTTTCTAATGATATATTTTGTTATTAAAATATTTATTTTTATTATGATATTTAATAAATTACATATATTAATCAAAATATTGCAAATATATATAGTAAGAAATGGAAATTTGAGATAAATAAAACGGAAGTTTAAAGAGGATAAAATATTTATGAATGCAATTTTAGGTATTTTTGATTTTATGAATTAAGATATAAAATAAAAAATGTTTAGGTCTTTCGATTTTATAAATTAATGCGAGCTTTTAATCAATATTTACGTTAGTTTGTATTTTCCTTAAATATTATTTGTTAATTTTCATTTAGATTGATTATTTGGTTTAAAAAAACACTAAACAACTCACTAGGAGTAAATTGGTTATTTTACCAGTTCTCTTATGTCCACTCCTGTCTTACAAAACGCTGAACAGTAGTAACAGTAGTCCTGTCCTGATTTGTCTTATCCAGTTCTGTCATGTCTGGGTACCAAACGCACCGAGATAGATGAATAGGATGCAAAAAGTAAAATTCGAATGGCAATTCTGAGAAATGAAGACACTCACAGCATTATAGACTATTATATCCGGTTCCAGTCGTGGGTCCCATTTTTGAAGAACACCGGTGGGTAGCTTTTTTTTGGGAGGAGATCTCATACTATCGATCACATGGAAAAGTTCCCTCATATGACCTGCTTGTCCAAGGGTGACGGCTATGCAACGATAAGCTACAAGGTCTGGATACGAGGGCATATGTTGCTGCAACAAGAGAAAAAAGATTAAGAAGTAGAAGTCGGAAATTGAATGGCCCACGTCTTCATGAACTATCATTCTCAAACGTTAAAATTCTCTCTAAAGCAAGTTACCTGCATTGTGTGAAACACGTTCAGTGCTTCCACCGGTCTCCTTGCCTTCCCAAGTGCATCGAGTGCAGCGGTGTAAATGTTTCTAAATTGCAAAAAACAGGGATCGTATATTGATTTGGGAAGTAACAAATAAAAGGGAAAACTTATACATCACGAATAATGTGTGCATTTTATAACACGTGGTGAAAGCTTATAAATTAAAGCACCAAAAAGTTCAAACCTTATCCTGGTAGACTTGAAGCGTTCTCGCGATTGCATCCACTCGATTACTTGAAGCACCTGTCTCCAGTTGCCATAATTTCCTAAGATCTGGATAAGCCTTATCATTGAAAAATCTGCAAATCTGATTTTCGCACTTCTCATCATCTTAGAGAAATTCCACTCGGGAGTGTCAATCGATGCACCATTCAAACTGCCAAGTTTAAAAGAAATACTTTATTAGGGCAAATAGGCTAGCTTATCATATGCAAACACAGCAATATAAAACCTGTAATACCAGTCACATGAGGACATACATACATACATATATATATATATATATATATATATATATAGGGTCAGGTTCATGGGAAAACCTAAAAAAACGGAAAACTGAGGAACACCCTGGTCCTGGTGGCCCTTCATCTTGACGGCATGCACTTGTGCATACAAGTAATTTGTAACATGCACACGTGCATATGCACAAATGCATAATGCACACATACATAAAAACCAAAAAACAACTTAATTTACTTGTATGCACAAGGGCATACCGTCTAGATGAAGGGCAACCAGGGTGTTCCTTAGTTTTCCATTTTTTTGAGGTTTTCCCCGGACCTCCCTCCCTCCCTCCCTCTATATATATATATCAATAGAATTACTCCTCATTGGAAATTAGGTAGAACACCAAGTACCTTCTACAACATACTTGTATCAGTGGTAACTAATGGTTTGCTTATAAAGATGTCTGTGTAGATTAATCTGTCCGTATAGATTGGGATGGTTTTTTCATAGATGGAAAAAGAGTGTTCTTTAATTAGGAGGGGAAGGTTTAGGAACAAACTTGGCTTTCTACATAAAGCTCATCGCTAGAAGTTTATTGAATAACCCAATTTTTATATCATTAAGCCATTACCAAAAGTCATATAGCTAACCGAATAAGCACCGAGTCCCATTAAACTCATTAAGTTGCTAACAATCAGACCCTAATTCATATCTATTCATTTGGAAACACACACAAATTCTCAAATGAAACTTCCCAATCACCAGTACAAAAACACATCTATTCAAAACAGCATAACAATTAACCAATTCTAGTAGTCACCATAAGTCAATACCACTTACCACTTTGCTAACCTCTGAATTCTCTCCTCCATATCGACTCGCGACACCCTCGGCTGATCACAAACATCTTGAAACTCCTCAAGTGATTTAAAAGCAGCTCTTTCCATCTCCATACCACCATAATTATCATCACACTTAACCACTTGATCACTTCTCACACTCACCTTCTTCACATGAACAACTCTTTCTTTATCTACAACACCATCCATCACATAACTTCCACTTGTTACACAACTTACTTCTGAACCCCTATTCATGTTAAACCTCTTTTCTTGATATTTAGCCTGCCTTTCTTGAAAACCATTGCTATCCATAGCTTTCACCCTTTTCGAATCCGATTTCTTTCGAGTCCAAATCTTCGTAACTTCGCCTTGATTCGAATTCAACAAGACCCTATTTACAGCACTATCCTTCACATACACTTCACTTGCAACAGATTTCATATCAGAAACCCTTAAATTCCCTTCAAAATTGACGTAATTTTCGTCGTCTTTTCGAACCCTAACATCCGATTGAGCTTCTGTAGGATCCAATTTCTTTCGAGTCCATGTCTTTCTAACTTCATCTTGCTTCAATTTCACCACTTTTTGAACCCTAATTTGGTCTTCGGAATCACTCGACTCAACAATACCTTCATCGATTTTAGGTGGCGGTGATGGCGGAGCTCCGGTGGCGGCGTTGCGTTTCTCCCTACGAGTTTTAACAGTCTCCATGGCTTTCAAATACTCTTCAAATGAAGGCTTGAATTCGTGGTGTTTGTCAATCACCGTACCTGAGTGTGCCCTCACCAGAACAAGCTTTCTGATTCTTCTCCGTTTTCCGGTGACGTGAAGAACATTTGTCGGAAACCTAGAGGGAAAATACAACAATGTTTGGGTGTGATTTGAAGGCGTGAATGCATTTTGATCGAAATGAAAGAAAGCGAATTGAGGATATAGCGCGGTTGATACCGGCATTATGTTTGGGAACGGAGCAACGAAGGATGTTAAGGTGTGAGAAGGTAAGGTTGGTTTTTTATTCACCGGCAACCGCCATGGTGTCCAAGAAAAAGCTTCGGTCTGGGTAAAGATATTTTAGTTGAAAAGGAAAAAAAGGTTACATGTAATTGAGAAAGAAAATTTGAAAGTAACAATAATTTAAAGAGTAAACTACAATTTTGGTCCCTGTGTTTTACCAAAAAATACGAAAGTGGTCTCTAAACTTCAATAAGTGCATATTTCATCCCTGAGGTTTCGATTTTGCTATGAAAGTGGTCCCTCTGGCGTTAGCTTTGTTAAATTGTCTGTTAAGTCAGGGGTAATTACGTCTTTTTACACAATTTTTTTTGTCTTTACTTGTTTTTGTCCTATTCTTATCTCTCTCTCTCTCTTGTACATAATCACACACACACACATATATAATCATATATATTACACACACACACAGATATATATACATAGGTAGATAGGGGGTCATTTAAGGGAGAACTCAGTTATCTGTGGTAACCGTAAGATTCAATATTAACCACAAATCAGAAGATAAATTAGGAAATCCATAATTTTGGTAATTTTTAATTAAAGGTATTTTTGAGATCTCCTCTCTCTCCTCTTCTCTCTCCAACAAATATTATTCCGGCTAATACATGATGCTCATTGTGATACACTTTATAAACATCCAAAATACGTGATGCACACTGTGATACACTGTGTAAATATCGAAAATACATGATATCACACTATGATACCCTTTTGTAAAAATAAAAAATATGTGATAGCACAATATGATACACTTTGTAAATATCGAAAAAACATCGAAAATAAGTTATGTACATTGTGATACACTTTGTAAAGATCGAAAATACATGATAGTACACTATGATACCCTTTTGTAAACATAAAAATACGTGATAGCACTCTGTGATACCCTTTTGTGAAAGGAAATAAAAAAATTTAGGAGTTAGGTTATATTTTAGGAATTAAACAAATTTACTAAAATATCATTTTTTATTTATTTAAAATTAATATTAATTATTCTAAATGTGTGGTTCATATTGGATCTCACAGTTACCACAAATTACCTAGTTCTCATTTGATTATGCCCCTACACACAGACACACACACACACACATATATATATATAATCACATATATATATATATATAATCACGAGATCGACGCAAGAAAAGGGGAGAGGGTGGATGACGACGACGAAGAAAAGGGCAGAGGTTGGGGGTCGTCGGTCACCATCTCCGGCCACCTCACCATTTTTTAAGTTGAGATTGAAAAATTAACCCACCATTTCTTTTGAAAAAATTAAAACATATATATATGTCTGTGTATGTGATTATATATATACGTGTGTATATATATGTGTGTGTATAGTTATATATATATATATATGTGTGTGTGTGTGTGTGTGTATGACTCAAAATGAAGTTGTTGTAAGCATTGAAGAATGTAAGAAACTTTTGTTGATTTTTTCTTATTAGTAAAAATCAATTATAAATAAAAAACAGCTATCAAAACAAAACAGATTTATAAAGTGATCCTAATAACGTGTCTATCCTTCGCGATAGATACAATAGAAGGAGTAGAATCAGACTGTCCACTCTAGTGGACGAAAGCAAGAACAATGCAGAAACGTAAAAGAGAAACCAACATGTGTAGTAGATCTCCAACAGCAGCGAACGAAAACTGTACGGTTTATCGTAAACATGTCCTTAAAGGTTTTAACGATTCTCTATGAATGTTGTGAGAATTAAACTCGCTAAACCCCCAGGATTTGATACAGTTTACTTAAGCACTAACAGCTATAATGCTTAATTATAACACAAAGTTGAGACAGAAAATGGCAGAGATCGAGAGAGAGAGAGAGTGAAGCAGCGAGATCGAGAGAGAACAGCAGTGAGAGATATCACAAAAAGCTTCGGTTTTTCTCAGTGTCAAACCCATAGGAGGAGGTTCCAATTTATAGTTGAAAAACAGAGAGAATATTCTATAAAACTCCTCCCCAAGAATCGGATTGGGAGTTAGAGTTGGAGACTAAGTCTCCAACTAATTATCCCACGTTTTTATTTTAAGATAAAATCGTTATTTATCTGTTAAAATAATTAAAAACGAAACTTATCTGGAAATTAAGCAAGCTGCATAATAATTATCTCTTATATATCGATCTGTAAAAAGAAAGCTCGTAGCTCGGGGCGAGCCTCCTCAGCTCCGATGCGAAGTGCAAAGTGTGTGGCTCTTCGCGAGCGCCCGCGCCCTCGGCCTCGGCCACGGCCACGCGCGCGCGCGTGTGCGTTGCACTTCTTTGAGACCCCCACCATAAGCCTACCAATTTACTCAACACTCACTTGAGATGATAGACTTATAAACTACAATTTCTTTTGTGTCTCTACCAATGTGGGATGGAAAATTTCCAACCTACACTCAATTTCCAACAACTTCATCTTCGAAATCCCCGGCGGAAATGTAGAATTGAAAAGGTTATGGTTGACATCAAGAGTCCGAAGAAAAGTCAGATCGAAGATCGTCGTCCGTAGAGGTCCGACGAAAGTGTTTACACTGATATTCAAATGGTGTAGGTGTGTCAAGTACTTGATCTCTTGGGGAATCGTGCCAGAGAGGTTCCGATTAGAGATGTCCAATGAAGTGATCTGAAACGTTCTCGGGTCACATTTGATACCAGACCATGAACATCAAACGGGTTCGAATATTGGTTTTGATAAAGAAGGTGATGGTTATATATATGTGTGTGTGTATATATATATATGTGTGTGTGTGTGTGTGTGTGAATGGTTATATATATATATATATATGTGTGTGTGTGTGTGTGTGAATGGTTATATATATATATATATATATATATGTGTGTGTGTGTGTGTGTGTGTCTGTGTGGTTTCGTTGGTTTTCTTGGAGTGGTCGTCGGAGGAGGGTGTTGGAGAAATCCGTCGGAGGAGTTGGTCGGAGCGATCCTTGTATGTGTTCGTATGTATATATATATATATATATATATATATATATAGGGTCCGGTTCAGGGGAAAATCTCAAAATAACGAAAAACTGAGGAACACCATGGTAGCTCTTCATCTGGACGATATGCACTTATGCATACAGGTAATTTGTAACATGCATTCGATTGCTCAACCGTACTTTGGCTATCTTACGTGGAGCTGAATTAGGTTTTTTCGGTGTTCTCGTTGGTACACGCGGGCGTACTCCTTGCTTCTGGGGACATTGATCCGAAGCTCGAGTACGGTCCGTGCGCCGTTTTTCTTCTCTACCATGACGAATCAATTGATTTAATGTAGGCATTGCTCTTTCTTTTGTCCTTCCCCCCGATTTTTGCCCTATCACTAGTGGTTACTCCCGATCCGAAGCACCCCTTTTCCATTCATAGAGAGATCCAATCGTCAAAATCAATAAAAAGGCCATCATGGACCAAGATCCAAAGGGATCAATCTTGTTGGGAGGTATTGCCCAAGGAAAGGAAAAGGTGACTTCCGGATCAGGGATAATAAATAAAATAGAAACAAGATAAAATCGTATATCAAAACGACTTCTGGCATCACCGAAAGGATCGAAACCACATTCGTAGGCCGACAATTTTTCTGGATAGGTCGAACTATTGGAAGCAAATGGAAAAGGAACACCGAGTGGGATCAAAGAAACTAGCGGACTGATCACTAAATAGATAAAAATAGGTGCAAATTATGACATCACCACAGCCCACTTTGTTTTCTCGCTCCTTGCTCCCGGAGCGGCATACCGAAAAAAAGATAGGATTTGAATCGATGACTTAAGCCCTTGCGCTATTCCCCCCTGATCGCATCGTAGATAGCAGTCAGAGTCAGTACGCTTTCTATTCTCTTTCGAAAGTGAGATCACCATCGGCTTGTTTTGTTGAAATCGAGAAAGGTCACTCCTAAAAGCAACCTTTCTCTTATATACGATAAGACGAAAAGCATTTAGTTCGATCGAGTTCTATCTATATCTATCTTCAAATCACAGAAAATGGAAAGAAGAGCGCTTTTGCCAGCTAATCGAGTGCCTTTACTAGAGAGTGATTACTAAACTTACTCTATGAAAATACAAGCGAAAGCTTGAAGAAAAGATAAAATGCGAACTTTCGCGCCTTCGAAAAGGCTTTAATTAAAGTGGATTCGGGAATGGGTGCGTCCTCTCAGCTTTAACTTGTCGCTATCTCAATCACTGAATTCAATTTCCATTTTTTTGATTGTACGGGTGCTGAGGGGCTTCTATATAAAGCGAAAGCCCTCCGGACAGAGGGAACGGAACCCGCGCATCTCTGTTGACTTCATAACTACCTTGTTACCTTGAAAGCTTTCCTGAATTCTGTCTGTCACGTATGGAATTGTAGTCTTTGGATGAACTACGGCTTCGTGCTGCGGCAAAGATTTCTCTGTATCAGGTACGCATCGCAAGAGCATATGAAACAAAAAAAAAGTCAAACTTCTTTTTCCGCCCTCAGTCTGACTAACCTTTCTCTGTTCTGCATGAGAAAAGGTTATCAAAAGGTACTTTCGAAGGATATCGGGACTCAATTCAATTTAGTACCACCCTTCCCGCCAGTCTGCCCTTCCCCGAGTCTTTCTCTTTCTTTTGGAGTGAAAACAGTAATTGAAATGAGTCATTTCACGGATAATGCTTACCGAGGAAAAAGATACTTTAGCATTACTACTACCAGAAAAGAAGAGTTCAGCCTTACCCAGTTCTTTCTATTTATCCCTTATTCGGATAGAATCGGAGCTATTTAACAGAGGAACGTAAGCCAACTCCCAACTCTCATTAGCGAAGCGTTAGTAGCAATCTTTCTATCAATTACTTTCCTTGCCATCTTGATTGCCGCTCCGCACCTTACCTTTCTTCCCGGAAAAGAATTTCACCCTCACTCATCCCATCTCCCCTTCCTCCAACTGCGCTTACACCGAAAGTGACAAGAGCTTCTTCTTTTTTCACAGCTTCTTCAACTTGAACGGATTCGATTCCGAACCTTTTGAGTAACTATAGTGATTCCTTCCCTTTCTCTTCCTTCTTTCCCAGAGCTAATGGCTCATTTCACTCTCTTTAAATAAGACCGGGAGTCACTCGCTTCCTTTCCTCCTAACCAACTCGCTACAGGGTCTATGTAATTGAGCTGGTTCTGTATAAGCAGGGGTGGGGATGACGCTCGTATCCCGTAACTTGTCAGTAGAGTCATTCATCCCTATCTTGGTTGCATTCTTTATCCTGGAAAGCTAGTCTAGTCTCCGCCCCTGCCTCTGGGCAGCCTTTGATCATCTCGGTGAGCCTTCCCCTTATACATGAGAGAGGTCGTGATAAGAGTTTCCGAGTGAGGCGAGGGGCTCCTCTCAATCGACGAAGGCTTGAGTCCCCTACGGCCAGTACAATGCGCTAGTCGCATCTTCTATAAGGCTGCCATCTAATATAAAGAAAGCTGTCCTTGTGGACTCTGTCTCATCTTTTTTTATTAACTATATTCATGCTTCATGAAAAAAATGAAGCAATCCGCTTCGCACCTTTCTTTCTTTTTTTGGGGAAAATGCATTCTCACAACTTCCTATTGAATCAAAAAAATGCCTACACCCATGCTCTCTGGAAAAGTCTTCTCCAGAAGTTTTATACTAAGCCCACTTATTCTTATCCCCCTGTGGCTGCCTTTGCTTTTCCCACAATCACAAGCCCACTAGGCATAAAGAAAACAGAGGATCCCCGTGCCGAAGCAGGCATCTTTCTTGGCTATCCTTTTGGCCAAATCTTTTCTCTCTCATATATGATTCTTCTTTAAAACCATTTACACTTCCAGGAGTATCAGCGCAGCTTCGATAGGACAAGGTTTGAAGAGCTCTTACGCGGAAAGTCTTTCTCTCTCTCTTATTCAGTTCGAATCCTCAGTTATTTGATAAAGCTAAATTCGAGAATAGAATAAAGAATCGAATCATAGAGTTCAGATCTCTACCGAAAGGGAGAGGAGAACAAATCAAGATCGACTGACTTACAGGAAAGAAGCGAAACTCGACTGCTTGGACAGAGTGGGATAGATCTATTGCCAGAGGTGGAGACGGATAGGTAGCTAGACTTCCAAGTTGCGGCACGAAGTAGCGAAGACTGTTCAGTTAGATTTTTCAGATGCTGGAGTGAGTTCTTGAGAAAGAACAGAGCTAGACTTCAAAGGAGAAGTCGGAAGAAGATCAACCGAGAGTCCCCGGCTTTCATATGCTCTTTATAAAGTAGTTTGAGGGCCTTAAGAAAGGTAGACCGCCGGGGTAAGGAAAGGGCCGATGTACATTGATTTTTCATATATAGAGGGATTCCCCTGTATAGCTAGCCTTCTTCTTCAGCAGATACTCTGCATAGTATACCTATGGACGGTACATTTAATCAAACAAAGCCTCTCGACTTGCTTGTTGGTTCGCGGGTCTGCTTCTCTTTTGATCCGCGGTCTGCCACCGATAGGTGGCCGATCGTGTTTCTTGAGAGGGTTGTATCCAAGTTATTCGACCAGGATTTCTCCGAAGCGGTTAGTTTCCTGTTATCTGGTGGTGAATTTGATGTCCCGTGGGTGACGACCCCGGGCTCTACTGTCAGATTTCTGAGTGGGTACCCGTTGGGCTATCTTGGCGCATGGCCTCTTTTCGCGTTGTCCCACCACCTAATTATTTGGTGGTGTGCAGAACTTGTGTACCCGGGAAGGGTGTTTACCAACTACGCCGTCCTCGGGGATGACGTAGTAATCGCGGATGAGAATGTCGCGACCCGTTACAAGGAGTCCCTTGACCTCCTGCAGGTGGTTATTTCGAAAGAGAAATCACTAATATCAAGGAGTGGCTCCGCGGAATTCACGAATAACTTTAGGGTTCGAGATTTGACAGTCGATCTCTCCCCTTACTCCATTAAAGCGTTATTAAACACTTTCCACCCCTACGGGTTGATGGCTGTTGCTCACCGTTATTCGGTGCGTGATTTCCGTCTGCTTTGTAGGCTGGGTGGAGCTGGATATCGTGTTCTTGCAAGGCTAGACCATAGGCGCCCGAGGCGGTATTCCCGTCTTGGGGTTATGGGGCTAAAATTGCTCTCTCCTTCTTACCCGCTTGATTTCTGGTTGGGTAAGGGACGACCACTCAGCCCAGAAGCTCATGGGCGTTTGGTGAGACTCCTTCGAGCCAAACTTCAGCCCCGGGAGCTGGTATTGCCTCCCGATGAGCTGTTCGAGACTGAGGAATCTAGAGATTTCCTGGAGTACTCTCTCCTTTATGGATGGATGCGCCAGTGGTTAAACTACCTTAAATGGTATCACCTTACCGCACTTTCCCCTTGGGTTACCCTCGAGGAACTGTTTAGCGGTCCGGTTGTCTCGCACTCCTGGAGGATGGTCGCGGTGGGCGAAGACCTCGTTCGCTTCTCTCTGGAAGTTGTTTATAGAAGTGCGCTTTTAAAGTGCATTAATCAGGCTGTGAAGTGAAGGTCACAGGGGCTATGAGACCCGGCGTAGGAATTTGGAAGCCCTAGTAGTAAGCAGAAAATGAAAAGCTTATGAATAAGCTCAAGATAGCCAAGATGGAGTAGGGCTAGTCTAAGACAAGACAGACCGATCTATATTCTCCTGCTCGCCTTTACAAGGTTTCCTACTCACTCTATTGAGTTACAGCCGGGTTCTGCAAGGAAGCATCTCGACAGGCCCGCAACCAGTGGTTGATGCCCCACCCGAGCTCTCCATACTCGATTTATCAAGGAGAGTTTTACCAACCCTGCCATCCTAGAACGTTAGCGTACAAGAGGGGCATTTATCAATTGAGTTAGTCACACATGGAATCTCAGATGTGGAAGTTTGATTCCCACTCTTGGTCTCACCTAAGATCCGAGGCTCTCGTTAACTGGGGCACAATAGAACCGATGGTCAGTACCTCTGGATGGGGGAGATTGCTCTGGTTCGTGCGCATTAGAAGTAGACATGAATGGTTGTCTTAGCGCGGCTTGAAAGACCTTGCCTCAGTGCCGATTCCTTCTCGCTTGCTTGCTGTCTAAGCTCTTCGATCCTGCCCTGCTTTGATTCTTGCGCTTGCTTGTGCCCCCTTCTTTCTTTGCCTGGATCGATTTCTTACTAGCAGTAGTGTTGTTTTCTATTTGAGCGAGTACTATTCCCCCACCCTAATTAAGGTTGTTTAGCCGGTCATTCTTGCAGTTCTCTTTAACGGAAAAGCATCCGAAAAAACGGAACACTAACCTAATCTCGAAAGAAAAGTTTGACTTTTCTCAACCCCTATTCCTGACTTGAACAGAAGCTTCAGCTACTTGAAGAGTGAAGAAGCAGCTACCATCTTTCAATGCAATACTAAGCCAACTAGCAACCTGAGCCTGTAGCCACCCGCTATTTTATAATAGCAACCAAGCCAGCCGGCCTATATTTGAACGAAAATGCCGGGTCGCTCAGCGAGGAGAGGATAGGGTGCTCTCGGATTTTCTAAGAAAGACAGGGCCTCTGAGTCATTTTGCATGTCGGAAAAAAGACAAACCATGGGCTTGAGGCATCGGTCGTCTCGGTTCTAATCCGTATATCATCCAGGAACTCACTGTTGAAATTCCGGCAACTTGTTCACTTCGTTCTATTATATAATGGATCAGCCCTCATCAAGAACTCTCGCCAAATCACAAGTCTTCCTATTACGTTACGCCAGAATGCACAACCACCGTGGGCATTCATTCCTATGCCGGGGCCGGGGGCATGGCAGATGAACTTGACTTTGCACATGCGTTCATCGGCGGCTGATCATGTAACGTCAAAGAAAAAGACCGCTTAATAAGACGCATATTCGATCTAATAGTCGAACGAGGTACGAACTAGTGCTAGCTCGGGCGCGGTAACAAAGGTCCTCGCCAACCTCGTAGCGGAGAGGCGGCTTATTGCAGCAATTTGAATCAGTAATCATCAATGCATAAGGGAACAGCACGAAGCGATGATATGCTTCGCAAGCAAATGGGTCAATGACTAGATAGCCACGGTAAGATGGAAGGCCCGCGCAAATGCCCTTAGAGTCGTCGGTCGAATTACCGATCAATTATATTCTTGGATGAGCGGAACATCTTTGAGACAAATCATCTCCACCCGGGTACATAGCTTCATCCAAACCATGGATCCACGAATTGTTGCCTCGCTCGAGAAAAGAGCTTCGTAGTTGCGAGTTCCGGGCCGATGAGCGATATGTAATCCTAGGATTAGAACTATGCTTTACTACTTCCATATAGTAGTTAGATCTTTTCGATTTTTTAGATTTTAGGTCTTTTGGCTAGTCTTCATTTCCCTTTCTTCTATTTTTTCAATATGGATACTAAGAGCATGAATAGGCCTACATGGGATGGAAGGAAGGAAAGATGGTAGGAGAGAAGGACTGAACGACAAAAGGAAATACCTCTTTGTTTGCCTTGGAATGAATTGGTTTTTTCAACTGCTGAATAGGTTTCGGAGCTTAACTTAAGTAAGTCTTCAGTACGCTTTTAGTATCCGGATCGATAGAGACTGATCCCTTTCTACATACATAGCCCCACCCCACCAGATACATACTTTTTCTCCTTTCTCCCATAAAGCTTCCTTTCCTGAATCTTAGCTCTTATCTTTTTTATTTATTCTGACTACTATCACTTTATAAACCGGGCCTGGATAATGAAACCTTAACGTATCTGGGTAGTACGCCTGGAACAAGAAGGTTCGTCGTACAATTTCGGCGATTACAAAAATAAAGGAGTATATCCCTCTCCCTTAGTGTCTTTCCACTTCCGTCGTTCAGGAACAAACACTTCGCCTAATTCTTTTGAATCCCGGCCCGCTTTTTCCCCACTAACTAATTACGTTACGACCACTGAACAAACTTGGTTGACGAACATAGTTTATGCGCCGCTAATGTAGCGGCTTGTCGAGCATTTGACAAACTCACACCATCCATTTCAAATGGGATTTGTCCTGTGGACACACGAGCAATCCAACCCGTAGGATTTCCTTTTTCCTCTTCCCATTCTGACTTCTGTAGGTTTCCCGGTAATAGGGAGATCTGCGAGAACTCTTACCCATATCTTACCATTTCTTCGGAATTGTCCGCTCATAGTACGATGGAATTGCCCAATTATAGCTCGACGCGCTGCTTCAATGGCTCGATATGAAAGACGACCAGCTCTACAACTTTTAGTGCCATATCTTCCAAAACCAAGTCGTGTACCGTCCGGTTTGCAACCCCTACTACATCTGCCTTTACGATATTTACTATATTTCGTACGTTTCAGATATAGCACGTCCCCTTTCTTTTTGACTATATGAAATCCACACTTTGACACCTGAGATTCCGTAACGAGTAGATACTTCCGCAGGAGCATAATCTATTTTCTGGTTAAATACATTACTAGATGTTTTTCCATACTTTCCGCATTCAGTTCTAGCTATTTCTGCACCTTCTGATCGACCTGAACAACATATACGGATCCCCTCCACCCCTTTTTTCATTACTAATCGAATATCCTTCACTATTTGACTAAAAATGGAGCGAAATGATCTTGTTTTGTTCCTCGGTTGAAAAGAGATATCTTGAGCAATCGGAGAAGCACTTTGATAAACAGATTTGATCTTGACCGACTCAATTAAGGTATTAGTCTTTGTTCTATTAGACAACAAAGATCGCATTAACGGTCTGAGAGTGCAGCTCTATCATATCTGCCCTCTCATTCTTGCAGTTCTCTTTAACGGAAAAGCATCCGAAAAAACGGAACACTAACCTAATCTCGAAAGAAAAGTTTGACTTTTCTCAACCCCTATTCCTGACTTGAACAGAAGCTTCAGCTACTTGAAGAGTGAAGAAGCAGCTACCAAAAAACAACATAATTTACCTGTATGCACAAGTGCATACCATTCAGATTAGTGATGGCCAAAAATCGGGCCCGGGCCGGGCCGGGCCAAAACGGGCTTCGGGCCCAAATAGTAAATCCAAAAACCGGGCCAATCGGGCTTCGGGCCGGGCCGGGCCGGGCTTCACACGAATATGTGTGGCCCGTTTAATGTTGGAAAAAACCGGTTATAGGAAAACCGGGTCGGGCCGGGCCCAAACCGGGCCATGATCGGGCCGAGCATTTTTTCGTATTTTTTTCAAAAATAATAATTTCTTTATATAATAATTAATTACTAAGCTTTAAAAAATAAAAATCGGATTGGATCACTAAAATACACTTTAAAAATGCGTTTTATTTATAATAAATCACTAAATATACTTTAAAAATACGTTTTATATATAATTTTAAGTTACAAACTTACAATACAAGTATTTATAGGGGTTTGGGGAGGTAAAAAATACAAAAAAGGTCAAAAAAAACGTATATAAACGGTAACATAACGGCTCTTTTTTTTTTAAAATACGATTCGGGTCGGGCCGGACCATGAACCGGGCTCGGGCCGAGCCGGGCCGGACCGCCAAATCCTCCAAAAACATGAACCGGTTCATGTTTTCGGGCTCCAAACCGGTTTTCCACCGGGCCGGGTCGGGCCGGACCGAGATGGCCATCACTAATTCAGATGAAAAACTACCAGAGTGTTATTCAGTTTTCCGTTTTTTTGAGGTTTTCCCTTGAACCTCCGTCTCTCTCTCTCTATATATATAACATATATATAATATATAAATATAACATATATATATAATATAATATAACATATATATATAATATAAATATAACATATATATATATAATATAAATATAATATTAATATAATTAGACTAAATTACAATTTGATCCCTCAAGTTCAAGCAAAATTGAAAAACTTATCCTTCTGTAATAAAAAAGACAAAAATACTCTTGACTTAACAGAGTTAACGGACAAGGGACCATTTTCATAGCAAAATCGAAACCTCAGGGATGAATTCTGCACTTATTGAAGTTCAGGGACCACTTTCGTATTTTTTAGTAAACCACAGGGACCAAAATTGTAGTTTACTCTAATTTAAATTAGTTTTATCGTTTTTAAATCTTACGTTATTTAAATTTTTTGCACCCAATGGTATCAATCTCCTCGTCGCCCTATCGTTGGTTATTCTCTATGTGTTGTCCCTACCCATTGATCTCCCTTTTTTTGATCTTTTTTTTCTTTAATTTTCCATTTTCCACAACAATTTAATGAAGCATATATAGACAAATCAAAAAAATGGAGAATTAAAAAGAGGGAAATCGATTGCGGGGCCACGGTGGTGATGGGCAGTGATAGAGAGCGGACAATGATGAGGCGGCGAATAGTTTGAATGATGTAAGGGTTTGTGAACGGTAAAATTGATTTATGTTTTTTTTTTTACTTTAAGTTTTTCCTAATTGATTTCAGATAGTTTTTCTAAGTAACCAATTTTTAAAAGTCTTTATAAAATAAAATTTATGGACTTAATAATTTAAAATGTAAAATTTAATTGTTTTTTTAATAAAAAAAATGTTTAAAGGACTTTTAGTCATTTCAAATGTGAAAATTGGATTTTTGGACTTTTCCAATAAAAAAAGTTTAAAGTTTGGTTTTATTTTTTTAAATTAATTTTTAACTTGACATTTTAAGGGTTTTTTTTTCTTTACTAATTTTATTCATATTAATATTTAAAAAGTAGGTGGTTTGTGTGTTTCTAAAATATTTAATATCCTAAATGAATTTGTCTTTTATTCGGTATTTAACATCCAACAACTGGCTTATTAGTAAACAACTAGTTTTTCAACTAATAGTTAATGAGTGTGTTGTATTTTAGATTTGTTTGATTCATTAGTTTTTATGCCACATCTTTTTAGAATTTTTAGAAATTTTAAAATTGTTCAATAACAACGTCAATTGCAAGGTATATTTATTCACTATCTATTTTTTCTCTTTTAGTATTTTGAATTTATTATCATTTCTTATCAGTATAACGTCCCGGTGAATTTTGTATCATCATCACAAATTATATCCACTAAAATTATGCACGGTTGTAGATAACAAATGTCTTTTACAATAAATATGATTGTTGAACACGGTTCTATACATAAGGTGTAATTAAATTAATACTTTGTAATTGACTTGAATATAAAAAAAAATGCATGAGACTATTGATAACAATCATAAGGTGTATAAGGAGAATTGTTTTATGCATAATCTATATTTTTATATACATATTTTGTTCATAGTCTTATAAAATATTTATAATTCACCGTGCAAACATGGTATTATTACCTAGAGTTTTCTTAGAATTTTTTTAGAATTTAGAGTTTTTTTTTAATTAAAATGTTGCATTAAATTACTACACTCTTTCATCTTATTTATTATTATTTTTTTATTGTTCTTACTAAATTATTATTTTTTATTTAATCAAACCATTTTTTGATGATTGGAAGTTTATTTAACATTTTCTAAATTTATAAGTTTTATTTTTATTTACTTCTTTATTATTTTTCAAACATGTATCTCTATTTAATTTTTTTTCTTTTTTATTTAATTCTTTAATGTATATACTTCATATTCTAACTTTTTTAATTATATGTTTATGAAATGTTTTTAAACAGATGTCGTAAGACGTCTTTGCGGTGTTGGTGAAATTGAAGTCGTTGGAGGTAGTTGGAAAAAAAGGACCTAAAAGTCATTACCTATTAGTAAGTGACTTATTGTTTTGGAATAATTGTCTCTATAGATTAATTTTATAATATTTTATTATTATATTTCATTAGCTCCGTCATTGTAAAAATTACATTATGGGGGAAATTAGGGGAGACGTTTGATAAGTCAATTCTTTTTGGTGCGGGTAACAATCCTGTTATTATAATTGTAACTTCGACCTGGGTTAAAAAAAAATTCAATGGTAACCGAATTGTATTTCTACTATTATCAAATTTTCATATACATTTTCATAGTTAACATTTGTTATCTTTATTTTCAAAAGGAGCACTAAACTTTGGTTCAACGACTTCCACTAAAATATATCATAATCTTCAAATAGATTATGTGAAGTCTTTGATTCAAAGATTTTCTACTATCTCGAACCAGGTGCAATTAACTCGCATTCCAAATGTCGCTAAAGTTCTAATTGATGAAGTCATGTTTACAAATAGAATGAGTGTTAAGGAATTATTGTCTACTGATTAGAGCGAAAAATCTGAGGTTCCTCTATATAAGACTCTTTCTAAAATTTATAATATAGAGAAAGATATATTTCTCTTGCATGTTGTATTCAATTTGTTGCAAAATTTCAGAGTCACCGTTCGAGGTACAATAACTGGAATTGAAAATTCCTATGGATGGTATTATTTTTCGAGCAAAACATGCATGATAGATTACACTATTTGTCGTACTTACGTTCATATATTAATCGTTCGATTTGCCGCGCATGGCGCGGTACGATGGAGAGATTAAGAGGCGGACAAAACAATTATCATTCATGACAAAACTAATGAGATAAATAAATTGAGAAATAAAGAGATGGATAGATGAAGAGGTGGAGAAAGTAAAGAAATTTGCTTTAAACCTACAAAGGTAGTAGAAAAGTTTGTAGTTAAGTTTATAAATTAATTGTTGTTTGCAAAATTACAAAATTGAGAAACAAAATTAAAAATAGATATTGAGGTAGGAAAAGTTGAGTAAAGAAGAAAAAAGATAAATCTTAAACATAAGAGAAACGATACAACAAATATCTAGAAAATATGTTTTGGTCCAAAAGATTTAGAATTTTTTAAGGAGATGTTTGTAAGTATGCTATCTTCTCATTTGTATGCACAAGGATAACATAAACATGAGTATCAACCTTTTCTACTTTAGTTAACAGTGAAAATATAATCTTGAATTTTGAGTCAATTACTTTGAAGACTCGAGAATGCTCAACAACCTTGAAATTCAGAAACAAATGATTAAACTTATCGACCAAGTTTTTCCTCACTATTGTTGTCATAAAAGATCTCTACATAACAAAACAAACAAATAGTAATTTGTATGAGCAAAAAAATAAAGAAACACACATTTCCAACAACTAAAACGATGTCCAAACTAATCAATTCCCCATTTCTCTTTGTATTCAAAGACTCACACAACCTACATACTCTAATATTGACAACCCGACATTCATTATCCAAGGCCATATATTTTAGTCCAACAAACTCCATATGTAAGAAGATATGTAAACATAAACTTATTGTGTATATTAGGGGTGAGCATGGGACCAGTACCGTACCGAACCGGTACCGTACCAAAAATTCCCGATACCGAAAATGTGGAAAACTCGATACCGAATACCATACCGATTAGAACGGTACGGTACCGGTTATACTAACGATATTTCGGTACTAGTACCCCATCAATACCGAACCGAATACCGATTATAGTAAAAACATGGAACCGATTACCGTACCGAAATACATGGGACGGTCCAGGATCGGTACGGTACCGGTTCGGTGTCGGCTCCTAAGACTAAGAAGTCTTCGGCTCCTAAGACTAAGAAGTCTTCGGCTTCTAAAGATGTCTTCGGCCGAAGACGTCTTCGGCCGAAGAGGTCTTCAGCCGAAGAGGTCTTCGGCTCCTGAAGACTGAGATCGGCACCATCCTGGCCAATGGTGTTGATCAAGTGGGCATACTTGGCTTTAGGCTGAGGAGTCTATCTTCAATCCGCTTTGAGAGATATTCTCCTTCTTTGTCTTCTTCGGTTGATCTTCGACTTCATCGAACATTTGTATAGAAACCAAGATGCTAAAAGAACCTCAAACATATTCTAAGTAGGATGATATAAGATGGAAGATCAGGAGGTCATCTTCAAATCTTCAGATGACCCAACAATCTCCCCCTATTTGAGGATGACATCCATACTAAAGAATAAAACAAAGAGTATACTGAATAAATTCATTTTGACCCATCTTTACTCTTTTTGGGTTCTTTTCACATAGACCTTTTTTTTTTTTGTATATCTGACATTTACAAGAGAATGAAAAAGTATAGCTATACATACTAATAAATGAATACAATGAATAAAGAATGAGAAAGAAAAAATATATACAAAGATATAGAAGACAGTAGCCGGGATTGTTTGAACTTGAGTGGTTGGATGCTCATGCTCCCCCTCAACTCATACTCCCCCTCAACTAATGTCAGGTGGCTTTTATCACATAGTCCATTGCAGAATTAGTTTCAGTAGAGTTTAAGCTTGAGTGGTAAGTTGCTCCCCCTCAACTCATACTCCCCCTCAACTCATACTCCCCCTCAACTAATTCATGGTGTCGAAAAGTAAGAAGTTAGAAGATTTTTGGGATCCTCCGAACCTGCTCCTGGAAGAGCAGATTCATCCTTGGATCGTGCAGAAGCATCAGGACTGAGAATCTTGGGTGATAGGCTGTGAGGTGGAGAAGAGGCACCTTGGATAGGGAAGGAGTCCAAGTCATTCTTATCAACCAGGGAAAAGGTTGATGAGGGAATAATAGGGGTCCCCAGTTTTACAATTGTATCCTTTTGTGAGGATACAAAGGAGGTGGTTTTGGGTTTAGCAGAGTCCCCGGGCCCGGATGGGAAAATTTCAACACCTGCCGATTGTGAAGAATCGGTGGGTGGAGTTTGTGGCTTGGCCCTTGAAACCTTCCTCAGCCTCTTGAGAGGAGAGGGAGGGGAAGAGGTAGAGTGCCACCGCTTTGAGATATGGGGTGTGACCTGGGTAACCGCCGAAGGTTCTTTCGGTGGTATGGTCATTTGGGCAAGTGCGGCGGTGCCAGTAGCGGTTGAGGATTTATTGCTAGCCGGCGTCACTAAGGAGGGGGAAGAAGGGTCCACTACAGATGAGGGACCTTTGGACACCGGAGTGTCTTTAGTATCACCCCATTATAGATCGGGAGAGTTTATGAAGGAAAACATACCTGGGCTGAGAGCTTGATTGGTGGATAGAGAGCCCTTGTTGAGAGAGGTCTTCTTGAGTTTCTATGTGTTGGTTGGAGAGTCATCACCAAATCAACCAGAGAGCCAACAATATTTTTCTCCCCCTATTTGATGATGACACCAACACATAGATAAAAAAAAATTGGTACTGACACTCAGAAAAATTACAAGACACGAAGAAACTCATAAATTCAGTGGCCCAATTTTTTTTTTTTAAAGGACTCTTTTCCTTTCCTTTCTTTTTTTTTTGTTTTTTTTTTTAACGAGAAATAAAAAATGAAAAGAGAGTTCGGAGATTAGAGTTGGGATATGAAAGTTGAGAGTTGAGGGATGAGAGAGATTTGAGAGAGTTGTGAGATTGGAAGTGGAGAAAAAAAAATGAGGAAGGTTAAAAAGGAGGAGAAGAGATATGAGGGAGGTATGTAGGAGAGGGAAGGACCGAAAAAGAGTTGGTGGCTAGGCGAATGGAGAGAGGGAAGGGTGAGAGGGGTTAAAGGTTTGGAAGTGAGGAGAAAAAAATGAGGAGGGTAGTAAGTATAGGAAGTAGGTGGAAAAGGGAAGGGATGGATGAGTAGGGGGAAGTCTTGGGAAGAAGGAGAGAAAAGATGGTAGAAAAGAAAATTTAAAAATTGGGGGGAGGGGTGTTCGGCCGTAGGTAGTGGGGTGGGGGGGGGGGGCTAGCCGAAAAAAATAATAAGAGAGGGTATATTTGGTGTAGGTGGGATTGTTTTTTTTTTTTTTTTTTTTTAAATGGGTTCGGTTGGGAAGGGGGAGAGGAATGCCAAAGGGTGGGATCTTTGGTGAGAGTTATAAGGCCGAAGGGGAAGGGGGATATAATGGGGGGGGTGTTCGGGAGTTATAAGGGAATAGAAGAGGGATGGGGTTGGTTCGGTTACCGAAGGGTAGAGAGGGAGAAAGAAACCGAAGGAGGGAGGGAGGGAGGGTGTTAGCCGAAAAAAAAAGGAAAAGTAAGAAATGGTGGGGGGATTTCGGTTTTGGGAGAGAAAAAAAAAGGGAGGGATGGGGGGTTCGGCTAGGTGGGAAGGGTGACAAGGGATTCGGTGGGAGGCATAAGGGGGTGTTTGGGATTTCGGTTGTTTGAGGGAGCCGAAGAAAAAAGAAAAAAAAGGGGGGTGGTTGGTTTGTGAGCGACCGAAAGAGAGGGAGAGTGGTCTTCGGGGTGGTGGGGAGGTTTCGGCGGGTGTGGGGAGCCGAAGGAAGAGGATTGGGGTGGAGGGGAGCCGAAGGGAGAAGAGAGGGAAGAGAGAGAGAGCCGAAGAGAGGGAGAGGAAGGGAGGGGGGAGGGAGGAGAGAGAGAGCCGAAGGAGGGAGGTGATGGTGGCTTCGGCTACCGAAAGAGAGAAGGGAAAGAGAGAGGAACCGAAGAGAGAGGGGAGGAAGAGAGAGAGGTACCGAAAAAATTAAAAAAATACAATTTTTTTTTTTAATAATGTTCGGTGGATGAACAGTACCACCGAATTTTTTTTTTTTTTAAGTTCGGTGGATGAACAGTACCACCAAAAAAAAAAAAAATTTGAAATTCGGTAGCCGATGAACAGTATCCGAAAATGTTTTTTTTTAAATCTTCGGTGGATGAACAGTACCACCGAAGTTTTTTTTTTTTTTTCGGCCGATGAACAGTACCTTCGGTAGACGGGAATTTTTTTTTTTGTTCGGCCGATGAACAGTACCTTCGGTAGACGGGAAATTTTTTTTTTTTTGTTCGGCCGATGAACAGTACCTTCGGTAGACGGATTTTTTTTTTTTTTTTTTGAAATGTTCGGTGGATGAACAGTACCACCGAATTTTTTTTTTTTTTTTAAAGTTCGGTGGATGAGAAAGAAAGAAATGTTGTAGGTGAGAGTTGGATGGAACATCTTTGAAGAGAGAAAGATGGAAGATCGACAGGAATAGATAAAGAAAGAATGTATGGTTGAGAAAGTGGGATGCTTTGTGGTGAATTTTGAGGTTGGGAGGAATATGGGAATGATGGAGGAAGGAAAGGTGATATGATGAAAAATGGAAAAAGAATAGGATAGGAGGGATCTTGATCTTCAGATATGATTATCTAAAGATCAAGGATTAGAGATGAGAAGAACGGTAGGTCACGGTTTTGATGAGATGTGACTGAGGAGAAAGGAACATATGGTTTTGAGTCAGATGAAGGATTTTGAGAATTTTCACCAACACATGATGAAATCCACCATCATCATCACATGAAGAGATGATGACTTAAGATCATCAAACTTCATATAAGTAGATCCATTTCCTCTGAAGATGGTAGACCAAGTAGGACTTTGAAGAGAAAGAATATCCTACTAACATTCCTTCATAAGATTTGTTAATGCTCAAACACCTGCAATCACAGAGAAATCATTTCTTTGGTACCCATTTGGAAATGGGTCCTTTTGAGTTAGAAGAAGAGGAAGAATCCTTGGAAGCATTTTTATCAAATCTTTCCATAGGACAATCCTTAGCAAGGTGAAAGGTATTACCACAGATATAACACTTTCTATAGATAAAAACCTTTTTGGAGCTTTGATCACCTTCCTTGTGATGACTGGTCATATTGACTTTCATGGCCTTAGAGGTTAGAGGATAGTCAAGAGGCTTAGGACCCAAGATACCTTTGCGAGAGTCAGCTGAAGGAATAGAAGAAGGTGTCTTGGAATGAAGCTCTTTCAACATCAGAGGTCTAGGGATATGAAGAGAATATGGTTTCTTTGAGTTTTTCTTGGGAAGTTTCCTTTTGGGAGGAATATCGGTAACGACTGATTTTCCTTTTTCAGAAGAAGAAAATTTATTTGAAGAAGGTTGAGGATCTCTGGTTGGAATCTTAGAGAGTTTGGGTTTAGAAGAGGAGCCCTCATTTATTTTTAAGGAAGACATAGACTCAACAATGGGTTTAGAAGGGTCATTTGAGTCTTGGGCTTCCTCACTCTCATTAGGTGAATCAATGCTCTTAGCTTTGATGAACATTCCAAACTTGAGATCTTTAGAGGGGTCAGAAGAGTCCAAAGGTTTGGAGTTGTCATAGTTCTCTTCAGAAGATTCATAGAATGAGGGAAGAGAGAAAGGAGCATGAGAGTCCGATGGAGGTTCAAGGTCAGATTTTCCAAAGCCTAGTCCAGACTTGTCATCACAAGTTATTTGATCCTGAAAAATCCTTTCTAAGTTTTTGGAGGAACTTGTCCACCTTTTCACAATTTCTTGCTCCTTTTTAAACCTTTTAAGAATGTTATTTTTCTCTTTAGCAAGAGTAAAATTTATGGTTTTCAAATCTTCAAGCTCAGCCTTGATTCTGTCAAAGTGTTTTAACTGAGAAAGACAGATTTGTAGCTGAGAAGAAAGAGATTTTATCTGAGCATTTGCCTTCTTCTTTGCATCCTTGGCTTCATAGAAGACAATGGTCAAAGAGTCAAAGGCTTCAATTTTCTCAGCATCAGAGAGAGAGAAAAATGGATGTACCTGAGTGGATGAGGTAGAGCACTCAGCAGACACAAGAGCCATGGAGGTGGAAGAGGTTTTACCATCATCAGCATCATCTATTTTAGCCATAAAGCAGAGATTGGCCATTTCCTTGTCACTTTCGGAAGATGGTTCATCTGCCCAATCATGAGATTCGGCAAGAAGACCTTTTCCTTTGTTGGCTAGCAGAGCATTCCTTTCCTTCTCTCTCTTGTATTTGGCCTTGTACTTTTCAGCACGGTCAGAGTTTGAAGGAGCAGAGGTTTTTGATTTTTGAAAAGAGGGTTGAAAAGAATTAGACTTGATTCTGACAAACCTAGAGGAGGTACGGTTAGAGGAGGGTAGTCTGGATTTATCAGAAGACCTGCTTCTGCACTCAGAAGCAAAGTGTCCCTTCCTCCCACACCTATAACATTCCTCATTTGATTTGTCAGAGGGAGAGATTTTAGAAAAAGTAGAAGAGGGTTTTCTTGAAAACTTGGATTTTCCAGAAGAGAATCGAGGGTTACTGGAAGTCTCCTCACCTTCATCATCAGCCTCACTAAGGTAGGCTTCTGAAGGATCATTAGGGTCCTCTTGACTATCACGATCAGAATCGGAGGGATAGGTGATTCGAGGAATACACACAGTATTTTTGGAAGAATCACTGACAAGAGCTAGAGAAGAGCTTTTAATGTCTTTTGTGATAGACTTCCTAAGCAGTTTAGTCTGCTCATGGTTGAAGAGAGTGCCATAAAGAGCAGTGAGTGGCATAGAGTCAAGATCCTTGGTAGACTTGATGCAAGTACAAATGTTTTCCCAAAACTCAGGAAGACAGTCCATGAACTTGCACAAGACTTCCTCATTATCATAAATGCGACCCACAAGTTTTAGATCATTGAGAAGACCGTTAAAGCGGTTGTAGTAGTCTGAGAGAGATTCCCCCTCTTCATAAGAAAAGAGTTCATACTTTCTAACGAGAGCAATCTTTCTACTCTTTTTCACCTCAGACGTACCTTCATAAAGAACACACAGAGTGGACCACATTTCTTTAGCGGTAGAAAGGTTGACAAGGGAGTGATAGACCTCATCAGGCAGGGAAAGGGCAATGATGGCTCTGACTTTAGTATCAAGAGCTATAAGACGTCTGTCTTCATCATTATATTTGCTGGGATCCTTTACAATGTATCTCCCATTTGCTGGAGTTCTTTCTTCCTCAGAAGAGTCCTCATCAGCATTTCCCTTATGTGCCTTTTTGGCATTGTACCGGTCCCAAACCCTAGGAAGAAAAGGACCTTCATGTAAGATAGAAGGATATCTGCTGTCAACTCCTTCTAAGAAGAGTATCATACGACTTTTCCACAAGAAGAAGTTATTGGGGTTAAACTTTGGTGGTTTGGCTATAGAGCCATTGTCGTATGAAACAGCAGTGGTGTTTTGAGAAGAAGCATTGTTTAAAGAAGAAGAAGAAGAAGAGACTGCCATTACGGATCTAGTTTATTGAATTAAACTAAACCGCTCTGATACCACTTGTTGGTCCCAAATAGCAGTAAGTAAATAAGCAAAGTATTGTAGAAGGGGGGGGGGGTTGAATACAATACACACAGTTTTTCACTTAATATAATTCTTATTGATTTGAAATCAAGAATTACACATAGAAAACTTTGATTGTTGCGGAAGAGAACATATGAGATATGTTCAAACAATCTTACACATAGAGAATGAAGAACAATTGTAAAACACTTAGAAAACAATAAGATCTTCGTAGAGAGAAAGTTTCCAGGCACTTAGAGAACTTGAAGGTAGAGAGCTGGTTATTTTGCATGTTGAACCATCATCCATATTTATAGTGCCTCATGCATTAAATGCATGGGACACCTGTTGAGCAAAGGATGGACATAGGTCTTCAGCAAGGAAGGACACAGGTCTTCAGCAAGGTACAAGGTACAGGATGTACCTTTTGTCTTCAGGTGTTTTGGCTTCAAGTGTTGACCTGCAGAAGGATGGTAGAGACATTTCCTTAAAATGGTGTAGTAGACAAAACTTACTTTATCTGATCTCCAGATGAGGTCCATGTCGATATGCAAGATATCACAATATACTTTGTGAAAAGTACAATGTGTTGAAGAAATCTTCAGGCCTTGAAGATTAAGGAGTCTTCGGTTGCCGAAGAGTTCTTCGGCTCCTGAAGACTGAGAGGTCTTCGGCTCCTAAGACTGAGAAGTCTTCGGCTCCTAAGACTAAGAAGTCTTCGGCTTCTAAAGATGTCTTCGGCCGAAGACGTCTTCGGCCGAAGAGGTCTTCAGCCGAAGAGGTCTTCGGCTCCTGAAGACTGAGATCGGCACCATCCTGACCAATGGTGTTGATCAAGTGGGCATACTTGGCTTTAGGCTGAGGAGTCTATCTTCAATCCGCTTTGAGAGATATTCTCCTTCTTTGTCTTCTTCGGTTGATCTTCGACTTCATCGAACATTTGTATAGAAACCAAGATGCTAAAAGAACCTCAAACATATTCTAAGTAGGATGATATAAGATGGAAGATCAGGAGGTCATCTTCAAATCTTCAGATGACCCAACAACTTGAATCACATGAAATCATAGGACCAAACCCTAAGTTCTCAAACCCTAACCCAATCCCGGCCCAAACCCGGGATTTCACTATTCATCCCGGCCTAACCCCGGGATTGCACTGTTCATCCTGGCCATAACCCCGAGAAAGAACTGTTCATTCGTCGATTGAAGGTAACCCCGGGATCACTGTTCATCCCGGCCACGGATCCCAGACAAAATGGGTATTTTGGCAAAATGAAAGAGATTTAGGGCATTTCGGTAATACGGGATTGAAATACGGTCATTTTAATTAATTTCCCTTCAAACAAGTGTTATTTTGATAGGTTGTCTTTTTTTAGGATGTAGTGTTGGTTTTAAACAATTGTTATTTTTAAATGTAAGTAATTTGTTTTGAACTTTAACAAATTAATTTTTCTTGTAATTTGACAATGAAGATTGGACGAAAAAAATTAAGAGAGATGATAAATGAATTTTAATGATGATGAGTGATGCATAGGGACCAAATCAACAATTTATGGGTTGTTTGTTTACCTCTTAATGGTTCCATTAAGAGACAACCTCTGAATCGTTAAAAGGTAAATATTGTTTGGCCAAAAAAAAATGGTTGCCTATTAATGGTTCCAAAATCCTCTTAATGATTTTGTATCATGACCATCCCTTAACCATTAAGAGTCCTGATTTCATTATGAACAATTAACAAACAACCATATTTAATTTTACACTATACCATAAAAACCTCTTAATCATTCAGACCACTTAATCATTCTGCACTAACCCATTCAGCAACTGCCAAACAACCCCTTAGTATTTTTTTTTGTTTTAAAGGTATATAGGTTAAATTGAGAGTTGAAAGTAAATTGACTATTATGCCCATAATGTGCAAGGCATGCCTTTAACCCTTAAAGTTAATGGTGTTATTGTTTAGGGACCCTAGCCACAATATATTGCATACCACAGGGACTATATCCATAATAAACATAATATGAGGACCATAGTTAAAGAAATCATAAAACCACAGGGACCAAATCCACAATTCACTCTAATATAAAAAATATTAATTTATCATTAATACAAATTTATAGGTTAGAAATGAATGATATTGATGGTTAATCAATGTTATTTACTATCTCTTAGCTAAAATAGAATTACATATAATCTAAAAGTTTTAATTAATAATATGAATGTTACAAATTCATATGATTAAATAAATGTACAAACATCCATTGAGGCAATAACAAATTATTGTGGTATAATCAATTATATAAATAATATACAAAAACAATTAATTTAGGACTATTCATTTGTAAAATGACTGGAACTCCCTTTAGATTTTGACATTGCCGATAAAAACTTGTTGTCTATGGGCTCGCGTCAATAACATTTGTTTCTTATTATATATATATAACTTTGTATAGGTTCATTAGTGTTCATGAATCTGCATACATTGGTAATTGAATGATTGGTTTATGCAAAAAAAATCATACTTTGATGTTTGGTTCATTAGGTTCATTAGTGTTCATTATAGATAATTGCTGTTAACTGATACGGGGAATCGGTCTCTCTCTCTCTCTCTATATATATATATATATATATATATGTGTGTGTGTGTGTGTGTGTGTGTATTATGTGGATATATTGTTTTGTGTCAAATAGAGGTTTTTGGTTTGTTATCAATTATGGAAATAAATTTGGTCTTTTTTAGGTGCATGTGTAAAAAGTACACCCAACATGTATTCTTACTCATTTGAGACTATGAAGTTTGGAAGTTAACAAAGAAGAAAATAAGTAATCTTTCGTAAACTTACCTTTTTCCTTTTTGGATTTCAATATGACTATTGCATAGAAGTTGACATACTAGACACAAAAAGAAAACCATCATAGTACACTCTATAAAACCTCCATTTCTATCACCATCAACTAAAATAACACATAAAAAGTTCAATTTCAATCAACCCTAAAGTTTTTACTAAAAGAAGAAGAAGAAGCTCAAAAACCAATCATCCATAACTTACATTATCCTTTTGAAATTCAATATGAATTATGAGTAGAAGTTGATAAGTCATGCACAAAAAGTAAGAGCATCTCCAACAGCATTGCTATAATTTCTCTAAAATAGAGAACCAAAAATGAAAATCTCTAAAAAGTATTACATTCATCTCCAACAGATTTGCTATTTTAGAGATTTAAAAAAACAACTTATATTATTATAATATTCTATAATTTATCATCTCAATACACTTTTTAAAAAAATCTTAATATAAAATAATAAAATTTGAATTTCATTGGTGAAATTGAATAAAATAATAATTTCTCTCTCCTACCATCAAGTTTTAGAGAATTCTCTAAACTTGGAAAATTTTCAACTTTTCTCTATTATAGCAAACAAGATAACAAAGCTCTTGGAGAGGTTTAGAGAACAAAACCCTAATTTTTTCTATTTTAGCAATGCTGTTGGAGATGCTCTAATTCATTCCAATTAACTCTGTTAAACCTCCATCTTCTTGAATTTCATGACTCCATCGCATGAAAAACGCACAAAAAATTAGATAAATAGATGAGAACTCCTTTTAAAAACACACAGTGATAGGGAGAGTTGGGAGTGATTTTGAAGCTAAAAATCAGAAAAAACCTTAACCCCATTTTTGCATCTACCCTTAATCCCTTCTCCCAGTCGTGAACCCTCGATCTCTTTTTCCAACCGTGAACCTCAAAGACCAAATCTAGAATGGTGATAAAAATCCATAAAGAAAGAACCTAAAAATAATGTAGGAGGGCGTACCATGAGTTTATAGACCATAGATGGAGGAGTGAAAGGAGAAATTGAGGAAAACAATAGCAGAGATGGAGAGGTATGATGGAGAGATTAAGAGGCGGAGAAAACAATTATCATTCATGGCAAAATTAATGAGAGAAATAAATTAAGAAATAAAGAGATGAATAGATAAAGAGGTGGAGAAAGTAAAGAAATTTGCTTTAAACCTACAAAAGTAGTTGAAAAGTTTGTAGTTAAATCTATAAATTAATTGTTGTTTGCAAAATTACAAAATTGAGAAACAAAATTAAAAATAGATATTGAGGTAAAAAAAGTTGAGTAAAGGAGAAAAAAGATAAATGAGGTTTAAGGATTGAGGAGGTGCCACCTCATTGTTGGTGGTTTCTCCTTATATATATTGGTTGTTTTATTTGCAATCCTTAAAAAGGTTGCAAACTTGCAACTCACATCTTAACCCTCGGATTTATGATCGGCGGTTACAATAGATATGAGACCCAATATTTTTAATTAAAAAAAACAGAAAAATAAAAATAAAATAACCGTCGATCATGAATTCAACGGTTAAGATGTGGGTTGCAAGGGTTACAACCTTTTTAAGGGTTGCAAAATATCCTTCCAATATCTATACTATATTATAAAGACGGAATAAATAACTCTTAATTACTACTTATAAAACATAAGGTACTACCATTTTATGCATACATTTCAAAAATCTCTTAATCACAACTTAGTATGCATAAGGTACAACTCATTTGAAAAAAATTCAAACTTTACTTTTTCACTACCTTCCATATTCAAGTTTTTTCCCTTCCATTTGGGGTTTCTCCAAAAGAAGAAAAATTATTTATTTGCTCAAATTAACATATTTCTTTAATTATGAGTGTACATGTATTTTCTTCATGTATACAAGTTTTTAAAGCCTTTTGAATTCTATAAAACTAACTAATAATGAACCTATATATACGTTTAGATACAAAATAATACTATCCAACATTATATTTGTTATTTTTGCCTATTCTATATTTCAGTATTTTGAAAAAATATTATCATTCGTTAGATATCGCTGATTAATACATGTTGTTAAAATTCAAATATACATTTAACGATTACTTTAATATAATTTCTTAATGTTTCATGATTGAAAAAACTTAAGTTATGCGTTTATCACTACTAATGTTACATAAATTATAAATATATGATTTACTCCATATATATCTTCTTTTTTTTGATAAGCTATTACATTAATTTTTTATTTCCATTTACAATTGCTCACCCCGATGCATTGCACGGGTACACTGCTAGTATATATATATTGATTGATAACTAGTTTATCACTTAATTGTCAAACATATTCTTGGTTGCAAACTCAACAACATACTTGAAAAAAAGGCTCGATGGTATGATTCTTCAGTCACCCTAGAACGAAAAGGATCCATCTAATAATAGTAAATATTTTGCTAACCAAAGAAGCAAATACTTCATGATAAATATAAACAAACATTCTTATGAATACTTCACTTTTAAGGCTGTTTCTTCTTCCAACAAGAATGTCTTTTGTATGCGACTCCAACAGCTTTATGATATATCTAATTTAGAATTGGTGTTACATAGAAGTCGATAATTTGTCCTTGACTTGTGATGTTAGTGTAGGGCACAAAGAATTAAACCGAGGGGTAGTGTATGGCCCCTGAAATAAGTTCTTGGAAATCAGTCGGTATGCGGCCTCCGTTAAGTGTATTCCATCCCAACTCACATATGTATCCGGTTGATCACACACGCTCGCGTTAGTCGATCCACATTCCGCCGATGAGTCGCAGTTATACGGCCCTACACCCCCACAACATGCCTGCAGACCCCCGTTTATGAATCCTGCAAACCGTAAATTCCATTAATGAAGCGGTAATGTGCGCAAGAAACTACAGAAATGAATCAAACGAACCAAGTGAATCCTGTATCGAGTAGGGTCGAGGAGGGTAGGATGTACGCAAACTTTACCTCTACGCCACAGGGGAATTCCAATCTTTTTGGAGGTTTGTTATGCATGTACCAAAACTATATATCGATTGGATGAGTAATAAATAAAACAAAATATAAAAGTCCATCTCATATATTATTATACTAAAAAATTGTACAAATTAAAACAACAAAATGCTTTAAAATGACAAAGAAACACACGAAAATAACTTAAATAGAATCATTCTTATGGCATTTTTTGAAAGTCAAAATCGGGAGTCATCGGACCGGCTAAAAGGGTAAAGGCCTAAACATCATAATTGGTCTAAAGGTTAAAACATATATAATTGGGTAAAGACTAATATATAACCGTCCCCTAAATTTTGGGGGACCTGTTTGTATCTCATATTGGAACACCCTTAGACACGGCTTCGGCACTACCCTTCGGGGTAGATAGGTTGTTCCCTTAAAGACCTTTAGCTTGTAAAAATGTTGCAACACGGGGATTTCCCCGAAGGCCACCCATCTCAGTCCTACTCTCGTCCTAACACGCTTAACTAAAGGAGTTTTGATGGGATCGAGTTGCATTAGTTTCGGCCTGACCAGATAGTGGTTGTGTCAGAGTCATTTGAGTTTATAACATGTTACATACCAAATTTCTCTGGAGAACGGTAGATTTGCAATGCAGCATTGTAGTAGTCGGCATAGATGATGACCACATCAGGATGAAGCTCTCGGATTTGATTTAGTTTTGTTTGCAGCAGTTCGTTGTGGTATTCGGCAAACTTATTTAGTCGGATGAGGCAACCGGTTGTGTTATCATACTCTTCCTTTTCAGAACCACATACCGTCAAATACGCCGAAGAGCATCCAATTGGTAGGTTTCCTGGAACAACTAGCGTTTGAACCCCCATCTCAATCAACTCCTGTATTTAAAACCAAACCAAACAAATTCAGTAAATCACTCACTCAAGCCAATGCAACATCATACACTACGAAAAAGAAACATCCTCTTCCAACACCGTATGGCATCATAAACCCCCCGGTTACATTTACATCACAATCTTTTGCGATGCTTGATGGATCGTTAAAGGGTATGATCGCATGGATTTGGTAGTGATAAAATATATATATATATATATATGTATATTATTCATGATTTAAGTAGCTTCTTACATTGACTGCTGAAACGATGGCGTCAATGACAAAAGGAACAAATGGCTCGATCTCGCTGACGGGTTTTCCCGCTAGTATTGGATAATTGTAATCGTTTCCTCCAATCTCTCCCATTAGGAACAAAGAACGTCCAATTAAGTTTCTACAATCTGCCAATAATTGTAATCAGTCAACATTTATGAGAACTCACCAGATAGTATTTGACAACCATTTATATTGATTCTTTTACACAAAAGTAAGATTTTTGTGTGGGAAAGGAAAAGAAAGGTTCCATAATCGTGGACTCATAAAGACATCAAGTAAAAGTAAAATAGCTATAAGATGGAGATCTAAGTATGATAACTTCCTTTATCTTGGTGATTCTTGATTTACACATGAATAAACCTGCATCCTCAAACATTTAGGGGCTGTTTGTTTACCTCTTAATGGAACCATTAAGAGGTAACCTCATAATCGCTAAGAGGTGAATCTTGTGTGGCAAAAAAAAAAAGACTTCCTCTTAATGGTTCCAAAACCTTCTGAATGATTTTGTATCCTGGGTCTCCCTTAACCATTAAGCGCCCTGATTTCAATATGAACAATTACCAAACAATTATATTTCATTTTGCACGATATCATAAGAGTCTCTTAATCATTCTGCACCAAACCACCAAACCATTCTGACTTAGTTACCTGAAGCATTGCCACAAATAGAACGCAGAGATTGTTTAAACCATGACAATTGAACTTGTAAAGATGCATTTGTCATGGTATTAAGAACCCCTCTTGGTTCAAGAAACGATGAGTTCAATGCAGTCGCACCCGCCACTGCAAAATTCACTCCGTGTCTAAACTCCACCACGTTGTCACTCCCCTTGTCGTTCACATATGGTGGTATCAATGGAAAACCAAGACTCTCAGCTTCAGAAACCAAGAGAAAAAAAAAAAACTTAGTCATTCACAATGAATATGTTAGTTTCAGTCCCAAAAACAGTTCAACATTTAAAGGTTCCATCTAAACCTCCTTTTAGCAACTACAAAATAAAAGAAATTTCTAGACCAACATTAGAGGACCAATGTCTAAGATTATTACGGAAAAGAAGTACATTTGGATTGAAAACTTGAAAGAAAAAAATGAAAAGATATGTTCTCCAGACTTTAAGAGAATTTAATGCACAATTGGTTCCATGAACATGATAAGGTTGAGTGTTTTAATTTTGTCTCGTTAATCAAATGATACGTCAATGTCACAAATGCATCAAGCCTAAATTGATGATCATACTATAAATATCATTAACAGTTTTGGTTGAATTCAGATGAACAATAGCAGTAGCAGTGGTAAATGAAAACCTAAATTCAAAATTAAACATCATGATCATACTATAAATATCAAAATCCGATATAACCAGACTATGATTTTTCATATAGATATCCTTCAAATGTGGATTTCAAAACCACGGATCCCTAAGGGTGCGTTTGGTACGCAGACAGGATAGAAACAGGAGAGGGACAGGACTGATTAATGACCAATACCACATAATCAATCTAAATGAAAATTACCAAATATTACTTAAAAATACTAAAAACATCTAACATAAACATTGATTAAAAAACTCAAATTCATGAACCAAAAACTAATATAAACATTGATTAGAAGTGTTGGTAACAAAAACTCAAATTCATAAACCAAAGACTAACATAAACTTTCTGTTTGTAATTATAAAATAAAAATTATAAACTGGTTTGAAAATGGAAACATAAACCTCTGTTCTGCGTAAGCTTATCAAACCAAGAATGTAAGAGAAACATAAACCTAGATTGAAAACTACAGTCGGATTTATGCAGGAGAAACGTGAATCAGATTAGAGAGGACGAGGGGGACGATCTGCAACTTCGAGGGAGACGATCTGAGATATAGAGAGAGACGAAGTCGATCTGCGATTTTGAGAGAGACGTGAATCGTAGCTCTGTGTGAGAAATCCATAGGAGCAGAGCAATCGATGGTGGAGAACGAGGCGTGAATCGAGAAGCTTTTCACTCTTGGTGGAGAAGACGATCCAATGGGAGGCATGGAGAACACGATTCACTCCTGGTGGTCCGGTGGAGAAGACGATGGTGTGGACTGTGGAGGCGTTTTTTCTTTTATTTAGGTTGAGATCTTTTTTTTAGAAGGGGCACACGCTTGTCCAACACTTGTTCTATTTAGTTCTAGCTTGTCCACATATGGACATGGGACAAACTTGTCCTGTTCAACCCTATACTGCTACCAAACGCACCGTCAAATTGAACAAAACCAGTCAACTTTGTTTCTATTTTTGGACAATGCGATCCGATCTAGGTCTAAATTACTTCAAATCTACCTGTTTACTTCAGTCAATGCTTCCAGAGGATCAAACATGTATAACAAAACAGAATCGACGACAATGAACACCAGAGGTAGAGATGAATTACCTAGGAAATCGATGATGAGACGGCCATTGGAGCAACGACCGATGGATTGATTATAAAAAGTTTCGCCGTAAGGCGGCAAAAGAACCGGAAAGACCCGATTGGTTATGGATGCCAGTTGTTTGAGGTTACCAGTGTCAGCTAGGGAGTCACCGAAGCTGAAAATGGACGTATAACATCCATTAGCATACAAGTTACCACTGCATAATAGCTGCAAAATCAGGAACAAGCTTGTAGAAGACCAGGAGCTTGAAGAAAACGCCATTGATGAAGAGCTCAAGCTTCAAAAATGGTCTCTCTGTCAACGGAAAAAACAAATATTTATAAATAAAAGATAAACTTCAAATTTGGTTCTTGAGGTTTAATAAAAAATCTGAAAGTGAGAACTAAAGTTTGATAAATCTATAAAACATCCTTGTGGTTCTAATTTTGTTATAAAGTTAGTCTATGGCCACTAACTCCGTCAAAAATGTTCGTTAAGTAAAGGACAATTTTGTCTTTTTACCTATTTTCTTAATTTTATTTTTAAAAATAAAGGACAATTTTCTTTCTCTTGTATCGTTCCACACAGAATCACAAGGTTGAAAGCCTTCCATCTCCCGTCACAATCTCCGACCACATTATCAATATTTTATACACATATAAATCAACCAAAATTACACACACAGTTAGACATATCAATTCAAATAAAAACGACCTATAAAACGGGAAAAAAATCATGTGATGAAATTTAGAACTCATTTGAACTAGCATTCCAAATTGTTAAATGTAGAGTGAGAGCACCTAGTTTCTGCTGATCGTCCTTCTCGTTGTTGTTCAAAAACGAAAGTGAATGTCAAAAGCCTGTATTTTGGAGAGAAGATGATATGTTATTTAGAAGTCATGTATTTAAACAATTGTAGCCTCCTATCCAAGATTCTTAACCATGACAGTAAAAAAAATCACTCTTTTTGTTGATCATGTTTTTGGGAGCAAAAGGCCAAAAGCATCGATACCAAAATTGAAGATAAAATAGGTGGAAGAGAACCAATATATATAGGATTGGGTTTCGATGATAATTGTAATAAGGGATCTCCAACACTGGATCAATCCTAATTGAAGATCGACACTAATGAGACGCATCGGGTCAATTTTCTTATAAAACACAATTCATGGGTGGGTATAAGATTAAAAGTGATAAATGGTGGAGATCATTTCTTACATTTCTCACATGAACTTTTTTTCTCACACGATCATTCGTCTATATATTTACACGAATGATTATGTGAGAATAAAAGTTAATTGAGAAGGTAATAAGAGATTTGGATTCTTGATCGCTTAATGGGTTTGATACGAGGATTGATCTATTGCATCTTGGTGCATTAATGTGCTTCCAAGGGTGGAGATCCTTTCTTACTCTTCTCACGATAACTTTCATTATCATCGAAACCTAACCATATATATATGTGTGTGTGTATGTATGTGTATATATACATACATTTCATGCATGTTCATGGCACTTTGCCCAAGGAAAAAATACCATGTCCACGTGGCACATTGAGAACAATTAATTTGTTAAAGAAGGGATCAAACGGTCGAGTACACTATTGGATTTGGATGATGTTCGTCAACATCTAGTAATATACATTAAGCTTAGATCTGAGTGTGATTTCTTGTTTGGTTCACTGAGAGTTCAATATGGGGAATAAGAAGAAGGAGGTTCATTGTGATTTATTGTTTGGTTCGTAAAAAATGTGTAGAATCCGACAAATTTGTCCACTTGTGGATTTTCCCGTGTATAAAAGGTTCAAGATGAAAAGAATAGGACGAGGGCTTCACTTTGAGCAAAAGGGAAGTCCAAGATGGGGAAGAAGGAGGGTGATCACAATTTTAGGAATGGGGCATCACGGTATGGTGACCAATTGACCGAAATCTTGGGGTGGAATATATATATATATATATATTATTTTGAAAAGAAAATAAGTAAAAGGTAAAAAATATATATATATATATCCCTTATTTGACGGAATTAGTGACAAGAGACCATTTTCAAAGCAAAATGAGAGTCACAACTCACAAGGATATTTTTTAAACTTATCAAACTCCAGGTCCCACTTTCAAACTTCTCACGTAACCTCAAGGACCAAAATTGAAGTTTACTGTAAATAAAATTTTGCATTATTGCTTTTGTCGGCAAGTGTCGACTTACAAAAAGATTATTTTTTTATTGAATATTTTATTAATTAAACAAGTGTAATTAAATCATTTATAGCATTAAATATTGTACCGAAACACAGAATGACACATGTATTGATTAGTTTTTCTTTTTAAATTTGGGTAAATATATATATTTCAAAGGTCTTGTATAATGTTAAATAGTTTAAAACATGTATATTTTAATATATAACGTTGAGGTATTTTTTGTTTTGAAAAATGTTTTTCAAAATTAAATTGTTCAAGCTATCAACATTTAAATAAACATTGTTTAAATTACACATTTTTAAAATATATTTTCAAAATACAAGTTAAATAAAATACACGCATTTTATTGCTTGTTTTTTTAAACCTTTAATTTTATAATTTTGAAAATTAGTTTCAATGTGTCTAAAATTAATAAGTGGCAATTATATTCTAAGGGGTTGTTTGTTTTTTTAAGAAAACCTCTTAATGACTCTTAAGTCTGAATCGTTCAGACCTTTTTACACACCACCTCTTATTAATCATAACTAAAATAAGACTTCAGACTTTAGACCTCTTAAAAAACAAACGGCACCTAAATGTTGAATCATTGGATCATTTAAAGAAGAGTAAGTTACATATTTGGTCCCGGTGCTTTGTAATTTATAATGTATTTGGTCATTTATCTTTATTTATTACATAATAAACCTCCACCTATGCAATTTGTATTGGATTCGGTCCCTCGCACTAACGTTTGTCATATTTTCCCGTTAAGTAAAATGAGTTTTTTTTGCTATGTTGAGAATTTTATGCCGCATCATTTTGGTTAAAGAGGAAAAATTTTAAAGTTAAAATTGTGAAGTCCTCTTTTGGGATTGTGCAAACATTTATCGCACATGTTGGGATGCAGAAATTTATTTTCATGATTATTAGTTAGATTTTTGGTTACACACCTTTTGTTACCGTTTTATTTACGTAAATATTGATCAAATGAGTTTGGAAATGGTTTTATATGCGTAGTGTTGGTAACCAGTTTTGAAACCTATCGGATGAATGATAGTGTGTTTTCACTGTACGGTTAATGGTTATAAAACTTATGAATTTGAAAGTTTTATAAAAGTTTAAACTGGCATATTATTCGAGAACCTTGAACTCATTAGGCCTATAGATTTATACCCCGTCGTGAAAGAAGTGGTAATTAGGGACTGAGGGAGCCCTTGGGATTTGAAGCATCAGATGATCTGACTTGCGGTCTGTAACACCTCAAAAATCAGCGTAAAATAAAACATTTAAAACCTGACAATTGACAAAGATAAATCCATTAACTTTCCATAAATGGGATCAGTCCTTAAGGCTTTACAATTCTATACAAGAATTTCATCAAAAGAATGGGACTTAACAATGCCCAACACCAATACTAAAATATCTCCAAAAACCTCGAGACTCAAAACTCGTCTCTCCAAAAACCCCGGCACCCACCGCTAATGGAAACCTGTTATACATGTCATTTGAGAAAAAGTGTCAGACTATAAAGCCTGGTGAGAACATACAGTTTATAAAGCTCAAAAGATATAAACATCAGTTATCATAAATAAATCATTTCATAACGGTTTAGTTCGTAAAGATAACATTTCGCCACAACCGGGCCTCTTCGGTCCAAAACTCTTAAACAGTGATAAAAGGACCATTTTACCAAGGAGAGTGACGAAACACAAAGTTAGGCCAACAAACCGAGTTATGAGCTAAACACTTAGAGTCCTCAGCAATGAACCCAGAGTCCGTGCTACGAGGTGAGATCGCGCTCCCAAGGGAAACCAGTGTATACTCCTTCACTAGGGTCACCATGAACCATGGCTAGTAACCGGCCTCACATAACCGTACCATAAACTCATCATGGAACATGTGACCCATAGCTACAATTAGGGGAATATAGCCTCCCAACAAAACAGTCTACTCCAAAACCTAGGGATCCACTAGCAATGGTACGGACTCGTCACAACAACATATGTGACCAACCACAATTCAATATATGGTTACAAGTACATTTTATAAACAAAATGCTATTTCCAGTTCAACTTCTGGTAAGAATGAAAATCATTAAAATGAGTTCATAATCATTCTTTTCAAACGACCACATAATGTGCAAGTAAAACATCATTTTACTTCAATAAGGCAGAACCCGTCATTTTGGTCAAAACTGACCGGGAACCCCGAGATTCACCAAAAACTTCATTTATAACAAAACGTAGAGATCATAAAATCATACCGTAGCAATACTTCAGATTTCGCAAATAAGAGTTTTGACATGCATAAAGTTTGTAAAATGATAGTAGGAACTCACCGGTAGGTTTTCGGAATAAAACCCGGAAAACCAGATAACGACCACGACGTAGAGGTGAAGCTTAAAACACCGACCCCTCGCTAGAAACACCGAAAACTAGCAACCCAAACGAGCCTTGAAGATTCGAAGAAGAAAAGAGAGAAAAAGAAGAGAGAGAGAGAGAGAAAAAACTGAGATATTAAGAAAATCTCAACAAAACTGAGATATTTAGCCAAGTCTTGCACACTTCCCAACACAGCGCACGGCCCGTGCGTTTTCCAAAGGGGAGGGCGCATGGCCCGTGCGTTCTCTACTGTCTCGCACACTGTTTCATGCGCACGACCCGTGCGCATTTCCTGAAGGATGGCGCACGACCCGTGCGCCCTGCAGACAGAACCATCAACCTCCTTTCTTCTTTACAAACTCTCAAAACCAAACGAAAATTCGGGGTGTTACACGGTCAACCTTGGATTTCGGGTTTCAGTTTTGAGTCTGTGCGCGTTTGTTTTATGGAGGTAGTAGATTTAAGCCTTCCCGAATAATTAAGGAATGATTTTATACTTGGGAAATCCATGCGGGATGAGATTTTATGAGTTAATCTGTGTTTTAATTTGGATTCGGCTTGGTTGGTTGCTCGTTGGTGTGACATTGTGGTATATGTTGTTGGTATATCGTATTGGTGGTTTCCGCAATCAAAGAAATTCCTGGCGGTTTATTTGTTGGAAATGTGAGAGTGTGATTTTAGTATTCGGTTCAATGTCGACCTTAGTGCGGCTACCCATTTGGAAGGGGATGTTGGGACGGAATGTCCATGTTTTCGAGGTCACCACTTAGCCCTAGGTGTCGACTTGTTTTCTTGAGGTCATTGGATATTGGAATGTTTTGGAGGTATCCCGATTGGATCATGGGATGATTGACCTTCGGTGATGAAATTTCGAAGCAGGATTAAGTAGTGATGATTATGTACCGTTGTGTAAAAGCATTTCCGTGGTGATAAATTTTTATGGAAGGAATGTTGTAAGGTCGGGGTTGGAACGGATTTGAGTAATAGCCGAAGCCGGACTAACCAGTTACTTGAAGGACGCATTGGTGCACCTTGGAAGGGCATCTTGTTCAGTATTAGGAGTGGATCAGTAGGAATCTGAGTATTCATGGGAGTTTGGATTCAATCTTCGACCTGCAGTTCGGAACTGTGTAGATCCGAAGGGAATTAGTCGGAGAGAAGTTAGGGTCACAAATTACCGGGAGGTGGTAATTGTCATCCAAGGTAGGGAGACGACCGTAACCTTGAGAGTAAAGGTTACTCTGGTGAGTTAAGTGTCGGCTCGATCATGAGTGTGATGTGCCCACGAAAGGCAGTTGGCGTGCGTAGCAGTGCAAGGGTCATGATAACAGTACCGGAAGAAGGATTGAGGGAAATCCCTCTGCAGACAAGGTTGCGCAGGAATCTAGATTTCGAGGACGAAATCATTCTAAGGTTGGGAGGATTGTAACACCCGTGATTTTGGTTAATCCTTAATTCACCCCTATCCGGTTAAGCCATGATTATATATCTTATCCAGTTGGTGTTCGTGGGTTTTGAATTTCGGACCGAGAGCACGTCGGGTCGAAAAAGTCAGAATTTTGACCTTCGGGGTGGCCTGGGCGACTATGCCCGCGATTGTGACAGAATGTCACTCTCGCGGGGCATTATCGCGGGAAGTGTACCGCGGGTCTCCCCCTTCGGGCGACTATGCCCGGCGACTATGCCAAGGGCATAGTCGCGTGGCACTATCGCCGACGGCCCCTGGTCGTTTTTAAGCAGCTTTGAGCAACCCCTCTTTATTTATCTCAACCCCTTTCACCCTTTTTCTCTCTAGAAACCGAACCCCAAACCCTGAAATCGGTTTTATGCATCAAAGACACCAAATCTATTATGTCCTAAGTGTTCCTCCTTCCACCCATCAAAGATTGGAAGCTATGGTCAAGAAGCTTCATCTTCACCTTCAACCTCAAGTTCATTTTGGGTGTTCTAGGTTTTCGTCAAAACCTAAGTAGTAAGTATGTTCTTTCCATTTCCAAACCTTGTAATAAGTTATAAATGCTCCATTGATGTTTCCCCTAGTATTTGGCTTATCAATCTCGAACTTGACAGTTTTTGGGAGAAACTAGGGTTTTGATCTCGTTGGGGATTTTGGTGTATTATGTTTGGGGAATGTTTCTATATGGTTGGATGTGGTTATTTACGGTTGAAAATGTGTGGATCTAGGTTTTGGGAGCTCGAGTTGAAGAGTTGGATTGGGTGTTCTCGGAAAGTCTCATCATCAAAAAGGGTTTTAGAAGCTCTCGGCTTGAGGATTCAAGTGGCCTTCAAAAGAACTCGTTGGGTAAAATCTAGATTTAGCCTAAATCTAGCAAGGTGAGTTCAAGTTGATTTGTGAAAACGTTGTACATGCCAAAATGTTTATTTTAAAGCATCTATGTGTTTTACATGAAATTATCAACTGTTGAGTTGTTTGGTAACTTTTGATTATTTGAAGTGTTTAGCTTATTAAACCTTGTAAAACACCACATTTGGGATTTTGGGATATTTTGATAAATGTGTCACAAAGGAATGTGACTTGGTGATTTATTTCATAAATGGGTATTTGGTCAAAAATGCAGTTTTAAGTGTTTGTCGGGTTTTATGCATCATTCATGAAATGAGATACTTTGAAAAGTACGAAGGTGTGAGTCTTTTGATTTGGGTTGATCCCGACTTTGGGAACGCTTTAGAAAATGATAATCCTTCTTGGGTTTTGGGCCGAAGGCCAATTGTGACTTGAGAAATAAAGTTTTGGGAAAGATGTATTTTGGTTTATGTAACCACATTGGCTCTTGTATTTTAGCCGAACGTACATTGTGCCTTTTGGGGCTTAGTTTGCACTCAATAAGTCTTTGGAACATTTGTTCAGTTTTGGTAACCTGTTAAGGAGCCTTGTCGCGTGGTGTACCTAGTTGCATCTCATTTGTGAGTTACGTGTATTGGATGCGTTAGTCCATCTGTTGGAGTCATGTAACGTGTTAGGTTGTAATGCAATGGATCCATGGGCATAGAGGTTGGTTTTTATCGTGTAAATGGGATAAGATTCTTGTGTTTTAATCTGGAAATAGGCATTGATGATACGATGTAAGTCCTACATAATCAAGTGTGTCAAGGATGGAGAGATCCCAAGGTAAAGATCTGGATAGGATTGAACTTGGTGATTCTTTGGAACTAAAGACTTGGATAGAGTTGATGTCTATTATGACTAAAGACCCAGAGAGGGTTGATGTCTATCATGACTAAAGACCTGGACAGGGTTGATGTCTACCGTGACTAAAGACCTGGACAGGGTTGATGTCTACCGTGACTAAAGACCTGGACAGGGTTGATGTCTACCGTGACTAAAGACCCAGAGAGGGTTGATGTCTACCGTGACTAAAGACCCAGAGAGGGTTGATGTCTATTATGACTAAAGACCTGGACAGGGTTGATGTCTATCATGACTAAAGACCTGGACAGGGTTGATGTCTACCGTGACTAAAGACCTGGACAGGGTTGATGTCTACCGTGACTAAAGACCTGGACAGGGTTGATGTCTACCGTGACTAAAGACCCAGAGAGGGTTGATGTCTATTATGACTAAAGACCTGGACAGGGTTGATGTCTATCATGACTAAAGACCTGGACAGGGTTGATGTCTATTGTGACTAAAGACCCAGAGAGGGTTGATGTCTATTATGACTAAAGACCTGGACAGGGTTGATGTCTATCATGACTAAAGACCTGGACAGGGTTGATGTCTACCGTGACTAAAGACCTGGACAGGGTTGATGTCTACCGTGACTAAAGACCTGGACAGGGTTGATGTCTACCGGGACTAAAGGTCTAGATAAGGTTGATGTCAATGGTTGTTTATCCTTGAAGATACACTTATAACATACATTTGTGGCTTAACTTTGTGTACCCGCCACATTTAATAGAATCAGGTCTTCCCCGTCACCGAAAGGTGTTGTTTTGGGTACTGAGTCTTGTGTCCATGTTTTCGGTGACGTATTGCATATGAGATTTATTAACCATGATTTATGGGTTGAGTGTTATGCCCCACCCGTGATTTGGGTGTTTTGGGATGTGAAGTGTTATTCACGGTATCACAATTGGGAGTCGATTTATATTCACGTTTGAGTGAGTTTTGGATCACATCATTTTATAAAGAATGGTCGTTTTGGAACGTTGTCTTTAATGGTGTAAACTGTGGAAAACGAGTCGTCTCTATTTCTAAAGTAAATTAGTTTGAAAGACCTTGATTTGAACTGATTTCCTTTCTTTTAAAGATATACCTATTCATGTCAAAACTCTTGAACTCACTAGGCGTTAGCCTAACCTTTTATTTGTCGGCATGTGCATCAGGTTTCAGTTGGGGTTGGTCCTAGCGGTGTTATGAAGAGGTGAGCACTAGCTTGCGTGAGAACGAGTAGCTTGGCGAAGTCTTCCGCAGTTTGGAGATAGCGACACTTATTGGGTTAGAATGAATGTATGTATGGAGGTTAAATCTTAAATTATGGTTGTAGATGAATCATTTATTGATGTATTTAGAAAAATTTTAATTAGTTGCTATTTCCAGAATTTAGGGTGTTACATTTCTAGCTCTGATACCATGTGTAACATCTCAAGCCAAACGTACCAGATATTGTTCGTTTTGTCCACGCACGCCTGAACCCACTGTTTTAAAACGCGTTTGATAAAGGAGGTATCAAGTCCCTTATAAGGCAACTTTCGTTCTCCTCCCAACCAATATGAGATTTTACAATCCATAAAAAAATGTAAACTATGGTGACTGGAAATGTAACAAACAAATTATATGGACCCTATTATTAATTTTAGAGTGAATTGTGGATTTGGTCCATGTGGTTTTTTGTTTTCTTTAGCCATAGTCTTCATTCTATGTTTATTGTGGATATAGTCTTTGTGGTATGCAATATATTGTAGCTAGGGTCCATGAACTCTAACACCGTTAACTTTGAAAGGTTAAAAGCATGTCAATTTACTTTTCCCTTTCAATATAACATATACACCTTTAAAAACAAAGATACTAAATTATGGATTTGGTCCATATGCATCACTCATCATCTTTAAAACTCATTTATCATATCTCTTAATTTTTTTCATCCATTATTCATTGTCAAAGTATAATGAAAACTAATTTGTTAAAGTGCAAAAAAAAGTTATTTACATTTAAAAATAACAATTTTTAAAACCAACACTACATCCCAAAAAAGACAACACATCAAAATAATAATTGACAATTATACCCATCATGTGCAAAGCACATGATACCTTTAAACTTTCAAAGTTAACGTTGTTAGTGTTCATGAACCCTAACCACAATATATTGTATATCATAGAGACTATATCCACAATAAAAACAGAATAAGAACCATGGTAAAAAAACACAAAACCACATGAACCAAATCCACGATTCACCTTTTACTTTATAATGTTATATGGACCAAACAAGATTTGAATGTAGACAAAAAGGGATGGGGGTATCATTATAAGTAGGGGTGGGCAAAAACCCGCCCAACCCGATCCGAACCGAAAAAGCAACGAAATCCGAATTTCGAAACCCGATCCGTTAATATTATCGGATAATATAGGATCGGGTTGGGTATCCAAACCCAAACCCGATCCGACCCGAAAAATCCGAAAATTTTAATTTTTTTAAAAAAATCAGTTTTATTTTATTTTTATAATCCTAATTCTAAATTTCTAATTTCTAAATACCCTAAAACTCCTAATCTTTAGTTTGTTTCTGTTATCGGCCCTGTGTTTTTGTTTTTCAGTCCTAAAACTCCTAATCTTTAGTTTGTTTTTGTTTAAGTTTTAATTTATAACAGGCCTAAAAAAAACAGCCCAAAGCAGGCCCATACCTGACCCACCCGAACTCGAACTGTTTCGGTCGGGTTTCGGGGGCTCACTTCTCACCCGAATATCCGATTGGGAGGTGAGCCCTAATTATAAGAGTGGGTGAGAAAGAATCAAAGAATGGGTGGGATAGTTGGTGATGGGAGGGATAACAAATTATTTTTCCAAGTTAATAATAAACGTGGTGATATTATACATAAAGTACTCCATATAAATTATTTTATTTTTATAAATTAATATTGTAATGTTAATATAGGAATATAAATTTTCTATTGTATTTAATAATTTTATATATGTAACTTGTAGACAGTGTGTATCAAAACTATTAAAAATTTAAAATTGAGTTAGGAATATAAAAAGAGTGATAACTAATTTGTATTAAATCTGAATCAATCTTGTTATCATTCATATTTTGAAAACCATAAATATTAAATTATTTATTAAAAGAGTTATTACTCAAAATTCTCCATCATGTTTGGTAAACTAAATATAAGACAGGTTGTTTTTTGAGTTTATAGTAGTCTTGTTTTAACTTATGAGTTTTATTCAATAAGTTTATCTTTTTGTCTCTTTCTTTCAATTATAATATAAGAAATATTTTTTTTCTTATTATTAATAAATATTAATTAAAAATTATCGTTAAATATTAAATATAAATTAAAAAATAATTGTTGGTTAAATTTTAAATTATTAATTAATTTTAATTGTAAATTATTCGTTAATATTATTTATTAATTATTGTAAATTTATCAATTGTTTTATACTATTATTACCTTTATGATTGTTCAATACTTAGGGTCTCTTCGGTTCGTTTTTTATTAAGATCTGTATGGATATAGATGTCTGTATGATAACAAATAAATTATTGTTCGGTTGTTATACAAAATAAGTAGTCTGAACAACAAAAATGACTATTTTACCCTCATAAAAAATAAAATAAAAAATGGCAGCTACGTTCTTGATTATAATGAATCATTTAACAAAAATTTCAATCTTAAAAGTAGTTGGCAACTTGAATCATTATCAACTAGAAACGTATCCGCGCAATGCAGCGAGATACATCACGATTATAATGTTTCATTTTATTTTTTGTCGATTTACAGTACGATTTTGGATGGTTTTGATAAAGTGATAATGTTTTTTTTATAAATTTGTTTAATTTAGGCTTAATAATATAATGTTTTTATATAAAAAGTTAAGTATTTTGTTAGAATTCAATGATTATCTTATATATTTTAATGACATATATAAAAAATAACCAACTACATATTTAATAATATAATTAAAACAAAATTATAGTAATATAATATATTAATTAATAGTGATACATGGAAAGATTTGCAGAAAAGGAAGACCCTGCACATACCAAATTGGTGGGTGTTACAAGTATGCAGTAGTAATATGTATCTTGTGTTTTGATACTTGTAAATTAAGATATTTTTAAAATATTGCATAAAATGATAGTATATTGTGCCTAATAATTTGTATTTAAAAGTTTTTTTTTCCGTGCTTTATAATATAGTATAGATATAGATTATAACAAATTGAATCCTTAAAAAAACTTCAACAATAACAAAGAATCACAAAAAAAAAGAAAAAAAAAAGAATGAAGAACCCAATAACGATCTCACTATTTTTCAAATACAATAACTCAATAGCAAGAATCAAGATTTCAAAAAAAAAAAACTAGAAAATAAAATCAAAAGGAAGAAAAATAGCCAACCCCACCATTATCTCTTTTTTGACGGTGAACATATGGGAAAAAAAACCAATCCCAATTTCCACCATTGTTGATTTGCATCTCCTTTTACGATGAGATAATCCAACCAAATCCAGTTGTTTTTTTTACACTGAATCGATGAAAACACAAAGGGAAAAGGAGGAAGAAGGCAGATTATGTACATATGTCTGTCTTTGAATCGACTACAATCATCCTCCCCACCCAATATTTTTTCCTCTGCAGACCTTCTTAATAGATGGGAAACCCTGCACTTCTTGAAAAAAATGAAGCAAAAAGAAAACTAATCGATCTAGAACACTAAAACAAAGAGGGAGCAACTATCAATATATGCCCAAATCCAGTTGTCAATAGATAGGAAAAACTCAGATGTTGATCCATGGAGACAACAATAGTTGCAGATCGATGGAGGGAGTAGTAAATAGTTGCAGATTGATGGATCGAAAGTGAAGATGAAAAAGGGGGGATCGAGAGGAGTAAAAGAAGGGTAAAAGGGGAATAAATGACCTGATAAGTGGCTGAGTCTATATGACTCTATTTTTTAGCCATTAAGCCACTTCCGAATAGCTTGGTCCCCATTAGCCACAAAACGCTACTAATAATCAACAAAACGCTCACGAATAATCACTTGGTCCCCATTAGCCACTTCTACAACCAAAACATCGGGAAGAACACTACTAGGAGTGACGAATCTTTTACAAAATTCATTCGACACAAATGAGCACGTTGCACCTGAATCAAATAACACACGAGCGAACAAAGAGTTGACTAGAACCGTACCCGAAACGACATCGACGGTCTCCTTCGCCTCTTTGGTGGTCATCCAGAATGCTCGACTCGGCTCCCTTGAAGGTTGCTCTATTCTTGTCGTCGACCCAACAGAAGTTCCACGACCGTTACCCACTAGCTTTCATGTGACCCGGTTCTCGACATTCAAAACATACCAGCCCCCGGATAGAGCAATATTGGATGGTGTGGCCTTTCTTCTCGCATTTAGCACACTCGACGGGACCCGAGTGTGGTCTTGGATAACATGGGCCAAAATGCTTGACCTTGCATTTGTGGCATCACCTTGACTCTCGACGGTTGTCCCCAAATCTTCCATCAACAAATGGTTTAAGCCGACGAACGGGCCTAGATGGCCCTTCCCACTTCCGTTTCTCCGCAACTTGACCCCTCTCTTCCCTTCCTTGCGCAATGTCATCCTCCACCAGGAATGACTCTTCAATCACCTCTTTTATCGTCGACACCTTGGCATTCCTCACCGTCGTCTTCATCTCGGCCGACAATCCCAACAGATAGGCCTTAATCTTCATCTTCTCATCGGGGGCCAGATGCTCCACCAAGCTCAACTTTTTCATAAATTGCTTTGAGTAGTTGGAAATAGACATGCTACCCTTCTTCAGATTGCGAAACTCAAGCTCAATCTTGTCCAAAGCCCTATCGCTATAATACTTGTTGAGGGTTTTCTTCTTAAATGTTGGCCACGAGAGTTTGGCCAACACTTCGGGAGTAAGGGATGACCAGGTGAGATTCCACTAATTCAGAGCCTCGCCCTTAAGTAGATGAGAAACAAACTTTACCCTTTGAGACTCATCGCATCCACTAGCCTAAAACGCCATTTCCACTTCCCGGATCCAATATATGCACCCGACGGGGTCTGTAGTACCTACAAACTCGGGTGGTCTGCACCCTAGAAAAGCCTTATAGGTGCATCCTGATTCTTTCCGCTTTTCACGAACAATAACATGATCTTCTGTAACACCCTCAAATCTGGAAATAGCAACTTATTAAATTTTTTTAGATACATCAATAAATGAATCATCTACAACCCCAAATTTAGATTCAACTGCAATACATGATACGGATGTTTGCACACCTCTAGACATGTGATAATTGAACCTCAAAGCAAGTATACAATGAGATCCAATATCGTCTTTTCAAGTAATAAAATGGTAAGAACCAAGTATCGTATTCCACAGGGATAGGTATCTTAAGTTGCAAGATCTCGAGATGAAAAACTAACTTCAGATGGCGAGTTTGAAGACTTTGTTTGGGTTGGTTAACAGTGATATGATTAACAAGATATATAAAGATAGAATGGGTGCAAGACTTAAAGTGAGTAGTAAACACAAATTCTGGAGGACAATGCTATAGGGATGCTATAGCATTAGTTCATCAACAACAAGTTCCACCATGTACTTTAAAGAGTATCCTTCCGGATATCTACCATTGCACTTTTGTTTAGCCTTCAATCAACATATGCCTATGCAAATGTCCGGGCCAGTGTGAGTGTCAAATGGTTTCTTTAAAGTATATGGAAAAACAAATGCATTTGTTTAAAAATCACCCTTCCGAGTCGATTCCCATATCATTCAAGTTGACGTGTTCTTAGTGGCTCATTCCTGAGTCCACTACACTTTAACACTTTGACTAGTGATCAACCCGTCAAGAATCAATCGGTTTGAAAAACAAAGATAGCAAGTTCCCTTGCTAGTAACTCTTCCAAGTATACTTCTCGTATCATTCAAACTGACGTGCTTTTTCATGGCTTATTCCTAAGTCCATGACACTTTCACACTTTAAGAAGTGATCAATTCGTCAAGAAGTGGTTTTGGATTTATAAAACTTAAAATGACATAGTGGAACAATGTTATTGAATAACAAAGTCCACTAGTTTTTGGTTTACAACCTCCCTCTTCGTCTCACACCCAAACTATAAAATTACCTACTCATTACGTAATATAAATTGCAATAAAAGTAAATGACATAAATTAAAGACATAATGTAAATGACAGTATATAAATGACAGAAATTAAATAACGGAAATGTAAATGACGGAAATGTAAAGTGCATAAAGTAAATGCAATAAGTAAGAATGAGATGTAAAAAAAACTAATAATGAAGAACACAAATTATAAAACTTTGGAGACTTAATATTAAACTTTAGAGAGAGAATTTCAAGAGATCAATTCTCCCCCTAATGGATTACAAAAGAGATCTCTCTAAAACAAGAGAACACAACCCCTTATTTATACCAAACCATGATGGCAAAATGGTAAATATAAAAACTTAAAATAATATAAAAAGGACTACCAACTAAAGTTATACCCACACTTTTGTCCATCCACTTGTTTCTAACTCCAGCCAAAAACGATTTCTAGATATCACACAAAGATTTGGCAAAAAGTCAAATATTTCCTTTGCTTCAAAAAGTGCTCTTTAATCTTCAATCAGCCCCCAATGCTCCAGCATTCAACCTGACATTACAATAAACAAAAGATTTTAGGTCGTTTTACGCAAAATAACAACATTTAGTTAAATACTACACTTAGCTCCATGCATGAGAGAAAATATAAAATAAGATAAGAAAATGACTCAATTGTTTGGGATAAAGAAAATTTAAATCCTAAAAGAAAATAAAAATACGCAATATGTATTGAAAACTCAATACATATCAATACACATAAACAATCTATACAAACGGACCATAAAGGGCGGGTGCTACTCATACTCGTACTCAGTCACTATCTCCAACATGCGGAAGACTTCACCCAATACTTACTTTCGCGTCTAGCTAAGGCTTTACTCTTCATAGGACCGCTAGAACCCATCTCTCAACTGGAACCTGATGCACATGCCGACAAATAAAAAGGGTTAGGCTTAACGCCTAGTGAGCTCAAGAGTTTTCAACATATAAATTAATCATTTAGAAAGGAAGAATGCGAATAAAACCATAATCTTCAAAATGATATGCTTCACTTATGAAAACGACTCGTTTACCAATAATGATGCACTTTGTACGAAAGAGGCACCGAGTTAACTGTTAACCAAACCAAACTGCTTTAAAGACGAGGATCTCAATATGAGACGCAATTATGTAAAGTAAACCGGAACTTGCTAAAAGGTAAAATAAAGAGCGAACTCCCAATTTTATAAAACACGGTTAACACTTTATAACTTGAAATACCCAACACGGGTGAAACGTGACCCACAACCCATAAATCATAGATGGAAATCTATATAATTAAATATCGCCATGAACACGACTTTAAACCCAAAACTCACATGACCATAAAATGGACGAGAATAAATATCGACACGTGGAAATGACGTGGTCCATGCGAACCTTAGTTTACGTAGGAAAAACCCAAAATTAAAGCCATCATTTGCCGTCAATCACTTAAAAACTCCTCTTGGTAAAAATACTACATTACCCAAATAAAATACCACGAATCAATGGAGGAGATCCGTAAACACCGAGAATAGAGAACACGTAAATAGGTCGTTCACGCGACTTCCTTACATGTCCTCTAAACGTTTCCATCTTGGGTGGCAAGAACACGTGAATGGGGCCACCCTTGATGTTGTTGGATTTCACCACGTATCCCGGACTTAGTTCCCATGCCATACCAGACATCACAACCTCAATCCGTATTACTGCCTTTAGCCCTACTCCGTCGAGTTCCACCCCAAGGACTTACGGACGCGGGTGCCTATCCAACCTAGACGAGTTACACCTCAACGGCTCGTGCCGCTTATTGCCTACTCTCTAGCAAACCCGAGCGGTCACTAAAAGTAACCCAAAACCTCAGGCCTTACATGACCGACAGACTTACGTGCCTATGGATCCATTACGACACTATCTATCATTACATGACTCCAAAAGAATGACCAAAGCACCCAAAGCATGTAACCAAACCTCAATACACATCACAACGTATTAATACGTACGTCATAATTGGGCTTTACATCGAGCCATATAAAACCGGACAAGTGTCCTCGAGACTCCTTTAATACGACATCGAGCAAAATGCTCAAAACCTCATTTGACCAAAGGTTACGTTTTGCAAGTAATAAACTCACTCAACCCATACCGTGAAATTACGTGTTCCAAAATACTCGAATGGACTCCGACACAGTTTAAGTTGGGTCAAAAGGTTTTCCAAACAGATTTAGGCTCCTTATCCTTTCAAAACGTTCCATAACACAAAACTGAACCTTTTACCCCAAACAACACTAAAATGCCTTTTAACCAAATAATCTCATGTATGCAATAAGTTACCAAACACACCCATTTATGACTCATTTATCAAAATGCCAAAAATCACAATAATGTGTGCTACACAGGTTTATAAAAGTTAAATACTTTCAAAATAACCAAACTGATCAACAGTTAACAATTTCATGTAAAATGTAAAATACTTTAAAATAACCATTTTGGCATGTACACCGTTTTCACAAATCAACTTGAACTCACCTTGCTAGATTTAGGCTAAATCTAGATTTTTTCCCAACTAGAGCTCATTTGAAGAACACTTGGATTCTCAAGACAAAAATTCCAAAAACCTAAATCCATACATATTCAACCATAAATAAATATAATCAACCACAAAGAGTCGTTTCCCAAACCATATACATGAATAACTCAATTAATACCAAAACCCTAACTTCCATAACCGAAGAGAATAGAAGATTACCTTAACCCAAGCTTGAATTCACCAACCAAAACACTTATAGTTCACCAAAATGATTACAAACCTTCAATCTATGAAAGGGAGAACAAATGGTGGATGAAACCCTAGAAAACTTTGGGGAAGAAGATGAATAGTGAGGGATGGGAAGCTTACCACCACAAAATACTCTAGTATACTTCAATAAACTTACAATCTCTTGCTTGATCCTTGAAAAGCTCTCAAAAACGAAATCGTAGCAACTTGAATCGCCCAAATTGGAGTTGAAATGAGAGAGTTATGACCAAATGAAGGAGAAACCCGTATTTACGCATTGGAGGGTTGGCGCGACCCTGACATGCGACAGTGACATTGTCACTGTCGCGAGGCACTGTCGCGCGAGATGTACCGAAAGTTGCTAACACTTTTTCGGCCGTAACTTCTTCGTTATATCTTCGTTTTCGCTCCGAAAAGGACCGTTGGACTCGTAATTGAATCATTCATCCATCTAAACTATAAAATCAAGGATTCAAGCCCAAAATAGAATATCTTATTTTTCCTTAATATACCGGTTTCTGTATTAGCTTGAAATGATACCTTTCGAAAATCGGGGTGTTACATCTTCAGTGCCCACGACGTTTGGTCCACCACCCGACCCAACCACATCATTCTCCGCCACCGTTTCGGGGCGTCGGTGACTAGCGTCACGATCTTCCAAAAGCTTCATAAAGAATTCCTGTTGTTGTGCCATGGCTGAATTCATGGCTTGCATCATATTGTCTCGGATTCGAGTCTCGAGGGTCACCTCCTCGACAATCGGGTTGTTAGTGGCAATATTCACCCGCGAAATGAGTTTGGGCCCTCTACCCAAGACAGTGGTTATGGGAGGCCCCATAGAGGTCACGACCACGGGAGGTTGGTCGGCAGTAGATTCTGTAACACCCCGAATTTTAGAGCTTGGTATTTGAAATTATCATGTTATGAATTATCATGTTTTGGGATTTAAACGTATCGGGGGTCTTGATCAGTTTTGGTCCTCGCGAGTTAAATCAGAACTGGTAAATTTGGGTCAGTCGGGGCCTTCTCGGCGATAGTGCCCGCGATAGTGACGTGGTCACAATCGCGAGGGCACAATCGCCCAACTTGTACCGCGGGGTGGGGAGTCCTCGCGACTATGCCAGCGATAGTGACATAGGTCACAATCGCCGGGGCACAATCGCCCCATCTGTACCGCGGGGTGGAGGACCCTCGCGACATTGCCAGCGATAGTGACGGGTGTCACAATCGCCGTGGCACAATCGCCGTCGGGCAGCAGGGGTATAAATACCTCATTTTCGGGATTTCTTCATTTAGGGTTGATTTTGGGAGCTGATAGAGGGTTTCTCTCCAGCGATTTTGGTAAGGTTTCTACCCCAACTTCAACCATATCAATTAATGATCTTATGGTGGTTTTAATGGTGGAATAAATGCTTCCTTAGGTGTGATTTTGGAAGGATTTTAGCTTGCAACCACTTCTCAAGTCTCCAACTTCCCACCTACCACTTTAGGGTTTGATTTCTTGTGAGAGATCACCAAGGTGAGTGTTTCTTGACTCTTCCATTCTCATACATGTCTGATAATGTGTTGGTAATTACGTGTACTTTAGTTATTGCTTACTTGTTCATGTAGAGTTAACCTCAAACCCTAATTTGGGGGTAAAAGGCAAATGGAGAGTATTAAATATGTTATTTGGCCAAGCTATGTAGTAATGGCCAAGTAAGAATAATGAGTTGCATGTTTGGTCATTAAATGGGAATAGATATTGATTTTAAGTCCCGACTTGAGTTGCCATATATGGATAGACTAAAGACTCGGTTTGAGTTGAGGTCAAGTATAGACTAAAGACTCGGTTTGAGTTGAGGTCAAGTATAGACTAAAGACTCGGTTTGAGTTGAGGTCAAGTATAGACTAAAGACTCGGTTTAAGTTGAGGTCAAGTATAGACTAAAGACTCGGTTTGAGTTGAGGTCGATAATAGACTAAAGACTTGGTTTGAGTTGAGGTCACGGATAGACTAAAGACTCGGTTTGAGTTGAGGTCATATGTAGGCTAAAGATCCGGTTTGGATTGAGTGCCAAATAGCTAAAGATCTTGTTTGGGTTGATGCTAGTCAAGAGCAAATGACTTGGAATACCATTATAAATTGCGTTGATGATATTGTTTGTGGCATATTGATTAATGTCAGGTGAAGCACATTGGTAGAGCGCCGTGAAAACTATAATGATCTCGTATTGTGAACTCTTTCATGATTTAATTTTCTTTATGTGTTCTCACTAGGCCTTAGCCTAACACTTGTTTCTTTGGTTGTCATGTATGACAGGAAACTCTAGTGGCGGGCATCTACGGGAATGAGTGGTCGATCGAGCGATCGAGAGCGGTCATTTTGAAAGATCTAGAGATCGGCATTTTTGTGTATAGTCACTAGCTTGTGGAGGATAGCGACACCCGATTGTAATCTGATAGGGAAATCTAGATTATTTAGGTTGTCGTAACTTTATGCCTCACTTAGTGAACTTGTATTTATTATGTTTTATTCCCCCCTTTGAGTTGATACCTTGGGTTGCCTTGGCAGATTTTGTACTACAGGTTTCACCAATTTACAGTCGTCATATTGCCAAAAATTTAAGTTTTAAATCGCACAAATTTTTAGAGTGTTACAGATTCATCTTCCATGTGGCCCTCTTGCGGGTTTGGTAATCTGCTCCGAGTATTCACCATGGTTATCTGCCACACACGTACGAAAAAGAGGTTGAGAAAAGACTAAACGAGTTGAACTCATGGTACGTACTAATACATTTATCAATCATCATAATAATAGCAATTCAAGCATGCTTACGTAAGAGCGCATTCATAATAGCATTAGCTACGTGATATTATGATTTTGTTATACACAAGGATCTGTCATTATCGTCATTAGGGTTGTAAACGAACTGAACGGTCAGCTAACCGTTCGTGAACTGTTCGGCGGGAAGTTCGTTTATGTTCGTTTATTTAATAAATGAACGAACATGAACACATTTTTTTGTTCGTTTAGTTAAATGAACGAACATGAACAATGGTCTCGTTCGTACATTTATGTTCGTTAATGTTCGTTCATTTATGTTCGTTTACGTTTGTTTATGTTCGTTCATATTTGTTTATATATATATAAATATATTTATATATATTATGACATTAATGTGTCAAAACATTAATTAAATTAAATTTTTAGAATTCCTTTTTTATACCTCCTAAGTTTATCCGTTTTTATTTATTTATTTTGTTATGTTATTTTTTACGAATGAAATGATGAGTAACGGTGGTTGTTTTTTATTCATTTGTTACGTTCGTTCGTTTACGTTCGTATATTGTTCATTTATGTCCGTTCGTTTACGTTCGTTTAGCTCTTAATGAACGAACATAAACGAACACGAACAAACATATTTTTCTTAACGAACGAACATGAACACAAAAAAATTTGTTCGTTTACCGTTCGTGTTCGTTCGTTTGTTCGGTTAAGTTAAACGAACGAACATGAACAAGCCTCCTTTCATGTTCGTTCGGTTCGTTTACAACCCTAATCGTCATCACAATTCTTAATCAATGTAATTCCGTAGGTCCTAACGCTTTCCCCACCTATGACTTTTACCCTAAGGTGAATAATCTATTATTAACGCTTACAACTTAAGTCTAGATATGCTAAGGTCAATACCTAGTTCACTTAAACTAAAGTTATGATACCAACTTGTAACACCCTAAAAATAAGGATAACAAAATTCCGGAAAAACGGACATGTGGTATATAGATTTGCCAAAGCAAGAGCCTCCCAAAACGGGGAATATATATAAGACCTGTTTAATTACAGTTTGTAATTTAACCGGAATAAACAACAACCATCTAATCTAATTTCTACGATAGAAATAAGATTACAAACAGGGTGTCGCCTATAGACCCAAAGAAAATTTTCACAAAAAGTGCTCCCCAATGAACATCCCCAAGCTCACACGGAAGTCCGCCTAAACCGTCTTAGGTGCGGCACCACTGGAACCTGAGATACACATAGACACGAAACAAATGTTAGGGCAAAAATCCTGGTGAGTTTGTACAAGCAATAATGGATCAACAAGTGAGTATATATATGAATTACATTTAATACGAAGTTCCCATATGAGGAGTCAATGGGGGAGACCCATAGCACCAATCAAGTTCCACCCAAAGAGTCGATACACCTTGATGCCAACTACCATGAGTGACATCCGAAAGGCCCGGAAAATCTGAGAACTACAACCATGGCATTACCTCGAATGACGGAGGTCTAGGTATATACCTTCACGGTGGCACCCAAGATTATATCCTCCTAGTGTCTACCGACTTGGTTCATCCAACAATGACATCGGTAGGCCTCAAGCACTGACATTTTCATGCATTGATCTCAATACCAACCATGGTTACTACATTTAAATTTATTAATCTCTACATATGCATTATGACCAATTCCTCTCTTCCACATGCTCATATTTCCATATAAGGGGTTATCAAGTAATATAATGCAAGTTCTATGATTCTTTACCAATAGCACATAATATAATCATCTACCATCATATAAGCCCAAATGTATCACTAAACCAAGATTAGGTCAAAGATCGTCATATAGTCAGAGGCTCTCATAACAAATAGTATATAATTCATGTATAAAAGAAATGATAACAATAAATAGCATGTTATAATGTGTATCTAGTTTTGACAAGGTTTAGGAACTCACAATCTATGTTTTGGTTAAAACCTATAAAATAGAAAACCCTAGATGTTGACAGTGGAAGACTTGGTTGAGAGGATTATAAATCTTGCTAAGAATACTTCAATAAATGTCTTAGAGTTACTTTGATGACCAATAAATATGCCTACCAACCCAAACACTAGAAATAAACGAGAAGGGTGTTTGATTGCCCGAAAATATCCCTCAAGAGTTCTCTCCCATTTCCCCCAAATCAACTCTTTAGAAATGAAGCATTAGGTCTCGATTTTAAACAGGAACCCAAACTACGCGGGCGACTTTACCCTTAGACCTTGCCAAAGGCATTGTCGCGTAGTTCCAGTACCATTCAGTACACCCCTGCGAATGTGACAGGGGAAAGTGTCAATGTCACAGTCGCGAGTCACAATCGCCGTCCATACACCGTAGCCCCACCTCCACCAGCGAGATTGCCATCCGCGACTATGACCAGTGTCATAGTCGCCGGTCACTGTCGCTCGGCTCAAGCTAGCTGCTAGAAGTTTTGCTATTTTCACGATCTAAATGTTCAAAGTCAATTAGGGTCATTTGGGGTTTAAACCACTTATCATTGAGGGTCACTTAGTCAATAACATAAGAGGGTGGGATCGATAAATTAAGATTACTTACGAGGAATTTTCTGGGTGTTACAATATTCGCAGCGAGGAGGACGCGGTACCACCTGGGCGAGAGTGCCCGACGATAGCGTCGTGGTCACTCTCGTGTGTCACTATCGCCCTCGGTGCCCAACATCTCTTTTAAAGTCGTTCTTGGGTAGTAAATGTTCATTCTCCATCTGATCTCTTAGAACTCGATTCTCTCTACTCCTAGACGATTTTCTACCCCTTTCCTTCACTCTCTCACTTCATTTGTTTCATCCACCAAGAAATCTCAAGTGAGTTTAATGCTATACTAGGGATATTCTACCATTTATTGCAATGCTCAAGTGGAATATCAACTCCCAACCATCATCTACACTTTTCTAGGGTTTACATCATTCTAGGGTTTTCTCTTACAAACTCTTTTGGTGAGTTTTACTTTGTTATTAATTACTTGATTACATGTTCACTCTCATATTGACTTCTATTTAAACATGTTACATTGGTTTTGACCTAAAATGGAATAAATGTGAAATTGTGTTTATATCTAACCCCAACTTTATTTGGAGCTTAATAATGCTTACGTTATACTTAAGGCTTTGGGTCTTGGAAATGGAGGAATCATTTTGGAATGTTTGAATCCTTAACCGTGTTTGACCTAAAGTGATGCTTTATGTGGATTTATGATAGGTGGTTAATTTATATCGATATATAAGAATGGTGCATGTTATGGAAAGAGTTAGTGGGCCATGTATGACTATTTGACTACTTGTGAATTGGATATATGCTATGAGGTCAATAAAATATTCTACGAGTCTCGATTATTATGATAACTTTAATTGGTCTTTACTAAGGTGATAAATTATTTGGACCGGACCCTTGTGCGTGAGGGTGCACTGTGCCATATTAATAAACCATGGATACTTTTGGATATATAGAAAGTAGGCACTAAATGGCTATAAACCCTTAAGGTGAAACTCTTACAGGATCGAGTAGGCACTAAGGTTCAAAGACTTTTGAGGTGGAACTACGTGGAGTGGACATTAAAGAAAATAAAAATACTTGAGGTGAGACCAAAATGGTGTGCACTAAAGTCAAGAACATGAGGTGTAATCTCAAATAACACCCGTAATGATTTCACTCTCTTGTCCTTGTCACTTGGATGGCACTGGTCTCCCTCGAAAGTAAGAGTCGTATTTTGTAAATGAATGTGTTTAGGATTGGAACCATGTGTGACATGATGAATGATGGATTGATGCTACCGTTGCGGAGTGGGTAACGATGGTCTATACTTTAAATACCTTGCACTATAATATCAAATCTCTATTTTGTAAGATCTCACTAGGCTTCTAGCCTAACATTTGTTGTTACGTTCATTGTTCTACAGGTCCCACTAGTGGCGGTCCTAGAATGATTTGATGTGTCGGTCGGTGCAAGTTGGAGCACTTTAAAAGATGGCATTTATGGGAACTGTGTGAAGAGAGTATACTTTTGGGGACATAGCGACACTCAATTTAATCTAGTCAAACTAATGTAGATTAAACCGGTTGTTACATTTATATCTTATTTGATAGATGATATTTTTGGTTATACAAACTACCCCTATGGGTTGTAGTTGTATTATTGGGAAGTTTTAATATGGTTCATTTTATGGAATTTCCTCTTTTTATTGTTGAAATATTATAGTGCTACATCTAGTCATTTTGCGCAAGTAACGATTTTAAGAAACGACAATAAGTAAAAAGCATGAATTATAAATGACAATAACTAAATGACGAGATGTAACACCCATAATTTTTGGTTAAACAAAACGTATTCGTATGTCCGTAAGTCGTTCGTATTTTGGTAGATTTAATTAAATTTATTTTGGTTTAAAGGGTTGTGTTAAGTCGGGAATCAATCGAGCAAGAAAAGCCAAATTTCAAAGCCAGAGGAGTTGGGGCGATAGTGCTCGACAAGAGTGCTAGGGTTACTATCGTCGTGTCACTCTTGCGGTGGGTAAACCACCCGCGGTACATTTGGGGCGATAGTGTTCGACGAGGGTGCAAGAGTCACTATCGCCGTGTCAATAGCCTACGCCTGCAATACCATCTGGGCGATAGTGCCCGTGATAGTGACAATGTCACTACCGCCTGGCACAATCGCGATTTCCCCAAAGCTTTAAATGCTCATTTTTCCCAACTACCTCTCATTTACTCCATCCTCTTTCCCTCCCAAGAGCTACTCCCAACATTTAATTCGAACCCTACCCCTTTTAGGGTTACTTTCTTGAAGATTTAAGTGTTCCACCCTCATCAAAGCATGATTCATCCATCTAGAGTTCAAGACCAAATGTTCCCATTCATCCTAAGAGAGTTTGATCTCTTAAACTTCTTCTAACTATATTTCATCATTTAATGAAATTTGACCTGACTTGACAATGTGAGAAGATTTAGGGTTTACATAATTTCCTGAAAAGATGGAAGGATTTGTGTTAAAGGTTATATGGTAATGCTATTTGTTTTTTTTGAAGGGTGTCCTAGGCTATGCCTAGACTAATCCCTTGGCAAATTATGACTGTAAGATATCAGGTCTGATTAAACCTTAGTGGCCACAATTGTTGTGTACGTCTAGATTCGAACCCTGGGCAAATGGGATATTCCACCACATCCCCAGGACCTTAACCAGTATGCCACAACCCTTGTGGTTGCTATTATATATGTTTTTGGTCAAATACTTGGGTGAATCCATATGGAGCACATTTATGAGTTTTTACCTATCTTATGGATCTTGGTTGGGAGAAAGTAAGGCGGCATTTGTTTTTTAAGAGGTATGAAGTCTTATTTCACTTATGACTAATAAGAGGTGGTGCTAAAGTCTGAAATCTGAATCAATAAGATTGTTTGTTTTTATAACGTCTGAAGTCTGAAACCTGAATCAACAAGATTGTTTGTTTTTATAAATTGAAACGAATCTGAATCAAAAATATATAGTTCATCTCACTCCTCAATTCTTACTCTAATCTTTCTCACCAATCCCTAATTTTCAATTTTCAATAGCAATCCATTACATGTCCTTTTGAAGAACATTCCATGGTTTATGTTCAAGAATCAGACGAAGGCAACTCAATCAATTTTTTAAACCCTATTTCTATGGTCGATTCCATCCAATCTAATTCTATCGAAAATGACAGTCCTCCAAAATTAGAAACGTATTTTAACTTACAACAACTTTATATTTAACTTCCCGCTCTGTTTTTGAACCTCCCTCCTCTGCTGCTTCTTCACCATCCAGGTTCCAGAAGCATTTGGTCGTTCCATGAGAATTGTTCTCCTCTAATCCTTCGCCTCCATCCAACAACACCCCACCACCACCACTACTTCTTCTCTTCTTTCAACCTAAAACCTAACTGATTGGATCGATATATGGAGATCATACCGTTAAGGAACAGTGGCTTCTTGAGAGATCGATGGATGGAGCAGTGGCTTCTTGAGAGAGCTCGATCGATTTGCCCGCTTGAGAGTTCAAATCGATGTTGAGGATATCGATGGGTGGAGCAGTGGCTTTAGGAGGGAGCTCGATCGATCATTACCTTCAAGAGGGAGCTCGAAATCCACAGGTTCAAGAGGGAGGAGGCGTGTCTGGAGGGAGGCAACTATGAAATAAGAGGTTTTAAGGTTTTTTTTATCACTTGTTAAATCAGAGGTTTTAAGGGGTTTTCAGCTCTTGTTAAAAAGAAAAAAAATAAACGGTCTTAATGCAAGGACATCTGACCGAATTAGACTTCAATTTTTTTTTAAAACAAACAGACCCTAAGTTTTGGAAATAAATGAAGGGGGTATTTGTATCCATGAGTCATAATCGTTTGAAAGAAATAACCTCTTGGAAATCCACTTTTGAAATATGATGTACTGGATTTGGGAACAGTGAACACTAGTTTTTATATGGATTAAGTTCATATGATGGTATGGTGCAATAAAGATGTTTTGGTGACTTTGGTGTTAAAACTATATGTGTAAATATGGTTTAGTCACAATGTGAAAGTAACGAGCATTAGGCTAATACTATTGGATCCATAGGTGTAGAAATTGGCTTATTTATTTGGGATGATTCCCGATGTAACTAGTTGAGACACTGGGTCATTAAGGGCAACTTGTTACGGTTATGTGAAGTCGGATACTAGACATTAACCATGAATGTAATTATAGTGAATGAGTATGATTAAGATTATCGGGGGCCCATATCCACATCTAAAGTGCGAGTCGACGAGCTCGTGACCATTGATCCTAGTCTTATCTCACTAACTCGTAAGGTAGCTTACTTTTGTGTTTCGCTACCCTCCTTGGAAATCGGGTCTCCCCGTCATCGCAAGATGTTTATTGAACTGTATGTTCTCTATATGTTTTGATGGACTAAATCTTATTTCAACTTATTGAGATTTTTTTTATGTTATCTTACATTTATTCCATTATATAATTGTATGTTCTCACTGAGCGTAAAGGCTAACACATCTCCGACCATCAAAATTGATTGTTAGTAAACTCCTTAAATTTGGTAAGCGCTTACCGGGTAATAGTCATTTATCTCTCTTACCAGGTAAGACTCTCGGTCCTTGTTATGACTCTTACCGGGTAAGACTTTAGGTAGTTTCCATGCTCAATAGGTAAGGAGAGTAAGGTAAGTGATACCGTTAAGCGGTTACGCGAGTAAGTATCTATTAAACGACCCCTAAGCCTAGGTTATAGATGGATGTCACTATCGTCTTCCAAAATAATATTTCCAAAAATCTTCACGCCAAGCTAATCAAAACCGTCTAACCCAAAAGAGCTGCTATCGACGACCAACTATCCACTCAAGACCTTGATCCTCGCTGCTAAAGGAACTTGTTATACATGTCATTTAAGAACTATACGATAAGGTAAGTGAGAATAATATCCTTGCCGATAAGCGCTTACTCGGTAAGATTTTGGTAAACAACCCCTTAGTATAGCTTAGATTAGTAGGTTGTTATGTATCACCTATGTAAACGCTCTTACTATTTCCCCTTATTGGGTGATCCCGTTTATATAGTCGTCATTTATCCGTTATCTTCAGGTTTAAATTCACCTTTATTTTTAGGGGTGTTACACGAGAATTAAGTGCGAGAAAGTAAAATGCGGAAAGTAAACGACGATAAATTAAATTACGGAATGTAAAGTGCGACAATGTAAATTACATGAATTTAGATGACTAGAAAGTAAATGCGAGAAGAAAATTGGTAACTTGCACGCTAAGGGTTGATTCGAAAATTAAAGACTTGCTCATTTCTTTTAGGAAAAGAATGCTTCGGACTTTTGAGTGATAATGACGAGCCACAATCGAATTTATAAGAATTCAACGTAAAACTGCAAGCAAACGTTCATCGAAAAGTAAAAACCTAATTACAAAATTCCAAGTTAAAAAGAAAGTTTAGAAAACACGTAATCATAATCACATAATAATCACAAGGAAATCTGGTCACTAAAATTTGAGAATCAAACCTTGTTAAATTACGGGGTGAAAACTCAAAATTTATAAAAGCGATTTATAAAGCTTTAAATACGTGAAAGATGCAATAAGTAAATGAGACGAAGGAAAACAAACTGGGGAACACCCCAATGCTTGAATTTGAACTTGATTACTTGAAAACAAAATTCTAATCGGTTATGGATGAAACCAACAACCGAACGTACACAAAAACTAAAATCTAAACACACTTCAATTATTCACGTACATATTTCTCTATTTTGAAAATGAAAAAATAAGAGAGAAGGAGTAATGGGGATGATGTAGAAACTAAACACTATTATCACCCATCTATTTATACTAAAAATAGATGTGTAAAATGACCAAAATACCCTTAAGGGGTTAAGAAAATTACAATTAAAACTAAAACATAACTAAGTTGTTTTCTTCCACAAATAAAACCCGGTCCATGGCCCATGGCCCCAGCCGAAATGTTAGCTTAAAAATGTCCCAGTCTTCGGCCCAATGCAATTAGAAATTTAAAGTGTTCGGCCCAAATTTCAACCCAATGTATACTCACAAAAATCCACGGCCCAAATTTCCAAAAAAGTCTTCTCAAAAATCCATTATTGCCATCTTCCTCCAATATCATCTTCCAAAAATAGGTACCAAAAACATCTTTCAAATATTCTACATGAACAAGACATAGAAATGAGAGATTTTTCATAATAATAAACATAAATTTCACATCTCTTATTCCAAATCCTAAAATATATATTAACTATAAAGAAATAAATAAAAGACTCGATTTATTAAGATAATTTGACATTAAAATATAACAAAAGTGATGTAAATGAAGTTAATAAATTAATCTCACCAATTATCTTTATAAAAAACCTTACATTATTAACACTTAAATAAATTACATATTGTCATTAAATTTAAATAAATTAAATTATGTAAAAAATTGAACAAACTATACCAAAAAAGATAATTTTCAAATCGTTAATTTGATACTAATGTCGATATACACTTCTAGGTAATAAATAAAAATTAATATTAATAAACTAGCTTATAAGTGACTTTTTACCCATCCAAACGGAGCTTATGTGATAAGCTCAAAAAACATGTTAGCATGTTTGCCAAACATGACCTTATTCGTTATATACCTAAATACCCAAACAAAAGGCAATTACTTGAAATTTTGCAGGCATAACCTTATTTTGACTTTTTCGAATATGTTATACGATGTGGTATGTTGGTATATACTTTGAATACACAAATAACTAAATTGTAATTTTGCATGATTTGAATTAATGAGTGAAATCAAATCAATAAGGAAATAATTATTCAAAAACGAATGGTAAAATCTAAAAATGAGGTATTTCATTCAAGCTTTATTGGGGCACCATGTCTTGTGGGCCAATGCGTATACACTTACGATGTCGTATAAATATCAAAAGACTAAAAAATACATCGTGATAGCATATGGGACTTGAGATATACCAAAATGAGCGTTGATCATCTAATAAGAAAGCAATATATCAAAATAAAAGACATTATTATCAATATGGTTATTACAACATTATTCTTCTCTTTTACATAATAATATAATGAGCACCACCATTTATAAAAAAAAAGGGAGAGAAATAATATGATCAATCAATGGTTAATTTTCTTCATCTTATTAGATCAATCATTTATTTATGTTGATATAGGTTGCTATGATTATTTTGTACCAACTGTGTAATGAAATTAAATGATTTAGTGGGCCATATAAGATCTAATCGTTATAATTCGAACCCCATAAACATAGCATCACACGCCATTATTAGTTTTTTTGACAAATCGAGCCATATGCATCACATATGACTTATTTTAAGACGACTTTTGCTACGTGTGCATGATCCCCAAGTAACGTGTGTTGCTTTCTCAACTTATAACCATCTAAAGATTCTTTAAATAATATACTTTATTTTATATGCTTTAATGGGGTTTTATACTTATCCTTCTTCTGTATTCACAAAATCATAAATTCATAATACAAAAAAGTTAATTGGTGGGGTTTCACCATTTCTATTTGTAATTTTTTTTTAAATCTTGATAAAATTCAACAAAAATTACTAAAAATTAGACGAGAGCAAAGATTACGAGGGTTCTGATTCAATCAAATGATACAATAACATGTAACTTACTTCCTTAAAATATAATTATATCAAAATAAAATGTAAAAATATCAGAATTAGATTTATCAAATATCGTAAAACCGAAACACCACGATGACATGCACAACACGTGAGTTATTTCCAGACGATATTTGCTACGTGTTTTGTGCACGAGCCAAAATAACACACCTTACTTTATTAACTTATAGGCAGTTGAAAATTTTCTTCCCTCGATTGACTTTATTTCATTTGCTTTAATAATGTTTGTACTTATCCATTGCCTTAGAGTAATTATCTTCATTAAATTAATACAAAACTTGCTTGCTACGAATGATCATTCAATATTAAATACAGTTATAATTCCGTAGGGAATTGGACCTATCATTGAACTCTTAAATCATTTAGCTACCGAAAAATCGCTATATCCCTAATCTGCTTCTTAATATCACTCTTGACGTCGAACAATATGAACCGACTTAGAAGATGTCGTCTACAAACCCTTTCTTGCAAATTTTTGTACCTGTTTTTCAATTATCGAATTGAACTATAAAAATGTCACATATTAGATTTATCAAACACGTGTTGCTATATGGGTTGGGTTCCGGTGAGAAGTGGAGGTTAACATGAGAAGAGCGATAATTGGTTATTAACCGTTGGATGAGACATGGACGCACGTTAGGTTGAGATGCATCAGATCAATCCTTTTCTAAGGTGCGATTTATGGGAGGACATGAGATTAAAAGTGATAAACAGTCAGATTCATTTTTCACATTAATCTTAATTTCTCACACGATCATCTACCGTTGCTACATATATACATATGTGTATATATATATATATATTTATATCAAAATCAGATCAAATCATTAAAAAAAAAAAAAAACATGTACTTTTAAAACTGAAACACAAGGGTGATTGAATTGATTCGGTTGTCTACTCAAATAATTGTTACAAAGGGGGAAAAGGGGAAGTAAAAGGAATCAAAGAGATAGATAGAAAATTATTTAGAGAGAAAGAGAGCGACAAAGAGAAGGTATTCAAAGAAGGAAGAGAGAGAAAGCTTCGTGTATCTCTTATTTTGGTCGAGGCGGATTCCATTAGCAGCAGTCATCACTCCTCTTTCGTCCCAGTTTGAACTGACACATACTACTGCGCGAGAGAGACAGAGACTGCAAACGGTGGTGGCGGCGGTCACGACGGTGTTAGATCTGACAACAAGTATGGGTAGCAGAGGCGGCGGAGGGAGTAATGGCGGAGGATCACAAGGAATACCGACGGCGTCGAGGAAAATGGTACAGAGTTTGAAGGAGATAGTAAACGGAGTATCGGAAGCTGAGATCTACTCGACGCTTAAAGAGTGTAATATGGACCCTAACGAAGCCGTTAATCGCCTCCTATCTCAAGGTGAAATCAATTTTTTTTTAAATATGTTTTTAAATCTATTACTTTCTTTGAATCTAATGAATTTAGAAGTCTGAAGAATGGTTATTGAGTGTAAAAATTGAAGACTCGTTATTGTTTTGAATTGTTCTGCGAAAAGTAAATTTTGTGTTTGTGGGTTTTTGGGGTAATATAGTATTTGGATATTAACTTGAAGTTGAAGAAGCCGTAGCTGTTTATGTGAACGAATATAGTTCAGTTGTATTTGTAATTTTTGGATTTTATAATTTGTTGTTGGTTTTTAGGGTTTAATTTGGACGTGGTAAAGTGGTATTATTACCGTAAGCATTCGATAGATGGAAAAGAAGATCTTTTAAGCCTTTAATTGTCTCACGATTTTCTTTCCTAATCTGTTTGTTTTGATATTCTTTTTCTTTCTAGATTTTTTTTTATAATTATCAAATTTACATGCTCGAATCTTCGTAGCCTTATCGTTTTTCATTTTTAATGGAACGGTTAAGGGTTAATTGTCTTTGTGGGTTTATAATAAGGGTTTGGTTTTGTACTTGCGAAAAAGAAGTTAGAGACGCTGTTCAACAAAACTGAGCCGTTGCAGAGCATGATTGATCTAGTATTTTATTGTGATTTTTTGGGGTTTTTTTGTTGTCCTTATAAAAGGCAATGCTAGGCTTCCGTTATAAAGCATTATGTATTGCACTAGAATTGTTCTTTAAGTGTTTTCCCAATAACTTAAATAGGTGCAGAGCTTGTAAGAATCTTCAACTTGGCCACGCCAAACATGAAACATGCTCCTGAACCGACGATTACAGGAGGTTCTAAACTTCTAATGCTCAAGTTATGCACATGCTGCAAGTTGCATTGATTGATAATGGGCATGAACGTTGTCAAGTTAGGCATCAAAACTTTTAAAACTTTTATATGTACATGAACTTATAGCTAAATGTATGAGTGTCAGCAGTTTGTGTTAGTATTGGATTGAGAAAATGACGAATTTAGACTGATTTAGCCGTAGCTTCATATTGCATACGACCATGGTGCTTAATCATAGTTGTGTTCCTTCATGTATGATTTTCCTGATTTAGTCATTATCTATTTTGATATGCATGCGTTTTTGTTCGACTATCCTCATTGATCTGCATTAAACTTGTATATTTATTTGAAATTATAGTAACATCATCATATTGACCCACCAATGCTAGATTCAAGGTTGAACTGTCTTTCAAGCTTCTGCTAATCTTTAAATCAGTTTCAGTCTGAAATTGTCGATCTTTTAAATCTTTTTCACAAGATATAAGGTTTGAACTGTTGTTTGAGATTATGCTAATGTTAAAAACAAGTTCTAATATAAAGTTTACTGATTGTCTAGATACTTTTCACGAGGTGAAGAGCAAACGAGAAAAGAAAAAAGAGGTGCGTGGACATGGACACATGGAACTCGTGGTTCCAATTTTTCAATGATGGACTCTCCTATTCTAATCTTATTTTGGTGCATGTAAAATGCCCAACCAGGTTTCCTAAAGACTACGAAGGAATCAAGGATAAACATATTTCATCTTTCTGTTACGGTTTTGATATAAGATTGTATTCCTTACACTTCTTTCTTGACCCTGTGCGATAATCAGTTTCACATCTCTAATCTCCATATGCTTAGTATTTTGGTTTGTATTTTACATGTTGATTTTACTTTCCTTATGCAATATTGCAAGAAATTTTTACACAAGCTGGTCACTAGATAGAGACACCCCAATGCTGTTACTTGCAGTGTAAATTTGTCTTATTGCAATCTGCATGGCAAATGGCTCACATGCCATCAGTTGAGTTAGGATATCTGCCTGTATCCATACGTATATAGTTCTCCTCAATGTTTCACTTTACTGCTGATGTTCTTATGTTGCTAGTATGAGTATAGCTTATTCTTGAATTTGTTTACATTCAGTTCAAGGATACAACAGAGCCCAGACCTCGTGGTGGTGGTAGCACTTCAACTCGGGGGGCTAGAAGTGGTACGGACCGATATGCTGGACGTAGTGGATCAACCCAGTTCAACTCTTCTGGTATATAAGTGCTACAAATTGGGAAAAATGTTATTTGATCTTGATTCTGATAAAAAAAACTTTGACTATTGATGTCTATAGGCATTCTTACATGTTGTATTTTTTAGAGTCTGGTGGATTGCATGGAAAACCTACATACAAGAGGGAAAATGGGACGAGTTCTTTTACAGTTTCAACCGCGGCAGTTTCTAAAGCGGCACCACGTAATGCAAATTGGCAACAGCCAACTTTCAGGTTAGTCATGTACTAATGTAAATACAAATTTATTGGGGTTTTAAGCTGTGGGTAATTAGTCTGTTTTCATTCGAGGAGATTCAAGATATAATTGCAACTTCACTTTGCACCCCATGCCTACATTCTATGTTGTGTGCGGAGGTAGAGGACCACCTCACCCCCATAGGGCACTTATGTCACTCTTTTATGCCTTTCTCCTTGCATTTTTTAAGGCAATAACTTATTTAATTATCACAAAATCTTGTCATATTGTGTCTTTTTTTGTGACCTTGCCTTTCACATTTAAAAGCTTCATGATTGTTGCACAATTTTGTCTCTGTTGCATGTCTTTTTGGTCATAAAAACTCTTGTATATTTTTTGGGTTAGTATCAACATCCAATATCGTGCGAGTTTCAGCATTTCACGTTTTTTATACTTCTAAACACAAATTCAATCTTTTGCCCCAATGTTTTCATCATTCTAAGAAACACGGTTAATATGGACCAATCTTTCTAATTTTATATTTGTTTGTTGGTTGTGCAAAATTGGAGAAACGTCGTTACTTCTTTTGAATTCATTGGCCTTTTAGTTGATAAGTTAAATCACACATATTGGAACTAATTATTTTGTGGCCGTTATTTCTTGACCACATATTAATTTGGTTTCTTGTGTAGCTAGTTCTGTTTCAAAACTTTTTAGAGGATTTTGATGTTCACAATTATCTTTAAATTATACATTTGCCATCAAGCACGAGATCTCCATAGTTTTTAGTTGTTTCTCTGATCTGTTTGTGCTTTCTATTGATTCTTAACTGGTACAGGTAATTTCACAAGGAATTATGAAAATACATCGACTGTCTGTTTTTCTACTTTTTAGGTATTATTTGAACTCGAGTCATTTGTATTTCTCCAAAAACGATGGTCACTTCAATTAAATAGCTCAAATTGAGCTATGTATATTTCACTGGATGTTAAATTATAATCATACTTTTGTTAAATGTGTTGGCCAGAAAGTGTTGAGCTTCAAGCATCCTGAAGATTTGGGGAAATGGATTCTCATTAAGAGATGAACTATCATCAACTATTATAGCTGGTTGCTCATGGGTAGAAGGCCTTTATAGGCACACTTGATAACTATAACTAGGTTGAGATATTCTGGTTGTATTTCCAAATTCTTTCTACGTTATAAACTGGTTTTTGCAAGTGGAACAACGAGAAATGGCATTTACAAAGAAATATATCTAAATGACTGAAGCATGGCTCCGAATGCATTGTAGTTACTTAAATATGAATTGTGTACACTGCACTGGTAGCAGAGACGAAGGAGAGGTGAATTGTGTACATTGCACTGGAACAACGAGAAATGCCATTTCCATTTTTTTTTGGCAAAACCGTTTTCACAATTTTTTTTGGCAAAACCGTTTTCACAATTTTTCCTGGAAGTTGGTGGTCTTCAAGCAAACAACCTCTCTACCCTATGGGGTAGAGGAAGGGTCTGCCTACAGTTTGCCCTTCCTTGATCCTACTTTGTGTGGGATTTACTTGGTTCGTAAAGTTTGCACATGGGAGGTTCAAGAATTACACCAAGGTATTGTCAATTGTATGACTTCTCATTGGGTGGAAACGTTCACATTTGACCCTTTATATTTTTCTTTATTACTGAGTTTGTAGAGGAATAACTTTTAAATCCATTTAGCAACTGTTTGAAAAGACTGTTTTTTTTTGGCTGCATGCACATGCATCTATGCTTTTCGAAACCAAGATGATGTTGATGCTGAAAGTTGTGGAAGTATTAATCCAGCTCAACAGAAAGCTCATCCTCCTCCTACTAGGAATCGAGATATGTAGCAACTGGTTGGTTCTTTGCCTAGCTTTACCTCAAACACTCCAAACACAGGAAGAGAGAGAAAAAAATAACCCTCTGATATGATATGATTCTTGTTTTTAGACATTTTTCTGTCTTGACTTTCTACTTTTTCTTTGTTATGGGGAATATATTCTTTGGGCTTGGAAGGTTGATAGTTGAAACAATTGTTCTTTTTGAGTTCATTGTGCTGTTATGATTGGTATTTGATGTTTGTCATTTCCAATCAATTGGTCGCCTTAGAAAATTTGGTGCCTTAAGACCCAATCTCTTTGACATGCATGATACCTGACTTCCTATTGATGCCTTGGGACTAATTCTCTCTTGATCTTACATGACCCTAACTGTTCTCTATCAACTGATGCATCATAATGTCAGTTCTATCAATTCAGTAGTGCACATTGCTGCTAGGTAACAAGAAGAGCTTGGTGACTACGTTGGTGGATTTCATAATATTGCAGTTGTGTTGATTTGATTGCTTGAACAATTTATTTTTAACCTGTTTATTGGTATTGCTATTACAGTGATGCTCAAGGCCCTGAAAATGAAGTGCCAAACTTTAGTGCAGCTGATGGTGTATCAGTTTCACAGCCATCTTCGGGATATCAATCTGCTTGGTTGGGTGCTTCTGGTCAAAAATCAATGGCTGACATCGTTAAAATGGGTAGGCCACAGAACAAGGGTTATAGCGCTTTAAACCAATCTCACCAAAGTATCAATCAACACCTTGTTCCTTTGCCTCCAACCAATGTGTCACATCACGAGTTGCCTTCTGAGGACTATGCTTCCCAAGTTCCAGAGATACATCCCGACTATGGTGCTACTGCAGACCAGTATGCTTCTCCTGATAATGAATGGCCCTCTATTGAGCAGCCACAGGCTGTTGGTGTGCACTCTGTACTGGATAGTCATGCAGAATCTGGGTTCAATTCTGGTCAATCAAGCTTGCCCTTTGAAAGAAGCAACCAGTATGTAGGGTATGAGACCAATGAGGTTGAGGAACAAGATGAAAGTTGTTCTGAAGATGATATTGAGAACACTGTTGGACCTGCTTCTGTTCCAAGTAGGAAAATGCAGGAGGATACTTTGGTGACTGCACCCCTTTATGACAATGACTCTTATGGGAACATGGACTCCTACCACCCCCATGACGCTGCTTGTGAGCACAAGGAAGGTAAGCTAGACATTTTACTACATGGTTCATTATGCTTACTAGCTGAGCACAATAACTCAATCCTCCTGAAGTTTATTGATGTTGAATTTCATTATGGTCAGTGAACTGTGTGATGTTTTACACACCCCTGAAATTCTAATTTGTGTTTTGTTTATTTTAATATTGACCTCATGATGAATTGTTTTGCTTTAGATAATCATGATGTATGCACTTACGATATATTTTCTGCTTTAGAAACTTAGTTCTGGAGATTTAAAATTCTGTTAAGTCCACAATGCAGTTGGCAATTAGTAGCGTTAAGAGTCATTTGTATAGTATTGTCAATGATGACGGCAAGTTGTCAATCATATCTGTTGGTCCTTTGTTCACTGTTGTAGCGAGAATGCTTAATTTTCTTGTTAAGGATTTTATTTCCGTAAACAAATAGAAACATGGGAGGAGAATATCCTTTTATTGCTAAATTTGGTTTTTCTTTGTTGATATGGATGGCTTCTTTGTTAATTACTTCTGTTTCTCATTGTTCTCTTCAGTTGGTAATTTTAGTCTGAACTCGAGTATTTAGATGTTTCTTTTTGTTGCGTCTCATCAGGAAGATAGCTTTCTATCATGGTTTTATGGGCCTAAATAAAGACAGACGCTATTTCATTTATGAATCGAACAGAGAGTTTGCTTTTGAAACATACTTGTTTGATTGGTGTGATGCCAAACTGCTTGGCTGTGAAGCCTAAGAGATCCTAGGGTTGGAGGTGATTCCTTAAAATCCCATTTCTTGTTCCCTTGTATATTCCTAGACTTCGTGCCCTAGATCCTTCATGCATCAATGGTACCATAGCTCGAGAAGAGGGACCCAGATTCGTCTAACCAGGAACCCTGAATCAAATCCTAAATTGATGGAGCCTCGAGTTCGTCCCACAAACAGCGCTGCCATTGTCACCCTTACTGTGCTCACCCGTCATCCACTTGTGCCATAACCTAGGGATATATCACATTCTGTTTATCTTACAAATATGATCTCTTCTTCTGCAATTTTGTGGCCTTTTGAATCTTGCTCTCTGCATTTTTTTTAAATATCTGAGATGCCTTTGATTAGTTTGATATGGAGTGGTTGAGTCTGTTCTTTATCGAGAGGCTCCATCATCTTGCAAAAATCACTTTGATCTGGAGTGGTTGTTATGCCAAAATCACTTGTGATATGTTGATCTGGGGAAGTTAATAGGAATTTGATTGTTGGCTGTCCCTTGTCATCAAAATCTCATTGATGTCAGTATGTCATCTGGGCAGCTTTTGAATTTCTGGAAGCTTCATCCTTGGTTCAGATTTACAGGCAGTTTAGGCTGTTCTGCAAAACCGAGGGTTTTCTGCAGTTTTCAGAAATTCGGGGGTTTGTCAGCAATGTACCAAACGTTTTAGGTGATATCTGCAATTTGTTTGAGATGTTCTAGGGAAACTCTCTTGAGGATTCTTATTTCCTGCAATTTTTCAAAAGTTCAGTAGGGGGATCTCAGCAATCTGCCAAAAGTTTTAGGCGAAATCTGCGATTTGCATGAGATGCTTTTTAAAACTCTCTTGAGGATTCCTAATACCCAAGTTCTTGTGTTTGAATCATCCAGACTGATGGACATGCCAAAAGTGGTCAATAAGGAGTCTAGGGGATTTTTGAAGCAATGTTTTAGTAGGAGATCATGTTAGCATGTGGGATAGTGTGTTGTGCATAAGTTTTTTCCAAGTCTAATATACTGTTTACCACTGTTACCTTTGTTCTGTACCTAGAACTGATGAGATTAGAATCTTTAGCTTACAATATACTTAGCCACTCAGAGAAATGACAGAAAATTAGTTTGACCACTGCTAACTATAACTTTAGAGGTAATATTTGGAAGACGGTGAACACTAAAAGGATGAATTCCTTTTAATTCTGAAGAAGACTGGCACCAATGTGGATCCTCCAAAGGCATAGCCATTTAGGTCGAGTAATTTGATGTCAAAGACCTTATCTGTTACGTTGGGCCTATGGACATGTTGCTACATACTGTAACCCATCATCTAATTAATTTTCAAGCTATCCCTTTCCTCTTCCTCGCTTATTTTTCATCCACAGCATGCTGTTGAGGTATTTGAGGAGGTCGACAAATAGAGGATTATGTCGTCTTGTGGTAGATATTGATATAGATAAACTGAAAACAATCTACTTGATTACTGTGGTAAGACTTCAAAAAGCTTGATGCTAATGTCCTTAAACCCTTACTATGTTTTCCCTCTGCCAGGGGTAAACTTTTCACAGGAGAAGAGATGATAGGCGTTGTCATTGTTGTTGGATACTTTTGTGTAATATTAATTTTCTTCACTTGGTATTTATTTTTATTTATCAGGAACTTCAGTATTAGTCGCTTTTTTGTTTGTTTTGTTACATGTCAAGATGTGAAGCTTGATAGATCCTACAGTTTTCCTTGTCAAGACAAATGTGTTTTATTATGGATTTGTAGGCCTATATAGAGGCAACCTGTTTGACTTATCAATTGATTATAATGTTTAATTCTTAATTATACTTCTCTTATAATTGGTGTGGTGCCAAACATCTTGGTTGTGAAGCTTGATAGATCCTACTGTTTTGTGGCGTGATTTTTCAAATCCTAGCTCCCTTTGTAGCTATGTTTTCCCTGTTGTGCCCTAAATTGGCCCTACCTGACCAACCTGAGCATATCGAGTCCTTTGAAGATTTGAAATTTTAGTGGGATAGTAGCAACTAACATTGGTCTTTCTCTTGTTTCAGTAGAAGAAGGTGATGCCCCTATATCATCAGTGAGTGCAAATATACAGAATCTTAGTATACAGGAAGAGAAGCACATGGAAGAACCTGAAGAGGATGGCCCTTCTGTAGTGATTCCAGATCACCTGCAAGTTCATACTGCTGATTGCTCACACTTGAGTTTTGGGAGCTTCGGAGCAAGCATGAATTCTGGCTTTTCTGGACCTTTTGCATCTAGGACATTGATAAACAACATAGAAGAGTCACCTGCAGAACCAGTTACTTCATCTGTTGAGCACTCTGAAAACACGTAAAACCTCCTCCTGGAACCGATTGTCGATTTTTTTTTTTTGATTTCTTTCTCATCATCTAACCACCCTTCGCAGAAATCTTGAGTACTATGAGGATGGGCCTACAAGAACATCAGAGAGCAATCTAGTTCAAAGAACAGGAGCAGGTGCTGAGAATTATGATCTACCTTCTGCTTCACAAACTGCGGTGTTGAAACAAGAGGATCCTGAAGTGATACATGGGAATCAATATGGGTTCCCTCCGTCGACACATGCTCATACGTTCAATGGTCCCCAGTTATTGAGCCCTTCTTTTCCTCAATCTCAGACATCTGCACAGACACAAATTTCTACTCCCTTTTTGAATGTCATGGTAATAATGTGTATAGTTCAGATGCAAGTTCTCTTATTCTCTTTCTATTGCCTAGAATTTCAATAACTTCTACATGTTTTTGCTCAGGTGATTTCTTACCATATATTTAATATTTATGATGATAATACAACCTTGCTTCAAACTGGCAGAATGATAGACTAAGAGGTGTTTTCTAATAACATATGGTAGTGAGGTTGACTTATCACAATCGTTTATAGTTTTTCCACCATATTGATCCCATGTCGGCTTCAAGGGAAATGTGCAAGTAACTAGTAGTTGTTCTGCTTGCCCTTAATTATGGAAGAAAGTTGTTATTTGTGCTAGCTGGCAATATTACCATTTGTCCTGATAGTAAGAATTACAAGCGTCGTGTCATGAATCTCATGATGGTGATATGTTATTATTCGATAGTCAAGATGTGTCTATCCTTGCCTTCTGAACACTCTGATGCAGATGGAGTTGCTGTAGTCCATAATTGATTCCAAGTTGGTTCTTATCTTGCATGCATTACTAAAGTTAGTTCTTCTTTTGATTATTCTGCAGCAGGCTGCTCACACAAACTCATTACCAAATACATTGTTGGCAGCGAATGGTCATCCTGTCAGAGAATCTGATCTGTCATACTCACAATTTTCAGTTGGTCAATCAATGCCTACTAGGTATGGCAACTCAGTATCTTCCATCAGCGATCCAACCATATCTATGACCGAGGTACTGCACTGAATCTAGTTACTTATATGTGTTGTGAACAAATAAATTTATCTTTTTGTGTTCCTAGTTGTAATATTCCAATTTTTAGTAAACAAGTTGATTAAATGTTTTGCAATAGCAACTTGTATATATTACTGTTAACAATTAACAACCAATAAATTGTTAACCAAACTGTACAGCTTATACAGTTTTCTATGAACAGTAAGCACAAAGTTGAAGGATCTCAACAGTACAACACATAAAGAAAAAACAGAGAAAATGAATTCAATGGGGATTGTGATTCGTCAAATAAAAAATCAAAATGAAAACCATGTAGACAAGAGTAAAGAAAGGAGATGCACATTGTTGAAGGAGAAAGAACAAAGAAGTGGAGGCTGAAATTGATTAAGAACTAATGAAACAGAGAAGATAGAATAATGGAAGTGAAACATATTCTCTTTATCAGGCCACCTTGTTTTCACCCCCAACATTTCACAGTTCTTCTATTTCTTTGTTTTTTCTTTTCTGAAAGCGTGTTATTATATATCCCATTGCTTCCATAAAAATCAACTTATGTGGCTAGCCTCTTCCTTGTTGAAAAGAGAAAGCATACTAAGTTATTTGTTTTTCTTTTCTTCTTCTAGTGTATGATTTGTTAGATAAAGGGCCCAACGCTCCAAAAAGAAAAACAAAGACTCTAAAATACAATCATATCACATTTATGGAGAATGACCAAATAATCATGTTGCATCATGGGATTTCTATATTCTATTGTGTCGTTGTATCTATTGAGTCAGCACATAATAATATCCCATGCCACATGCTATGGTTCATGCGTTTACAACTATGAGTACAATGAATCATCATTCCTTTGGAGTTAGGTTTGTAGCTCAGTCAATTATTATAATTCTTAATCTCATTGATACTAACGATTATGTTGGTGGTGTCATTTGAAACAATGTCTAGCATTTGTAATACTTGCACATGGCGGTAATGTCTTTATACCAAGTTGGATGTAACACAGGAAATTTATCAGTTGACTTACTTTTAGCTCTTTGGAAGTTCGGAACATTGTATGGATAGTGATGTTACTTTCTTAATGCAACTTGGTTCATGTATTTAAAAAGACCGTTGTTGGACAATCAATCCTCCTTTTTTCTCTTTATAATTCACATTGAGTTTATACTGATAAATATCTTTAGAATTGACTATAAAAATTCTCCAAGTATCGTATTTTCTGGTCCTCTGGAATCACAATGGTGAACTAATGTTTTTATTGGAGTGATGTTGTCTGAAAAGTAGTAATAGAAAATTTCAAGAGCTGGAAGGAGTTCAAAGTTTATTTTTCTAGTTACGATTTTGAGAAATTTATTTGTGCAAGCAGGCTTTGAAGACTGTGGGGCTCTCGTCATCTCAACCAGCACAACATACTCCAGCAGGAAACAGTCTTCCTACAGGACCTACTCTTCCACAACACCTTGCTGTGCACCCTTACTCCCAACCTACTCTTCCTTTGGGACCTTATGCCAACATGATCAGCTATCCTTTCTTGCCCCAAAGTTACACATATATGCCATCTGGTTTTCAGCCAGCGTTTGCCGGGAATAGCACATATCATCAACAGTTGGCAGCCATTCTCCCTCAGTACAAGAATAGTGTTTCTGTCAGCAGCTTGCCGCCTCAATCTGCTGCCGCTGCTCCTGGTTATGGTTCATTTGGCAATTCAACGCCAATTCCTGGAAACTACCAAGTGAACCAACCTGCAGGCCCTGCAGGATCCACCTTAAGTTATGAAGATTTATTGAGTGCCCATTACAAAGACAACAATCAGTTGCTCTCTCTTCAGCAGGTATCCTTCTTTGGTTTTGTTACATTACATCAAAATCAGCTTTATAGGACATCAGATATGTCTAAATGTCCTAATTGACTACTTTGTAGGACTTCAAATTTATAGGACCAAACAATTGTGTGTCCTATGTAAAGTTGTTACAATTAGTTGATAAGATGATTTTGAGTGTCCTAACAAGTTTTTTAAGGGTCCTTTTAGTTTCTTTTACATGACATTATTTGAAAAAGTGTATTAAAAACGAGTGTTCTTTAAAAATATGGGTTCATAGAACATTTCTCAAAAGTGTCACAAAAAAGATAATGGGACATTTTATTTCAAAAATGTCCCAAGGGTTTAGGGTCCTAAGAACTTGTTGGACGTCTAGAAGCGTCCTATTAACTTATTCTAACACTTTTACGTAGTATGCATAATTGTTTGGTCATATAAACTTATGTTCTATAAAATAGTTTATTAGGACATTTATTCTTATTTGATGTCATATAAAGCCAATTTTGTTTTAGTGTTAAGTACATTAGAACTCTGTGATTTGTTTCTCATCATATGGTAGATATTGGGGAGCATCATACTATATTTTTAATGATCTGGGCATCGCTTGTTTTGTTATGGCAAGTAGTCTCACCAATTGTGGCACTAGCCCTGCATGCTGTGAATCTGGTTTAATCCATTAAGTTGAGACTCATACACTTGGCTTGGCTTTGTGGAAACTGATTATTTCAGTCTTGCATTAAAGTTGACCTTTTTTTGTCAACTAATCTCATGGGGCTCTGAAGATAACAGCCCAAAACCCCCCCAATGGCTCTTAAGGAGTCTCGAACTGCCGACCTATTCCTTTATTTTCTAGCTGAGCTGGCCCTTGATTAAAAAGATGCATCTTACAGGGATTCATTTAAGTTGCTGCTTTATAACCCGTGTTGGTGTGATTTTGTCAGAACGAGAACTCTCCAATGTGGGTTCACGGAGGTGGTTCGCGGGGTGTTCCAGCCAGTGCGTATTACGGGTTGCAGAGTCAGAACCAGCAGGCGAGTGGGTTTAGGCAAGGTCAACAGAGTTACGGTGGAGCAGGTCTTAACTACCAAGATTTCTTCCATTCCCAGGGTGGCATTTCACAGGAACATCAGAATCCTAATCCTAGGGAGGGTTCACAGGGCCAACCAAAACTCCAGTCACAACAGCTATGGCAAAACAGCTACTGATGAAGGTTTTTTCTTTCAGAGTTGTATCTTACTACTACATACTTGATGGCCCGAGTGAGTTGACTCAGTTTTAACGCATCTGGTTAGTTTATTTCGTGGGTGTATTTTTCCATAAGTTTTAGATGTCGATCGATCTAACCACTTTTTATCATTATGGTTTGGTTCATATCAAAGGAATGACAGCAAAAAGTCTCATCTTTTCTGCTTTTTTTTTTTTCCTTTCATTTCTTTACATCCTTTTGTTGCAATTAGATTGTGTGGTGTGGTATCAAAAAGCAAGCAAATACCGTACAAGTTTAGAAAATCGAAATATACTTTCTCGTTGCCATACCCACAAAATAATATTTCTAAATATACACATACAGGCGGTAGGTTCATTTAATAATCTTAAATATTCTAGGTTTTCAGGAATCACTTTTTTTGTAAGTATTTGTGATGAATGTTATTTATTATGAATATTTGTTTTGATATTTTTGTGAATATTTTATCATGTTATTTGTTATGAATTCTCATAAAAAGGATGGTTCATATGTTTTTAAAATATTTAAGGTTTATAAATAAATTCGTATAAACTTAGAGCATCTCCAACAGCTTCTTCAAAATGGAGAATTTAGGCATTTTTGTGCTATAACAGATTCTCCAAATCTTTCTCCAAAATGTAGAAAGTCGGAGATAGAGTGTAATTTTCTACAAATATGGAGAACTCTCCAAAAATGATTACAATGAGAGAGAAATTGGTTTTTACTATATTCTACTAATAAGATTTCTTCAAATGAAATGAATTGGAGAAAGAAAAAATACTTTATTAGATTTATATAATATTTTAATATTATAAGTAATGATGTCATCTCCAAAATGAAGGATCTGTTGGAGATAAATGTAATTTTTAATGTAGATTTTGACTTTTAATTCTCCATTTTGGAGAAATTTTGGGGATGCTTTTAATAAACTTAGAGCATCCACAATGTACGAGTTATTCACCGAGCTTTTTCATAGCTTTTATCTTACACATTATTGTCACATCAACAACTTAAAAACCTTTATATACCTCCACTATGTGAAAAACCTCACCTAAGCTTTTTCATTACTTTTTAAACTATTCAGGGTACCATTATTTTAACTTTATATCATTTTTATTCTTATTTATAAAAATAAATAAATTAAAATTCATACAAATACATATTTATTCATATCAAGAAAATATTATTAATTTAATTATGTATTTATTTTACATAATTTTTTTAATATTTTAATACAATATTAAAAAATGTTAAATTTAAAAGTATGTATAACCGAAAATAAAAAGTGGGTCATTAAGAAATCTGTTAAAACTGTATAAATATGTCAAATTTGAGATATTATTTTAAAAATATAAAATATAATTACTTTCATTATGTATTTATTTATATTATTTATTTAATAATTATATTTAAATAGGATTACTTTAAATATATTAATAAATAAAACTGATTAAATACGAAACTTTTATAAAATTCTATAAAGTTAAAACTGATTAAATTCGAAAAAACTACGAAAAAACAGGTCATGCAGTTTCGAGCTATGACGAAAAACCTCGCGAAAAACCTCAAATGAAAAAGCTGTCCACTATGTAAAAAACCTCAAAAGGAGTTTTTTGTTTTATGAAAAAGCTCTGAAAAAGCTCTAAAAAGCTTCCTACGAGCACATTGTGGATGCTCTTAGTTGGAGAGATAATGATTTAAATCGGAAATCAATGTTACATTTTATAAAATCAATCAGGGGTTGTTATATGCACCCTCTTTAGGTCAAAATGAAGTCAAATTATGCATTGAAAATGTAAAAAGATCATTGAAATTGTAAAAAAAGGGGTTTGATGTTGATTGGTGTGAGGAGAAAATTAGTAGAGTATGGTGCATTTAACAAATAGGGAGGGGTGCATGTATCCTAACCCAATCAAAATATAAAACGTAAAGGCTACACTATTTATATGTTTATTAGAATTTTTTTCAATTTAGCTTATATTTTACATAAAGCGAAAAATGGAAAATGTATATATGTTTTTGTAATTGTAGACGTCTAGATTATCATAAAATTAATATTACTAAAAGTTAAAAAATAAATCTTAGAAATTATTAAAAATAATTCATCTAAAAAATTATAAATTAAATACTCAATGTTAATATTTAATTTATCAATAATATTAACTAATCAAATCAGATGTGACATAAAAGTATTTTCAATGAAATAATCTACAAGAATCCTAATTTTAAATGTTTTATTGTTATCGCAACCGGCTCAACAAATTAAAAACTTTCATAAAAGTTTATTATAAATATATATACATATAGAGTCAGGGGAAAATTGCAAAAACAATAAAAAAGTAAGAAACACTCTGGTAGTTGTTCATCTGGACGGTATATACATGTGTATACTAATAATTTGTAATATACACTCGTGCATAATGCACACGTTCATAAAAACCAAAAAACAACTTCAATTACTTGTATACATGTAACACCATCTTAAAGATTGTGGTTTCATCTTGTCGGCACGCTATTTAAAGCCTTGCCTTTAACACAATATTCAAAAGTGAAGAGTTCAAAAAAGGAAAAGAAAAAAAAAACAATGAACTCTGAAGTTCTTAAACTTTTAATTGAATGAATAAATTATTTAACTTTCTCTGAACTCTTTTTTTTAATAAATCATCGAACTTTTAGAAATTGGTGTTACTTGCATCATTTTTACTCAAAAAAGTTACTTGTAACAACTAACAAGCTAGAAAAGTTTTAAAGTAGGAAAAAAAAACATAAATCAGTGTTAGCGTTCTCAAACCATACGTTATTCAAACCCCTCACACTTTAGGGGCCGTTTACCAAATTCTTACCCGGTAAGCGCTTACCGGCAAGAGATTCCCCTTCATTCACCTTATCATATTACATCCTTGGCCATGAAAAATGATTGTTGGTAAGCATTTTAAACCCGGTAAGCTCTTACCGGGTAAGAGTCGTTTCCCACACTTACCGGGTAAGACTCTTAATCCTTGTCTTATCTCTAACCGGGTAAGATTCTCGGTCCTTTCCATACTCGATCAATAAGGTAAATGATATTGGTAAGCGCTTACCCGGTAAGCGTTTAGTAAACGGCCCCTTAATGTCATTGCTCCCCTCCCCGTCCCTTACCGCTCCATAGCATCCATTCTCTATCACTGCCCAATCCACCACCTCTTTGGCCCTTGCCATTGAAATCTGTTTTTTTATCAGTTATTTTTGGTTTTTGATTATCCCTCCTTTTTTATCTATCTATATGTACCCCATCAAATTGTTGTAGAAAAGGAAAAATCGAAAGAAGAAAAAAAAGATCAAAGAGAGGGAGATCGATAGTAGGCGACAACGAACGGTATGGAGAATGGACGATGGGGTGGTGAATAAGTGGTGAGGGGGAATGATGTCGTCAGATGGAATAGTTTGAAGCGATAAAACGGATTCGGGAGGTGTTTGGGATTGCTTATTTGAGGTGTTTTTTAGCTTATTGCGGTGTGACACCGAAGATAAACACTTTCCAGTGTTTGGATGAAGAAAAAATCAAAGTGCTTATAGCGGTACCAAATCGGAGATAAACACTTTTTCATAAGTCATTTTGTTTTAGATTATCAACTTATTTGAAAAGTACTTACAATTTTTTTTGGTTATTTTATATGTATAAGCAATCTCAAAAACCTTTAAATAACTTATTAGCTTATCAAGTTTGTAGTATCACAACACAGCTAATCCAAATACTTTTACTCCGGAATCAAGGGATCTATATAAATGTAGAGAGTGGCGGTAGAATCTAGACACTTGCCCACTGCTGTGTGGTAGTTATGCGTATATTGGAACTCATCTTTACAACGACGGACGGAATTACTTCCCGGAAGCAACTCAGCCACATTCTCCGGCCACCATCTCTCTCTCGCTGTCTCACTAGTAAGGTCAGTTAACATCACAGTTCACACTCTACACACACATATGTGATTAATCGGTCGAAATCTACTTTCCTCTTCTTCCAGGGTTTAAAACTGATGATTTCTTTGCAATTAATTGGTAGAAACCTGCTTTTGGTGCGGCCTATGGCAACTTTTTCCATTTATGATTAATTACTTGCATTAATTAGGTCTTTACGTCATTCAATTTTGTTGCTGTTAGCTTTGGACTGAGAAATTTTAAATGAATTTTGAAATTGCGGAAGTTGAAATGTATGAAGAATGCTTACTGAAAAGAATTTTAGTTATGCATACGATTTTTACAGGCCATGTACATATAACAGAACAATAAAACAAAAGACAAGAATATAATACTAAGAACGAAGAAAAGACAAAATACAAAATTTGAAAGAAAGCTTAAGTGTGAGAGTAGGTAGTGTGGCTGAAGAAGAAAATGATGTTTTTTTGTCCAAAAAGGAAATTAGATTCACATGGAATTGTTTTGACTTTATGATTCATTTGGAGTCTTGCTCAATTGTTAATACTCATTGGGATGAAGAAACAAAAAGTCTTAAATAAAGAGATGTGTGGAAAAATGAGTGAGAGAATATTATTAAGTGTTAATCAAACAAACAAGCCCCTGGTTTTAGGTTTTTATCCCTCCTATCCCACGAAAAATGGCACTAATTTAGTCCCCTTGTTCCAGTAAACAAACTACGGTTTTTAATGATCAAAAGGAAGGAAAGTATGGGATGGGGCTTTCCTGATTTTGAATCCCGCACTTGTTTGTTGTTCAATGAGTTAAAAGCAGGGTGCGAATGGGTGGGCTCTACAAAATTCCACCCCTGGTTTACTCATCTTTGGGTATCGATCTTAGTTTTCATAACATCATAGTGATATTGACATGAACATTTGTGAACAGCTGGTTTAATTTTTTCCCCTGGATGCAGGTTAGCTAATCGGTTCTTCCTGTATGGAAATGGAAAAAACAATCAATTTGAATTTCTTTATATATATATTGTTTCTTTTGTACACGTGGTTTGTTGAGTCTCTATAAAAATATGATTTAAGTACAGAAGTAGACATAATACAGAGACATTTAAAATTTAATAGACTTAGTGTCGTGGGTATTTTCGAGGACCAGGTTGGTAATTTGAGCATCAAAGTGCTTTTTTTAGTGCATGGGATGACAATTTTTCTGGTCATTGTAAACTTAGTTTATGGTTTAGCATCTCCATGTTAAATTTTTTTACAAAGTTGGGAACACTTTAACTTCTGGAAGTTATTGCCAGGTCTTGATAAACTACCAAAGGAAATATGTATCTTTTCTTGATGAGGAGGTAGCAAAAATTTATAATGAACCTCTACAGAGATCTGATAAATTTTTGTATCTTGTCCAATGTGAAACACAGTATGGGTCGTATTGATGAGGACCAGCGTATGCCTGAGGAAAAGCTGGAACAAAATCATTACAGCAAGGAACCCTTGCCTGGTAGTGAGCTCTGGACAGATGGACTCTTATGTGCTTTTGAATATGTTAAAGGAAAGAGTAGACCAGTTAGGTCAAGATCAAACAAAAAAACCCACTCAACTCATCAAGCGAACAATCATAACATGAAAAAGCATGTGTCTTCAGGGACTGATGCATCTGTTCAAGAGCAGTATGATGGTTATTTCTCAGAACCCACTTCTCTAAGAGAAAGCAGGGGTGACAATATTTTCCACACCCACAAGGGAGAACATTTTGATGGGAGTCATTGGGTCCCAATTGGTTGGGCTAGAATATCTGAACTTGTGGAAACAGTGCAAATCAATGCTGAATGGGTCTCGCAGCAGTTTGATTTTATGGATGATGAAGATGACCGTACAATTGCAGATCTAGCAGCTCCCTATTGGGTGAGGCCAGCAGGGCCTGTATGGTGGTGTCATGTTGCTGCAAGCCATCCACACATTGGTGTGTGGCTTAATAATGCTTCATGGTTACATCCTGCTGTGAGTATTGCTTTGAGAGATGAAAGCCGTCTGATAAGCGAGAGAATGAAACACCTTTTCTATGAGGTATATTGACTATTTTGTATTGAACCTTGCTAGGTAGACTGTCTAGGGACTAAAAAATATCTAAGTACTTTTTACGGCTTGATAAATGATATCCACAAGAAATCTTGTGTATAGAGCACTTTGTGGAAAGTAGACTACAAGATAAACATAAACCGCAAGGTTTTTTAATTGGAGGTAGGCTAGGTAATTTGGATGAGCTTTTATAACCTTTTGCCTTGGAACAACTACAATTCTGAAGGTCGTATGATTCATTATTTTTTAGTACATGATGTAATTCTTACTGAAAAGCAATTATTTTCCCCCTCTGCAACTTCTTTCAATAAAATCGAAGGAGACGCAGCTGTGAACTACTAATTATTGCATACTGTAGCAAATGTCTTAAATTATTACAACACACACACACACACACACACAAAGAGAGAGAGAGAGAGTTTTAGTATGGTGTTTCTTGTGACGATTCTTTCTGAAATGTCGATTGCGGTCACATCTTGGCCAGGTCCCAGTTAGAGTTGCTGGAGGTCTGCTGTTTGAACTGTTGGGTCAGTCAGTCGGTGATCCGCATAATAATGAGGATGATGTCCCAGTTGTCCTGCGTTCGTGGCAAGCACAAAATTTTCTAATAACCGCACTGCACCAGAAAGGAGATACATCAAGCTTAAATGTCTTGGGTGTCATAGAAGTTCAGGTTATTCAACAATCTTGTCCCTTTGATCAATATAATTACTAAGAATTAATGATTTAATTCTAATATTGGTTTTTAGCTTATCAACTTATCCTTTATCTAGGAACTTCTTTTTGGTGGTGGTAATAATATACCTCGGACAACACATGAAGTTATAGCACTTTTATCCAGCCGGCTTGCACGGTGGGATGACAGGTGAGCTTATATCTTTGCTTTACGCTGCACCGGCAGAGATACTTTGTGGTAGGATTAATATAGGTGGTATATTTTTTTGGGCAAAAATTGGAAGTGTATTGATGGGATCTCAAAAAAGACCCAAGTGAGAATACAATTGAAGGGAGGAAGATGCCTTCCCAGACTACACTGAAATTGCACCACGACTTGAAACTAGACATCCTTTTGGAAGGTTGACAAACGAATCTGAATTAATGAATCAATGAGATCGAAACTAAAAATTGAATAGGATACATGAATACTTCGAAACTAAAATTATTTGATGTCAATATATTATATTCTTTCTACTTGCAATTCCTATGATGGAAAGATAATTAGTTTGTGGCATTTGATGTATCTTTTCAAACCCTAAAATTGTAACACCCTCAAATTTGGTAAGAGCAACTAATTCAAAATCTCGACATTACATCAAATGAGGGACAAGACTCCCTCTTACTATTCAAAACTCAATACACCTCAATAAAAAGTTTTATAGTTAACCTCAACAATATAACTCCAATAAGATACAAGGACTAAACCAAGCACGGGTGCTACGTATCCCCAATACAAGTTGCCCTTCATAAGCTAACGCGGAAGACTTCACTAAGCTACTCACCTCACGAGCACACAACTAGCACTTTCCTCTTCATAGTGTCACTAGAACTATTCCCTAACGAAGCCTGTTGCACATGTCCACAAATAAAAAGGGTTAGGCTAACGCCTAGTGAGTTCAAGAGTTTTACATGAGTAAATATATCTTTAAAAAAAGTACTTCACTTGAAATCATGACCTTTCAATTGATGTGCTTTAAAATGTGGAAACGACTCTTTTCCAATATCATGCACTTTCAAAGATGGACACCTCATTACAAACATTCTTTATAAATTGATGCAACTAAAACTTACTTGAAACGTTTATATGAATTGACTCCCTAAGATACAGTTGGCCGACGACGGGGAGACTCGTATCCGTTGAGAGTGGAGGAACACAAAAGTATGTCACTCTGACAACGTTAATCGCATGACACCTCACGACATACCAGCCCAAGTGTCCCTACGACTTCTTAACAAGTTACACCATAAGAGATGTTTGACCTTGATGAACATTACAACGAACTCCATCCCGAAGGCCCGATACACTTAAAGACTACCTCTCAGGCATTACTTCAAGCGACGAAGATCCTAGTGCCTACCTTTCAGGTAGCACCTCCGGACTCAACCTTCCAGTGCCTACTTGTAAGTTTCCGGTCGTAAAACATGGGTACCGGGGTTCAACCCTGCAATACCCGATTGACCATCTAAAACAGACTTACTTACGTGCCTATGGATCCAATGCAACACAGTCTAACATTACATTACTTCATAAGAATGACCAAAGCACTCGAGCATGTAATAAACATCAATATGCAACACGGTGCATTAACGTGTAAACCATAACCGGCTTTACATTGAGCCATCAAAACCGGACAAGCGTCCTTAAGACTCTTTTAAGACAACACCGAGTCAAAATGCTCAAAACTCTTTTTGACCAACGATTAACAATCCCCAAATAAATAATGCAATCGACTCACGTCATGCAAAAACACGCCAAAATACATGTGCAAACTCCAATACAGTTTAAATTTGGACAAATTACTTTCCAAATGATTTTATACCATTTACTTCTTCAAAACGTCCCATAACACAAAATTAAGCATTTCTCCAAAACAAATACTAAAAATGCCTTTTAACCAAATAATCCTATTTATGCAATAAATCACCAAAACACGTCCATTTACAACTCATTTACCAAGATGCCCAAAAATCCCAAATATGGGTGTTTTACAATGTTCACAAAGCCAAACTTCTCAAATAATCAAAACCCATCAATAACTCTACAAATGATAATTTCATGTTAAACACATAAGCACTTTAAAAATTAACATTTTGGCATGTACAACGTTTTCACAAATCAACTTGAACTCACCTTGCTAGGTTAAGTTAAACCTAGGTTCCAAACTCAACCATTTGCCTCCAAAAGTGAAGATTCCACCATTTCCAAGTCATCACCAACAATAAGCTAGGGTTTCTAAACAACCCATTCCTTCAAGTCTAGAAATGAACCAACATCAAGTAAGACTTTTAGATCGACAAAGATCCTTATACTAAAGCTTAGATTACTCAAGGAAACTTACCCCTTTGGATATTGAGACTTTCCACCCAAAGCTATTCAAGGAACCCATCCAACTCTTTAACCCGCGCTTCCAAATACCGAACCTTTAAACTTCTTTATGATAAACCCACCATGTATGCTCCAAATATGAGACAAGAGCCCTCAAAAACAGCACCAATGGAGAGGAGAGAAGTGGAGATGGAGGCTAAATGAGAGAAAACCCTAGAAATGGGGTTTAAATCGATCAGACTGTCCCCGCGGCCTTGGCCGCGATCTTAAGTCGCGGGCCAAGCCGCACGTGTCCTCTAGTTGCAAAACCTCAGTGACTTACGCGGGCCTAGCCGCGGCTTGAGGCCGCGGGCCAAGCCGCGCGTGTTACTGATTGTGTCTCTCGCGTCTTGTGCTGAGCCATTCCCCGACGGTTCCTCTCGGCCGGTCGCTGACCGTTCCTTGACCGATCGTTGACCGTTCTTTTAGAATTTACGGGTGTTACAAAAATGCTTTCACAATCAAAACGCTAGATCTCATGAATATAGGTACAAGGTCCCAACAATTGTGGAGAGTGGTGGATCTAGGAATTATAATCTACAGATACACTACCATAACAATTTTATTTTTACTATGCACCAAGTATGATGATATCTTTACGTAATATCATAACTTTTTTATGGGTATGCACATCAGCGCATGCATACCCACTGTACAACATAGGTCTGCCCCATGCTTGTGGGGTTTTATATAGATGTGATGTATATTATCTCAAACTATCAAATAGAGAGACTGGATGTACTTTTCATTCATCAACTGTATTCCTGCATCTTTCATTACCAAATCATGGAAACATCACGAGTTTTTCAAGGCATCTCATATGATTAACGGTGCTTAAGGAAGAGGTTATGTGACCTGTCGGGGGTTGCATGTGGTGAATCTCTTCATTGAACACTAATGTTCGTTAGAATTTAAATACATGAAGTACTTCGCCACACACAAACACTTACACACATACATATGATACATATGTACATACACAAGTATGCATTTACAAAGATGCTTGTATATGCACATATGCATGTATACACTTAGATCTGTGTGTATATATAGGGAGAAAGATGTGTATATATACACACACATACATACATAGAGATATACTTGTATTTTGCATTTAGAAGCATAGTATATGTGCTCTGCCTCTTGGCGGAGCTTGATATCAGTATCCAGTTGAGGCGCATGAAGTACTATGTGAAAAGATCAAAGTATATAACAGCAAACCTATGTTATGAGCACTGATGGAATAATCTCTTCCCTGTAAATTGATGCACCACTGCCATATTATTAAGTTTCTTCCAGATCATGTTCCCTTTTCAGATATGTTGTCATTGTTATATTGTAGAATGGTCTCCAATGTTAGTCGTTAGAAAAGTTTGGTTCTCTTCATTATGCTCACAGTTTCTCCTAACAAGTGATTTACCAAGCCATCATTATCTCTTACTGTGATCTGAAAAGTGGTGGTTTTGTCTTGCGTCTTTTTATTTATTTAGTAGATACTATAAATATTGTTAATGTTCAGGTTATTCCGGAAGTCTATATTTGGGGAGGCTGACGAAGTGGAACTGAAGTTCATTAACAGGTACTTTGTGTATATTATAGTCTTAAACGTGGATTATTCTGGAGTTGCTTTACTCCTAATGATCCTCTATGTTTAAATAGGAGAAACAATGAAGATTTGAACCTTTTCATTGTAATCCTCAACCAAGAGATCAGAAGGTTATCACAACAGGTTTGCTATGATTTTATTAATTAATAGAATTGATGCTAACAGTTGTATCTCTTTATGTTAAATTGTAGTGAGTCTGTTCTTGAAAGGAAATTAAGAATTTTGCTAAGCTATCCACTGATGCTTTTAGTTACAACACTGATCTGTTATTGCTTTGTGAGAAACTATTCCAGCTTGGAATAACCCCACATATTGACAATAAAATAATCTATGAGGAATGGGTAAATGAGAATACTTGTGCAACTTCTGAATGTGTAATTGTATTTGTATGTCCGCATGTGCGATTGTGCGCTTGTCTGTTTGTCTGTCCTCTTTATGTGTATAGTTGTCACTTGATACGTTTCTACTTTTCTACCCCCTTAAACTATATTCTGTATGGATGTTTTCTAAAGAGAGGTCTCACCAAGTCGTGTCTAAATGCAAGAAGGTTTGAAGCCAAAGAAGTGGCAAAAATACTTGGTTATGGAGAAAAAGGGTACCATTTTTCATTCATTGTTTGGTTCGTGTCATGGATTATACTTTCTTGAGCTTTGTCATTCCAACTTTCTGGGTAGTGGCAGCAGTATCGACTTTTTAGGTTCTTTCATTGATGTCATTAGTTCAGCAGTACTGGCCTGCAACAAGCCATACTACATATATTAACATCAAAATGATGCTTAGAGGTTATTAATTTGAATGAGCATGTGCTAATAAAATATGTTGTTCAATTCTATGTAATCTGAACTCGATAGTGATGTCCCAACAATGTTTACAGTGACAAAATTTCCATCTCACTTGGGCTGGTTCCTGCTTGAACTTGGTAGGGGAAACGAAAATGCATCAATAATGTCGGGAAGTGAAATTTGCATCATATATCCGACAGGATAGATCAGCATAGTTAGACTTGGAACCTTGGCCTTGTGTGACTAGAACTTTGATGCTGCAAGTATATATGTATGGCCATAGCAGAAAGGGAATAGCCTCTCATCCACACATAAGCTCTCCTCACTCCCATGTCGTCCAATATGATATCCTTATGTGTTCACCTTAAGCACTACTGTTTTTCCATGCAATTTAGGACAGCAGGTATTTGCAACCAATTCGTTTTAATCAACCTCAAATTTTGCTGCAGAGAAATGGTTAGATAAATAGAGTTCGGCCGGTGGAAACAGACACCAAGTTACCTCTTGTGCATGGACATATCTGAACATAATCAAAATGTAGCGAGTATATGTATGCAACTGAAGAACACTTTGCTGGTAACCAGAATCGTGGTACTATATATCAATGACCAATTATTCTAGTAGCTTAAGTTGTTGCCAAAGGCCCAAAACAAGGCATCATCCTCAAACAACTATTCTTTTCCCTGTTCTTTTAATTGTTGATTTCTTTAAATATGGGTAGTGGATTGGAAGGTTATTAAACTATTTACTGAATACTGAAGATGTCCTCCCCGGCAAAACAAGTTTCAAGTAAGACAGTCAACTAAGACTGTGTTTAAAGACACCGAATTCCTCTTGAAAACCTGAATTGGCCGTTGTCCCATGAAATGAAAATAGACTTTTTACCCTCTATAAGTTCAAATAATAGTTTGGTATCTGTAGAAGTTATAGATTCAATATGTATTTTTATTTGATTGTAACTAAATTCAAATATACTTTTAGTTAAATTACTTCATCTAGTATGCAAGTATTAAAAGCCTTTGGACAAGTATTTTGATTGAAACAATGCTACTACTGAATACATATTCCTAATTTTGGTTATAACTAGATTTAAGAGTGTTGTACAATTAATATTTTTTTGGGCTTTTGGGTACATGTAATTAAAAACCATTTTAATTACTCCCATCCACTCCTTCTCTCCCACCACCCCCTTTTCTCAGCCCCCTGCCCCCTTAACACTCCCCTGTCCTCGTTCTTCCTATGGCGCCCCCTCTTGATTCCTAACTCCCTAAAGCACCACTGCGGCTGCTGAATCTATTCTGCATCACTGAATCCTGCAAGCTCAATGAGATCCCTTTCAATCAAATTTTAGGCTCAGTTACCTCAAATTCTTTCATTACTCAAGAGATAAGGACAGGCCATGTCTGAATTCCATTGAATGATCCCAATTATAAGTAAATTTTTCTCACTTTTGAGACTCTATCCATATCCATAAGACCAGCTATCTAAGGTAACCTATCGTCCTTAATCTTACAAACAATCTTTTCTCTTTTCTGTCTGAAACTGGATACGAGGTTTGGGGAAATGAATATACCATCTTCAGCAAAGGAGTTATTATCATGGAAATCATGATGAGTGGGTTCGGACTGGAGATGGTCATGGGCCTGGTGTGGATTTGATTGGAGCCAATTGAATTGTTGTAGAATTTAGCCTATTTGAAGATTTTTTTTGGCAGATTAGAGGAGGAAGTATGTTTATGAACGTCAGCATCACTGTAGAATATCTGGTGATACTTGTAGCTATGACCTTGTTGAGCAAGTGTCAGTTGAGTCCAATGAATTGGCAATGGTAGGTGGAGTGACAGTGGCTATGATGTAGACGGTGGTGGGTTATGGAGGATGGAATCAGGGAGGGGTCTCTCAGAAAGAAAGGAAACCGGGACAAAACAGAAAGAGTGAAAGGAAGAAGATTTTTAATTTAAGCATTAATAAAATTATATAATATATGAACTACTTGCATATTGCTGTAATTGGTTGTAGGTTAGATATCAATATTTTGTACACTAAATTCGTTAATTCTAATAGAAGATTACACGAACTATAATATAACTTGAAAATGTATAATAATCGGTTGTAATTTATCATCACTACTTCTACGTAAACCAAATTAATACTTTCAAGTCCTAGGGATTGAAAATGTCAACTTCCAAGTTGGTGTAAACAGTCATTTTGCATGTTTTAACTGATAATGGACTTCTGGCCGGAATCCTGGTTGTTGAACCTGGAACATTGATTGAGTGATCTATTTGAAACTTATTTTGCAGGGGTGAGCGGTGACCTCTCAATAATTTGGGCAATTATCATTTCATTTAATAGTTATATATATATATATATATATATATATATATATACCTTTTTGGTGACTAGAACTATTATTGTTTGTTTATGTTACTCGATCTAAATTTGTTTTTTTTTCTTTGGTGGGCATACTCAATGTAATTACTTGACATGATAAGTCTAAATAGAATATAAATAAAATATACTTACAAGAAAGTTACGTAGAATGTGTCTTCTTTATTTTGTAACATTTTTTAAAAAGTAAAGAAGACTACACTCATCCTAGCTAAGCAACCACTCGGAATCAAGAGTAGCTGAGGCTAGGTGTATCTAGTCTTTGTTCGAGTTAGAGAAGGTCAATCCTGCCCTTTCAGTTCCTGGCATTTTCTTTTGCAGGTTATTCGAGTCAAATGGTCACTGCATGCAAGGGAAGAAATAGTGTTTGAACTTCTCCAACATTTGAGGGGAAACACAGCTAAAATGTTGCTCGAGGGAACTAGAAAGAGTACAAGGGAAATGCTTGAGGAGCAAGAAGCAGTTCGTGGTCGCATATTTACAGTTCAAGATGTCATGCAGGGCACAAAACGAGCATGGTTGCAGGTTTGTTAATCGAAAAGACATTGAAAGTTTCATCATCACATATTTATGTTTCAAGAAATCTTAGGGGCTGTTTACCTACTGCGGACCCATGTTGATTCAGTCAGCACGGCTGACTCGGTCAGCATCAGCTTGTTTACCTAGGGACTGATCTGACTGAAGGTGCTGACCGAGCACCTACCCGGCCAGCATTATTATTTCACTTACCGGGTCAGTTTACGTACTCTTGCCCAAACCACAGTATTACCCGGTTAGCGCTTACCCAATTTGTATCCTTGCTAGGTCAAGGAATCCTGAAAGTTCAAAAGTCCAGGGAGGATTCAATTATAACCTTCAAAAACTATAAGTCTATAACGAAATGAAAATTTCTGACATGATCCCGACTCTTGGTTCCTCTTATGCATGTTTAATGGACGCCAGATACTTATAAAGCATTCCATTTAGAAATCTTGAACTTTATATCGACACAAAATAACCAAAATTTTTGTGACATTCAGGATAAAAGCACGAGAGTAACACATAATTTGGCCGTCATTGGTGGGTGTGGCCTTATCCTCTCCATCATCACCGGATTGTTTGGGATCAATGTTGACGGAATTCCAGGATCCACGAATACGCCTTATGCCTTTGGTCTGTTTTCAGGCATCCTTGTGTTCATAGGAATTGTATTAATTGCAGTAGGTTTGCTCTACTTTGGACTCAAAAAACCAATCACCGAAGAGCAGGTTGAAGTGCGGAAACTGGAGCTGCAAGAGCTGGTCAACATGTTTCAACACGAGGCCGAGACTCACGCTCAGGTTCGTAAACATAGTTCTCGGAACAACCCGACCTTAACTTCCCGATTCCTACATGATGCAAACTATGTTGTCATTGATTAGGCCTACTTGGATAATTAATAAAGAGATGATCTAAAAGTATTGTTTGCATCAAGTATGGTATAGTTTTATGTCAAAAACCAAATTAAAAACACCAGGTAAAAATGTATAGCCTGATTGATACCTATTGTAGAAATGAGACAAATGAATAATGCAATTTTTTGTTCTATTGAAATAGATGGGAAAAAAAAATATTAAAGTAGAGGGGGGAGTAAATGAAAACAAGGTCAAAATAAGAAAACAAGAAAACGGCTGCATCTTAATATGTGATTTTACATGCGACTGTCGTGTGATTCATATGTGATTTTATAGGTGATTTTAGTGAATTCATATGTGACTCGGTCGTTTTCCTGTTCTCTTATTTGGTTATTGTTCTTATATGAACCTGACTCTATATTTATTGTCAATATAACATGTGTTTAATCATATATGATTAAACACTTTTCGCCTTCTCGCAAAATGTTTAGCTTCTCGTTTGAACCTGCCCCTATACTATAGAGGAAAGATCATGCGAGAAGTTAAATATTTTGCGAGAAGACGAGAAGTGTTTGATCATATATGATTACATGGCTTGTAGGTGTGTTTAAACATATATGATCTATGTATTGTCAATGTAACATGTGGGTAATCATATATGATTAAGCTTGTGTATCATATATGATTAAACATTTCTCGTCTTCTCGCAAAATGTTTAGCTTCTCGTTTGAACCTGCCCCTATACTATAGAGGAAAGATCATGCGAGAAGTTAAATATTTTGCGAGAAGACGATAAGTGTTTAATCATATATGATACACAAGCTTAATCATATATGATTAAACACATGTTATATTGGCAATACATAGATCATATATGATTAAACACTTATCGCCTTCTCGCAAAATGTTTAGCTTCTCGTCTGAACCTGCCCCTTATACTATATTATAAAACATTTACTTTTACTTCTTAAATACTCTTTAAGTTTTCCGGAATACAAGTGTAGCTAAAGCGTTATGAATAAATCAATAATGCATACTAAGGGGCCGTTTACCAAACGCTTACCCGGATAAGCGCTTACCAATAAAATTTAACACTATCACTTACTTAGCGGGTAAGATTTTAGTCCACCAAAACGGTATCGTATGCAACAATTTTCCTGATAAGCGCTTACCGGTAAATTTTAACACTATCACTTACTTACCGGGTAAGATTTTAGTCCACCAAAACGGTATCGTATGCAACAATTTTCCCGGTAAGCGCTAACCATGGTAAGAGTCTTCGCCATCACTTACCAGGGTAAGACTCTTGGTCCTTGCCTTAGCTCTTACCGGGTATGATTCTTGGTTATTGTCATCTTCATCCATAAGGTAATATGACTTGGTAAGCGCTTATCCGGGTAAGCGTTTAGTAAACGGCTCTTTTTGTTTATCCAACTTTTCATTTAATATGATTTATACTACAGAAATAAACTTTACAAAAAGTGTACTCTGTAATATGATTTAGTATGCATTATGTTTATCTTTCATTTTTTATCATATTTTTATTTACCCTTTTTGTAAACAATGAGAATGGAAGTTGGAATGATTTTTGGAAATTCATATATTACATTTCATATGAATTTATAAAGTTTTGAAAATCCTCAATGTCTCGATTGTTCACGGGCTCACGGCTATTCGTGAAACGTGAGAAACAGACGACGTTCCGTAAGAAATCGAAGAATTTCTTGGGAATCCTATAAGATTGGTTCGTTCTTTTTTATCTGACAGATGGTCAAAACTTCATTGGCCTTGAATCTAATGAGAGGTCCACTTTAATTTGTTTTTATCATTTATAAATAATTATTATATGATAAAAAAGCCATTAAACGTTTTTATTTGAGGATGACGCTATTATTTTAACAATTTTGTCGAACATAATTTGCTTATCAACTAGATTATTAGTCATCAACTAATTTGCCAAATATAATCGTAGTTAACAATAATGTAATATTCTCATTGAAGTAGGCATGATGTAATTTTTGTGTCTTATATCAATCTAATGTGATTATTTGAGTTCGAGAATTATCAACTGACTTTCAAATACTTTTATTTAGACTGATATGATGACTATAAAATAATTACAAACAGACTTGATTTTAGACATTATCTAAAAAAATGACGTTCAATTCCGAGAAAATTGATAGTTGAAACTTTAATTGCATTTTTTCATTATGTAGTGAAAAATCTTTATTACAACCAAACGAATGACCTGAACGTTTACATATGAAACAATTCTGTATAAATAATGCATTTTCATATAGATGTAGAAGAATTTTTGCATCCTTCTGTACAAATATTTTTATATTAAAGGACATCTCTAAATGCATTAGGCCTTATGCAATAAAATTGTTTATTATCAAACGTTAAAAGAGTTATCTTACGATGTTATTGTCTAATAGCTTATACGGTCGTCTTGATTAATTAAAATTACCAAAATATATATGGTTGAAAACTCTAAAAATAAATAATTAATGTTTTATCCGACAAATAACATGAAAAATTCTTTAAATGACACCAACAACATACGTATAAGTCTATAAGAGTTATGGGTTTTAAGTCTATACAGTCTCTTTGAAATAGGTCTATTCCTAAGCACACATTTGAACATAAAAGTTTATTTTCACGCAAACGAACCGTATAGTCGTCCGCATGTGCTAGAAGATTTTCAAAACTACATCTAAAAATTGAAACTTTTTTATTTATATGTCAAGTAATAAATATGAGTACTATGAAAGTCAAATTGGTTTATTTGGTTGATTTTTAATGAAGTCGTGTACGGATAAATCAATATATGTCGATTAATTTGTCTGTATAGATTGAGATTTTTTTTGTTGTGAGATTTTTTTTTCATAAATGAAATGAACATGTTTTTTAATTAGGACGGGCAATTTTGGAAAAAAAAAAACTTGGTTTTCTACATAAAGAACCTCGAGAGGCTTACTGGATAAGCTACTTTATATATCATCAATCCACTAACAAACAGTCGTGTACGGTTGACCGAATAAGTTGTGAGTCATATTAAACTCATTAAGCTGCTAACAAACATAAAATGATACGAACATGGTCTTTGAAGAAATAAGTATTATTTCTATTGATATTCATTTGTACCGACTCTATCGGTTTCGGTTGCATCATAATGTAGTGATTGTTGAAAACACTTAAACGATGGTTTATATTATTATCTATTAGATATGTTTTTATACATGTTTCTTTTATAAAAAAAAAAACTGAAGATGTATATGGAGACAAACAAGACATGACTTTTGACATCATTTGTCTCAATGATAAAATATACATAGGAAATAAGTTGGTTCAGTGTACGAACGTGTATTTTAAAAGTATTAGGGGTTGTTTTACTAACAACTTAATGAGCTTAATGGTCTAGGCAACTTATTCGCTCAGTCATACATGAGTGTTTCTTTACGGCTTAATCATTAAGACATTAAGCTAAAATGGCTATATGGAATAAGCCAGGATGTTGGTCCCAAATAGCAGTAAGTAAATAACAGAAGTATTGTAGAAGGGGGGGTTGAATACAATACACACAGTTTTTCACTTAATTTAATTCTTATTGATTTGAAATCAAGAATTACACATAGAAAACTTTTGATTGTTGCGGAAGATAATAGATGAAATCTATTCAAACAATCTTACACAAAGAGAAATGAAGAACAATTGTAAAACACTTAGAAAACAATAAGAACTTCTTAGAGAGAGAATGTCAGTGCACTTAGAGAGCTTGAATGCTTGAGAGCTGGTGATCTTGCATGTTGAACCATCCTCCATATTTATAGTGCCTCATGCATTAAATGCATGGGACACCTGTTGAGCAAGGGATGGACGCAGGTCTTCAGCAAGGTATAGGAAGTACCTTTTGTCTTGAGGTGTTTTGGCTTGAAGTGTTGACCTGCAGAGGGTGGTGGAGACATTTCCTTAAAAGAGTGTAAAATACAAAACATACTTTTTCTGATCTTCAGATGAGGTCCAAAGGAGTCTTCGGTTGCTGAAGAGTTCGGTTGCTGATCTTAAAGGAGTCTTCGGTTGCTGAAGAGTTCTTCGGCTCCTGAAGACTGAGAGGTCTTCGGCTCCTGAAGACTGAGAGGTCTTCGGCTCCTAAGACTGAGAAGTCTTCGGCTCCTAAGACTAAGAAGTCTTCGGCTTCTGAAGATTGAGAAATCTTCGGCTTCCGAAGATGTCTTCGGCTGAAGACGTCTTCGGCCGAAGAGGTCTTCGGCTCCTGAAGACTGAGATCGGCACCATCCTGGCCAATGGTGTTGATCAAGTGGGCATACTTGGCTTTAGGCTGAGGAGTCTATCTTCAATCCGCTTTGAAAGATATTCTCCTTCTTTGTCTTCTTCGGTTGATCTTCGACTTCACCGAACATTTGTATAGAAACCAAGCTGCTAAAAGAACCTCAAAAAATTCTAAGTATGATGATATAAAATGGAAGATCGGGAGGTCATCTTCAAATCTTTAGATGACCCAACAATCTCCCCCTATTTGAGGATGACATCCATACTAAAGAATAAAACAAAGAGTGTACTGAATAAATTCATTTTGACCCATATTTACTCTTTTTGGGTTCTTTTCACATAGAATTTTTTTTTGTATAAGGATTTATAAGTATATCCGACATTTACAAAAGAATGAAGTATATATGTACAAACTAAATAAAAGAAGTGCACTTGTATTAAATATGACTTAACAAAGCAAAGATTACAAGTACATAGGTAAGATAGAGCAATGCTTCATTCCTTCTTCTGTCTTTTATGAAGTTCACCCATAATGTCATGTCGAAGAAATGCAGCTTGAGAATTAACGGGGATAAGAGAGAGAATGGCTACCAGAAACTCGGTGTGAGCGATAGATATTTCTTCATGTCTGAAGAATCTCTTGGTTTCCGTCTCATCCAGGAAATAGACTCCTTTGTATGGACGCCCTGTCACAGTGCCTGGACTCAAGGACGGACCACCTGGTATCTTCAGATTCAGATTTTGAGAATTGGGAGTCATTCCTTTGGCAGCGAGATCCTTGAAGATGTGTTGTTTGTCAGAATGAGAGATTTGTGGAGGGGAGGAGAGACACATCTGCTTTAGAATCTCAACTTGAACTTCTTCATCATGAGAATGCTTGTACTTCCTGCCAATGTTCTTCATTCTCTCCAGAAGAGTGTTCAGAGACCTTTTGACCGAAGGTTTGTGTCGACTAAGGGACTTGGATAAAAGTTCAGAAATTTCATACCATTCAGAAAGTCCGTAGTCGTCCAAGTCGCAGAATCTGGTAGCCTGCTGAGAGCCGTCTTCTCTGCGGATGACAATTCTGATATCTATCTCTGATCGTTTGGAGGTGCCAAACTTTACTTCAACAATTTTAGATTTTAACTTTCGTTCCGTCAAATATTTTCGGTACCATAGAATGTCATCAGAATCAAGCTCAGCTACCTGCTGGATGTCAACTTTAGGAGGAGGTTGAAGTTTTAGCCGATCAGCTTCACAAACAAAGGCTTTTATAGCAGAAGCCTTTTGTTGTTGGGAAAGCATGGCCTCTTCATCAGCAGATAGCTTTTTTCTTTCCTGTGTCTATCCCTTGTCCTGGAAGTAGCTCCCCTTCAGTTGGAGCATCAGTAGAAACAACAGAAGTGGGACCCTGACGGCCGCTGTCTGAAGAGACTTGAACCACCAGTTGTTTCTCCCCCTCAGCGGCAGTCGGGGGAGTAACCATTAAAGAATCCAACCGCTGATGAAGAGACAGAAGAGATTGAAGAATCTGAGTGGAAATGGCACTGTGAGCCTATGAAGCTGCCTGAAGACGCCGGACCTCCGCATCACGAGCATCAGAGGCCGCTTGAAGAGCAGCAACTGAGGTCTCAAGAGATAACAACTGGTCGCAAGTGACCTTCACGAGGGAGCCCAGAACGTTCTGATGTTCGCGAAACTGAGCACCAATGAGACGATGTTGATTGTTGGCTTCCTGAATATCTGCTAGGATTTCCGGGGGAATGACAGGAACAGGAGGAGTGTCTCGCGCTGCAGCTGAGGCCTGGCACCGTGAAGGCGTCGGCGGATGATGAGGAAGAGGAAGAATCCGAGATGGTTCTTCGTAGGATGCATTGCTCTAGAGGAGAGCATCGGTGGCAGGTGATCGTGGTGATAAAGATAAGTCATCGGAGGAGCTACCATCAGCGGAGGTAGCCATAGGAGAAGAAGAGCTCTCTGGAGAATGGGGAGGAGAGCGGTAGGCGGAGGTAGAAAGGCCTGGTTGAGTTGACACCTTGTCTTGACCCTGTTGCAAATATGCTAAATACCGTGAAATACCCTCAACACTGGCCTTGGGTAAGACCAGAGTCTCACCGGGTCGTGCAAAAGTGTCGACCATGAAATGGTCGGGTGATAGGCCGTGCAGTGAGAAGTCAGAACCTTGGTCCGGGGAGAAGACCAAGTCATCCTCATCCCCGAAGGAGGAGGGGGAAGAGGGAAGGTGAGGGTCCCCGAAAGTCTCACATGCATCCTTTGGAGAGGATACAGGGGAGGTGGCAGTAGGTGTAGCAGATTCCCCGGGCCTGGATGGGACAATTTCAACACCGGCCGATTTTGAAGAATCGGTGGGTGGAGTATGTGGGTTGGCCCTAGAAACCTTCCTCTTTCTTTTGGGAGAAGAGGGAGGGGAAGAGGTAGAGTGCCGCCGCTTTGAGGTGTGGGGGTTGACCTGGGTAACCACCGAAGGTCCTTTCGGTGGTATGGTCATTTGGGCAAGTGCAGCGGTGCCTGTAACCTGTGAGGAGTGAGTGCTAGCAGGCGTCACTAGGGAGAGGGAAGAGGGGTCCACTACAGAGGAAGGACCTTTGGACACCGGAGTGTCCTTGGCATCTCCCCCACTGTAGATCGGGAGAGTTGATGAAGGAGACCATACCTGGAAGGAGAGGATTATCAGTCGCCAAGGGACCCCGTTTGAGGAGGGGTCTTGTCACAAGCGGGGCATGATAGTCATAGATGACCCGATGGTCTGCCTCAATTGCATCAGCAAGTAAGTTGTTGATTATAAGCCAAATGAACCGCGGGTAAGCAACATGCGGTCGCTTAGGCGGTGTAATGACAGAGATCAACTCGTGAAAAAAATACTGAGCATAATCGATTTTACGCTGGAACATGATAGCATGGGCTAGTTGAGTAAGGTAGGATGGACATTGATCATGTCCACCAGTCTTCTTACTCAGGCAGAAAATAATATGAGAGAAAAAGAAGTTCCAGATACCTCCCATATGCCGGCGGAGAAGTGTGCCACGACCCCGATCATTTTCGCCATGAATATAGTTCAAGGCCGCAACCACCTCATCATGTTCGGTGCCAAGAGGAAATGTGTCATAACAATCGTAGGATGGAAGAGCAAGGGCCCGCCTAACGTCTTCGACACCGAAGGTGATGTCCGGAGACGTCGGTTCCGAAAGAATGGAAGCGGAGACTTTGTTGGTTGTTGCATCGTAAACACATGTGAGCCAAAAATTCCCAATGAGCATTGTGCTCATTTTTGGCGGTTTTTTTGTCAACGCAAACCGAAGAGGCGATTTTTGAAGAAAGGAAGAAATATGATTAAATTCCTTATGACTGGGATCACACTCCAATCGTGCAACATGGTTGCATGGATTGAAGACGAGATCCGTAAGAGAAGTGGGAGGAGGAGGGGGCATATTCTTATTGGGAGCCTTGGAAGAAGGAGAGGTAGAGGAAGCCATAAAAAAAATAAGAAAAGAGAGAAGAGAAGTGGTAGGAAAATTGGGGATGGTAAAAAAATATGAAAATGGGTTAGTATTTATAGAGGAAAGGAAGTAAATTTGAATTTGAAAAAGGGAGGTAATTATGGAAGATATTATAGGGATAGGAAGAAAAGAGAAGATTTGATGGGATATATGGAGAAAATATGGGAAATAGGAAAGATAGGGAAGAGATTATGGAAGGATTTGGAAGGAATGAAGAGGGAGTAGGAGGTGTAAGAAAAAGGAGAAAAAAGGGGATGTATAATAAGTCTTGGGAAAGGGGAAAAGAAGAGAAAAAGGAAAAGACAAAAAGGAAAAGAGGGTGGGGTGGGGTCGGCCGAATTTGGGTTTGGGGGGGGGGGAAGCGGCCGAATGTTGGTTTGGGGGGGAGGATGGTAGCCGAAAAAAAATAATGGGGGGTTGTTGTCTAGCGGCCGAACACAAGGGAAGGGAGGGGCTTTGGTGGAGGATTCGGTGGTGGTGATGAGAAGGAACGAAAAAAAATGTTGGTGTAAGGGGGTGTGCGGGTTTTGTTTCGGTAGGTTTAGGGAGAGAGGGAGCCTAAGGAAAGGTGAGTGAGGGAGAGAGGGCCGAAAAAAAATTGGGTGGTGTAGTGGTTTTGGCGACAAAGGAGCCGAAGGGGGATGTATTCGGTGGGAGGCATAAGGGGGTGGTTTGTTATTTCGGTGGGGTGGGTTCGGTGGCTTGAGGGAGGCCGAGGACAAAGGAAAGAGGAAGGGGGTGGGGTCGGTGGGGAGAGGGCCGAAGGAAGGGAAGGACCGAAGGGGGGGGGGGAGAGGGTTCGGTAGGTTCGGTGGGGTGATGAGGGGAAAGGAGGTCGGTGGGTAGGGGAGAGGGAGAGGGAGAGAGATAGGGAGTTCGGTGGGTGGGGGGTTCGGGGGTAGGGGTTCGGTGGGTAGGGGTTTCGGGGGTAGGGGTTCGGTGGGTAGGGGATTTGGGGTAGGATTTTAGCATGATGGAATTTTGACATTTGTCCGGATTTATAACCGCAATGAAGGATTTTAGCATGATGGAATTTATTCGTGTTTTGGTAAGTTAAAGTTGATTTGTGAAAACAGTGTACATGCCAAAATGATTAGTTTTATGAACATGTGAGACACCCATTTTGGGATCTATGGTTATTTTGGTACATAAATCATGTTGAAGTGTTTCTTTGATGATTTTACATATAAAATTGAAGTTCAGTTGATGTAAGTGTCATTTGGTGTATTTGATCTTATAAACCTTTTCAGAAAATGCATATTATTGTGTAATGAGGTCTTTTGAAAACATAAGGGTATGAGTTCATTTGGAAAACGGTTTGTTTCAACCAACGATGAGATTTGAGTTAATCATACTTTTGGGTCGTGTTTGCATAATAGTTGGTCAAACGTGTTTCAATATTTATATCGGTTTTCATTTGGGTATGTAAGTAAACTGTTGGGTCGTTAGCTCAGTTTTGATTAAATGGAGTCATGAGGACGTTTGTACGGTTTAAAAAGAGTTGTGGAATTTTTGGAGTATGATGGCGATTATTTCATGCCATTGGGAGTTACATGTTTTGGGAGTTTTGGTTTCCTTTTTTTCCAGTTGGAATCATGTAATGTCAAACAGTCTGTCTGTGTTGTAAAGCCTGAGGTTTTGGGTTACACTTAGTGACCGCTCAGGTTTGCTAGCGAGTAGACAATAGGTGGCACGAGCTGCTGAGTTGGAACTCGTCTGGATTGGATAGGCACTCGTGTCCGTAAGCCCTTGGGGTGGAACTCGACGGAGTATGACTAGAGGCAGTAAACGGTTTGAAGTTGTGATGTCTGGTACGACATGGGAACTAAGATCGGGATACGTGGTGAAATCCAATAACATCACGGGTGGCCCCATTTATTTGTTCTCGCCACCCAAGATGGGAACGTTTAGAGGTCATGCGAGGAAGTTGTATGGGCGACCTACTTGCGTGTCCTTCTATTCTCTTTGTGTGCGGGTCTCTCCGTCGTAGACCCGGGGTATTTTAAACGCTAATGTCATATTTTTACCAGCTTGGTTTATGTGTGGTCGACGGTACTTGATAACTTTAATATTGGGTTTACCCCACGTATATTAAGGTTTGAATGAAATGTGTTATTCATGCATGTTGATATTTAGTTTTCTTTTGTTTTTGGTCGTGTGAGTATTGGGCCTAGTGTCCATGTTTTCGGACGTACGATATGGATAGTGTTACTAATATTTCATACTTCGAGTTATGCAAATTGTGTCAATTTATAAAACGTATTTGCAATGAAGTATCCGTCTTTGAAAGTGCATGACTTTGAAAAGGAGTTGTTTCTATGTTTTAAGGTTCATTATTTGAAAGGTTTTGTTTTAAAGAGAAGTTCATCAAATTAAATGCTTTTACTTATGTAAAACTCTTGAGCTCTCTAGGCGTTAAGCTTGAACTTTTATTTATTTATTTATCTTCATGTGCATCATTCCTGTTGGGAGTTCGGTTCTAGCAGTGCTTTGAGGAGTCGGGCCTTAGCCTTGAGCTAGAGTAAGTGGTTGGTGAAATCTTCCACAGGTTGGAGTTAGTGGCTACGCATGAGTTTCTGTAGCGCCCGTCCTTTATAGTCCGATGTATAGATTGGTGGTATGTTTAGAGGTTAATCTTTATAATATGTTTGTAGACGAAGTATTTATGGAAGTATTAAGAAGTTGAATAAGAGATATTTCCAGATTTGGGGTCAGATCGGAGTTAAGCGATAACAGAATCTGTGTTAACCGTTTACCGGAAAGACGCCTTAGTGCGCCTTGTAATAATATCTTTATCACTGTTAGGAATGGATCAGTGAAATCTGAGAGTTGTGGGAAGATTAGCGTCGACCGTTGGCCTTGAGTTCGGAACCGTGCAGTTTGAAAGAATTTGGTAGATGGAAAGTTGAGGTCGCTAATTTCCTGGAAGTAGTAATTGTCACCTAAGGTTGGGAGGCAACCGTAACCTTAGGAGTAAAAGTTACTTTGAAGTGTTGAGTGTTCGCTCGGTTAGGAGTGAATTGTGCTCAAGAAGGGTAGCTAGTGTGGATGTCGGTATTAGGATCTCATTAATGTTTCTAGCTTTTGGGTTTGAGATGATATTCTCTGCGAAAAGTGTTCCATAGAGAAGAGTAGATTTCGAGGACGAAATCATTCTAAGGTTGGGAGTATTGTAACACCCCGAATTTCGTTATGTAACCTTGGTATTCTAGTGTTAAGCTTTTGTCGTTAGCACCGCGTTTGTTACCAAGTTTGAGTTTGGCCTTTGGTGGTTTTGGACAAACCACAGTGAACTACGTGAGTTATGCCGCGGGTTGAGGTCGCGACATAACCCGCGAAACCCTCTGGATGGGTTTGGTTTTGTGTAAACGGGCGAGTTATGCCGCGAGTGAAAGTCACGGCATAACCCGCGAGATGGCCTGGCCGACTTATACCATTTTCAGTCTAAAAATCTCTCACTTTTCTCTTATCTCTCTCTCTCTCTTCAAATCCCATTCTCTCTCTAGAAATCTCTCTCTCTCTCTAAGAGTTGGTTGGTAACTTTTGGTGGCTAGAATCTAGTTTATGATCCAAGGCTTCGGTGTGGAAAGCTTCGTCTTATCAAGAGGGTCGATATCTGGTTCTTCGGGTTTTCGTATAAACCTATTGGGTGAGTTCCTACTACCTTTCTAAAACTTTATACATGTCAAAGGGTTACATTTTGAACTCCTATGTATCTCCATGATTTCAGATTTAAGATTTATACATTTTGGATATAAGTTAACTTTTGGGAGATTTTAGGGTTCCGATCATTTTATGATGGATTCTATAGTATTTGAAGTAAAATGATGTTTTACTTACACATTATGTGGACATGTGAAAGAATGTTTATGGACTCATTTTGATGAGTTTCATTCTTACCGGAAGTTGAACTTGAGAAGGCATTTTGTTTATAAAATGTTTTATACCATATGACTACCTATGGTTGTTTTACAACGTTATTGGGATGTCTATTCCCCATCAAAGAAAAGGCATTTTGCTTATAAAATGTGTTTATACCATATGACTATCTATGGTTGGTCACATAAATTGTTGTGACAAGTTTATACCATATGACTATCTATGGTTGGTCACATAAATTGTTGTGACAAGTTTATACCATATGACTATCTATGGTTGGTCACATAAATTGTTGTGACAAGTTTATACCATATGACTAACTATGGTTGGTCACATAAATTGTTGTGACAAGTTTGTACAATTACTAGCGGATCCCTAGGTTTTGAGTCGACTTATATTTCATTATTTGAGGTTACCAAGTAATGTAAAGATAGAGCTACATGTGCATTAAATTGTGAGGCTCTGGCCGTTAACAAATATAGAACTACATGTGCATTAAATTGTGAGGTTCTGGCCGTTAATAAATTATGGAACTACATGTGCATTAAATTGTGAGGTTCCATAAGGTAATCAAAACGAAGAACTACATGTGCATTAAATTGTGAGGTTCTGGCCGTTAATAAATTATGGAACTACATGTGCATTAAATTGTGAGGTTCCATAAGGTAATCAAAACGAAGAACTACATGTGCATTAAATTGTGAGGTTCTGGAAAGAAGGTTTATGACCTTATTTTAATGGATTTTATTCCTAACATCAGTTAACTTGGAAATGCTTGTTTGAAAGGTTTCCTTTTTGGATATAAAGGTTATATCCCTTGAAATTTATAAACTGTATGTTCTCACTAGGCTTTTAAGCCTAACACTTTTCTCAAATGATATGTATATCAGGTTCTCGTTAGCGGCGGGTTGCTAAAGGCTTGAGTGTCGGGATTGATCTCGAGGGTTTTTGAGATTGTGTAGTATTGGTTTGTTGGGCGTTGTTAAGTCCCACATTTTTTTTGATAATTCTGGATCAACAACTTTTGTAATCTAGATAGTATATGTTTAGATTAGTTGGTTGATGAATTCTATATCTGTTCAGATTTTGTATAGTCTTAAGGACTGATTCCCTTTATGGGAAGTTTATATCAATACGGATGTCTTGTTGCCATATTTCCAGGTTTTAATTTACTCTGAATTTTAGAGTGTTACAAGTTGGTATCAGAGCTCTAGTTTAAGCGAACTAGGCATGAATGTAAGATGTCTAGACTTAGACTGAGTTGATAGGCATTGATTGTGAGATTGGGTAGAGCTTCTAAGATGGGTTAGTCTTAGAATCGACGGATGTTATGTTAATCAAGCGTTATGATGACGGTAACAATAACCCTTATGTGTTATATGTTCATAATCTCACTTAGCTAATGTGATTATGAGGATATTTTACGTGAGTGAAATTGGTTCGCTAATGTTGTGACAATTGGTAGACGTAGCGGTACGTTTCTTTCTTGCGTGTTTCAGTTAAACTCTTCCTTACCCTTTCTCGTGCTTGTGTTTGTCTGCTCTACCTTGGTATGTTGACCGTTAGAGTAATGCGAAGGTTTATAAGCGAGTAAGCTAAGGAATGACTGTTGTTTGTAAGCAATGTCTCTTTGGAATTATAGTAAGTGCGTGGGACGCATTAAGTTAATCATCCTAAGCCAGATTCGTTGGTGGAGTTAGGATTATATCTTGTTAGATCGATTCCATATAGAGGAGATTTGTAAGTTAATTTAATAGGATGGTTGCCTTTTGATGCCTGAGGCATCCGGTAGATTATAGAACGTTGGGATATTGTGAAGCGTAGTATTAAGATGTGAGTGCCGACCGAATTCATACATTTAATTTATTTCTAAAATAAGGTTGCCTAAATTGCTTTTCATGAGCGCCAACCATGAAGTAAATTACATTATAACGTTCTGGCAAGACATTTAGCACTTATCATATTTTAAACTATGAGCATAAGCATGCTTACATTGGTTTTGTTGCACCTGATTTCAAATTATTATCAAAACTCTCCTTATTCAAGTCTAGTGTTTAAATGCTATTTTTGGATGTCGAAATAATTGTGTTTTAACGCTTGTGGAGTTAATGGGCAAATAGCTGTGGAATTTTGACCTTGACATTGGAGCTCTTACACGTATGTCAATGGTTTAAAGGAAAAGTTATCCCCATACTTTTGAATCGGAGTTCTTGGAAATTTTGGTTTGTGTGAGTCATGTTGAATTGCATGGAGTATTGTTTTACGAATTCTTTTAACGCGTGCGTATATTTTGAGATGCGTAGGTTAATTTTAAATTGTGTGCAATTTATGAGTTCTTTGGAAATCGTGTCTCATCAGAATTTTTTCTGAATGGTCACCTTACCTTATATTGAAAAATAGAATTTTTGACACCACTTGATTGTTAGCGTAAATGAGTTTTATAAAATCCAGTTGGATTATGGTGTCTCATCTTACGACTTTTGCGTCGCGTAAATAATTTTGAGAGGCATGTGCGTGTGCATCATTATGTGTGTTAATTTCGGGGTTTTATTATCAAGTATCATATGTCGTGTACTATGTGCAATGGATTTAAGTATAACGATGGTGTGAACGATTGCATAAACGATTTATGTTATTTTAAAAAAAAACAGGATTTTCGTTCTGATCGTATTCCATCATTAACTCTTACTGTTAAAATTTCCGCAAAGTATTTTGCGAGTTAGCGGTATTTTGTTGTCGTAATTTCTATTTTGGTCAATTGTGTTTATCTTTATAACGTGAAGCTTTAAACTCGATTTGAAATTTTATTTGCATCCCCGTTATTTTACCGCCTTTGGGAAATGAATTGTTACATATGTTGAAGTACAAAAACCTATTTTCACGGTTATGGTATAACTATTGCGTATGTTTTACTTGGTACTTCTCAAGGTGTGAGTCTTTTGATAAGTTTCGTATTCGGTAATTTGGATTGTTTTAACAGCATAAATTGCTCAAGACGAGCTTGGATATTTCAACAAGTAAATAGTGTAATTTACATATTCTGGGTGATTTTGTACACGTAAAACCTACATTATGATTTATGCATCCTTGATGATTTTGTGCATCTTAGTATAATTGCATTCATAAACTTTTGGAAAATCTTTTGTCTCAATACGTGTTGAGTTTTGAGAAATCATGTCCTAGTGGTGTGTGTTTTCATAAACTGTTGGGAACTGAAGAAAAGCTTAAGTATGGTTAATGCTGTTGGTTCAAAGTTACTACTGCTAGAGATATTCAAGGTTAATACTGCTAAGTATTACTACTGCTAGTAGTTAATACTGCTAGTCAAAGTTAGTGCTGCTTGAACAAAGTTAGTACTGCTTAGCTAGTTAGTACTGCTAGTAGTTAGTGTTGCTTAGTAGTTAATGTTGCTAGAAGAAATTTAATGCTGCTGAAGATTAATACTGCTTATATGATGAAGATTCGCATGAAAGGATATACATGGAAGCTTAGAGATATACATGGAAGATATACTGAAGATATGTTTATTTTTTTGTAATTATCTTTTTGTTTAGTATATGTATAGAAGATACATAATAGTTTTAGAGGAGATTAATTCTAAGATTAAGAGAGAAATCAACCTCAAGGCATAGATCCTAATTCTAGAGAAGTAGAATTCGTATTGGTGAGCCTGTTCATCAATATTGAGGTTGAGTGTGCAATCTTGTAGCTTCAAAGCATTCAATACAAGTTTACAGTTTGTTTTTCATATTTTCTGTGTTGATTTACTGTTTCATTGAATATCAAAGTGTTATTCCGCAAACTTCTTTGATATTGTTTCTGAGAATTAATTCTTGTTGAGAATTCGATCCTGACAAGTGGTATCAGAGCCAAACTCTCTCAGAAACATCTATTTATCATGGAAAATCTTACAGAATCAAGCAGTACTTTGGTCTCCAAGGTTCCAATGCTCAAACCCAGTGAGTTTGACATGTGGAAGATCAGAATCAGACAATATATTCTTCTCACTGACTACTCAATGTGGGATATCATTGAGAATGGTCCTTCTGAAGCTGGAAGGATAGGACCAGATGGGAAAAGACCTCCACCAAAGACAGATGGTGAAAGGAAGATCAGACAGACAGAGATGAAGGCCTTGAGCACTCTGCTCTTGGCCATCCCCAATGAATATCAGCATCAATTTTGCAACTGCACTGATGCTCAGATTCTTTGGAATGCTCTAGAGAAAAGATTTGCTGGAACTAAGAGCATCAAAAGAAATCAAAGAGATGTTCTAAAGCAGCAGTATGAGAACTTTACTTCCTCAAAGAATGAGTCTATGACTCAAACTTTTGATAGGTTCAACAAGCTCATTGGTGAACTGGCTACTGTAGGAGTGAAGATGGATCAAGATGACATCAACAGAAAATTCCTCAGATCTCTTGGGGATGAATGAACTATGTACACTGTCTCATATAGACAGAGTGACAATCTGGAAGAGAAAGAACTTGATGATCTATACAATGATCTAAGAGTTTTTGAAACTGAGGTAGAGATCAAGAAGAAGCCCACTGGTTATGTTCACAATGCTGCACTTCTTTCAGCATCCACTGATACTACTGCCATCCCTGAAGCAGTTAGTACTGCTAATGGAGCAAGTTCAGAAAAAGGAACTGAAACAATCTTTGAAGCCTTTTTGTCCAGTCATAGTAACAATTCATTGATTAATGATGATCTGGATCAACTTCACCCTGATGACCTGGAGGAGATGAATATTAAATGGCAGATGGCCATGTTATCCATGAGGGTGAAGAAGTTCATTAAAAGAACAGGAAGGAATAACTTCTCTCAAAGAAGAGAAGATGGAGCTGGTTTTGACAAGACCAAGGTGGAATGTTATAAGTGTCACATGAAAGGACACTTTGCTAGAGAATGCAGGAGTGCTGTTCCAAACAACAACCACCAACAAACTCAGAATGGAGGCTACACTCAGAACAAGAATCCTGCTCAAGCCCTTGTTTCTCAACAAGGAATGGGATTTGACTGGAGTGATCAAGCTGAGGAAGCCATTCAAAATCAAGCTCTTATGGCAGAAGTATCTGATCTCCCCTCTGAGGTAATTTCTAATCTTTGCACTAAATCTTGCATTGACACTGTCAAAAGATACAGGGATCACAATCAAAGTATGTGTGATGACCTCAAAAGATTAGAAAAGGATAGAAGAGATTATGTGTTAATAGTAGAGAGATTTGAAGAGCAAATCAAAGGCTTTCAAGCTAATGAACTTCAACACTCTTATGACACAAACTATTGGGAGTAGGAAAAGAATGAGTTAGAGACCAAACTGTCTAAATCCTTAGAAGAAAGTGATAGGCTGAAGGAGGAACTGTCTAAAGTTAAGCTTGACATAGAAAAGTTTTCATATGCTTCAAAAGCAATGGATTCTCTTCTAAAGGCTCAGATTCATGATAAGATGAAGCCTGGTATTGGATACAACAGTACACCTCCTCCTTACAACAACAATTATATCTCTCCTACTTCAGACTTGTTAGAAACCAAGGAGAAAAAGGACTTATCTGAGAAAGCCTTTAAGATAGATCATTTGGATGAAGTAGTAATTAAGGATTTAACTGAGAAAGAAGCAAGTGAGTATAGGGATAATGATGTGAGTAAAGAGATCCCATTAGAAAACAACATTACCACCAATGAGGGATGTGGGAAAATCTGGGTCAAGTCCAATGAGATAGAGAAGACCAAAGGAAAGGATAACAAGGTCCATTACAAACAAACCACGGTTGTGAATCCTGGGTCTTGTAAACAGTGTGATTGCAGTAAAGCCAAGAGCCTAAATTCTGGTTTAAAAAGAGGAAATCAAAGAAACTGGAATAATCAATGGGCTCAGAAGCAAGGAGTTGATCTGAGTAAAATCAATAGACCAAAACCTTGCTTCATATGTGGCAAGTTAAATCATTTGGCTAAATATTGCTTCTTTAACCCTATTAATCAACAGATGACCTTTCAAAGATTTGTGCAAAAACCTGTTGGTTATAGGAAGGCTGGAAAGAAACATGGTGAAAAGAAAGGCCCCATGAAGAAAAGGATTTTAAAAGAAAGTATTAAAATGTGGGTGCCCAAAAGCACTAAAACTGTTAGTACTGCTGACAGGGTTAGTGCTGCTGGAAGTATTACTGCTGCTACTTGTGTTAGTACTGCTGAAAACATTGATGCTGCTAATACAGTTAGTACCTCTTCAAAGGTTAATACTGCCAACACAGTTACTGCTGCTAACACAGTTACTACTGCTAACAAGGTTAGTACTGCTAAGCATGCAAGTGCTGCTAAGGCAGTTAGTACCTCTAAAACCAGTACTGTTTCTAGCACAAATGTTTCCAAGCCTATTATAGTGACAAAGTACTCCAAGAATGAGGAGTTAAAATTCAAAAATCTTGTCAAGAAAGAATGCAAGTATTTTGATGAGAAAGGGGTACCCAATACCACTTTGGCTTGGGTTCCTAATTCATACTAACTGATCTATCATATGTGTAGGGCAACCAACAGCTCAAGGGAAAGAGCATATGGCATGTTGATAGTGGTTGCTCTAGGCACATGACAGGCAACATGTCATGCCTTCAGGATTTCAAGCATATCAATGGAGGACATGTTGCATTTGGAGATAATCTTACTGGTGGAAAAATAAGTGGAAAAGGTAATGTCACCAAAGGTAAGATGACATTTGAGGATGTCTACTATGTTGATCAATTGAAGTACAACCTGTTAAGTGTATCACAGGTATGTGACAAACAACATAGTATATTATTTACAAATACTGAGTGTATGATCCTTGCTCCAGGGTTCAAGGTAGTTGATGAAAGCATGATACTACTTAGAACTCCAAGAAAGGACAATGTTTACTGTCTAGATATGGACAATGTGGATAGTGATTCATCTCTAAATTGTCTTGTTTCCAAAGCTTCTGTAGATGAATCCTCCCTTTGGCACAGAAGGATGTGTCACATGAATTTTAAGACTATGAACAAACTTGTTAAAAACAACCTTGTAAGAGGTTTACCATCTAAAGTTTTCTCATGTGATGATCATTGTGTTGCTTGCCTTAAAGGCAAACAACATAAAACTTCTCATAAGACCAAAGAGATAAATTCAATTTCTTCTTGTCTCCAGTTATTGCACATGGATCTGTTTGGTCCTACAAATGTTATGAGTATAGGCAAGAAATCTTACTGCTTGGTTATTGTTGATGATTACTCTAGATTTACCTGGGTATATTTTCTAAGGACTAAGGATGAGACAAGTGGACTGATCAAATCCTTTATCCTAAGAATTGAAAACCAAACTAATCAAAAAGTAAAAGTCATTAGATCAGATAATGGGACTGAATTCAAAAATCTGGATCTAAACATCTTTTGTGAAGAAAAAGGCATTGAGAGACAGTATAGTGCTCCTAGGACTCCTCAACAGAATGGTGTTGCTGAAAGGAGAAATAGGACACTAATAGAGGCTGCTAGATCTCTGTTGGCTGATTCAAAACTGCCAATTACCTTCTGGGTTGAAGCAATTAATACTGCCTGTTATGTCCAAAACAGAGTTCTAGTAGTTAAGCCAAAGAACAAGACACCATATGAGCTTTTAAATAAAAGAAAACCTTTCATTGGATTTTTCAAACCTTTTGGGTGTCCTTGTACAATTCTCAATACCAAATCTCACTTAGGTAAGTTTGATAGCAAAGCAGATGATGGATTTCTTGTTGGGTATTCATCTCAGAGTAAGACCTACAGGGTTTTTAACTCATCTTCTAGAATAATTGAAGAAAGTGACAATGTCAAATGCAATGAGAACACACCAAATCCTATTGGGTCTGTTCCTCAGTGGCTATTTGACATTGATTCATTAACTAACTCCTTTGGTTTCAGTAGTGATGATTATGCAGGTTCAGGATGTGGAGGATCAAGGACTACACAGGTTCAAGAAAGTATATCTAAATCTGTGATCTTTCCCATACCCACAGTGAATTCCTTTGAAGACTGTGAAAAGGAACCATCTACTGGACCAAGTAAGAGTGAAGAAGAAAGTAGAGATGAGGAGACTCAAGAAAATAAAGAACCAGAAGTGGCTGCTAAAAACACTTCAGTTGAGTTGAATGACTCTAATCTAGAGGCTGGACTTAATGAAGACCTAGTCATAACACCAGAGTTCAAAAGAATCATCCTCCACAGCTGGTAATAGGAGATATATCCTCTCCTATGATGACTAGACACCAAAGCAGGCTTCAAGAAATGCAAGATCAACAGCATACAGTGCTTTCTTGTTTTCTATCACAGCTTGAGCCTAAAAAGGCACATGATGCTATGAAAGAATCCAGTTGGATAGAAGCAATGCAAGAAGAACTGTTGCAGTTCAAACTACAAGATGTATGGGATCTAGTAGACCTTCCTAAAGGTCACAGAGCAATTGGCACAAAGTGGATTTTCAGGAACAAGAGAGATGAAAGAGGAATTGTCATAAGGAACAAAGCAAGGCTGGTGGCTCAAGGGTATACTCAAGAAGAGGGTATAGATTATGAAGAAGTTTTTGCACCTGTGGCTAGGATAGAAGCAATCAGATTATTCCTAGCCTATGCTTCTTACATGAACTTCAAAGTCTATCAAATGGATGTAAAAAGTGCATTTCTCTATGGTTCAATCGAAGAAGAGGTATATGTCTGTCAACCTCCAGGGTTTGAAAACCCAAACTATCCAGACAGAGTATACAAATTGAAGAAAGCTCTTTATGGACTGCATCAAGCTCCAAGAGCATGGTATGACACTCTGTCATCCTATCTCTTGGAAAATGACTTTGAAAGAGGAGTCATTGATAAGACTCTATTTATCAAGAGAAAGAAGAAGGATATCTTGCTGGTCCAAATCTATGTTGATGACATTATCTTTGGATCTACAAGAGACAACATGTGCAAGGAGTTTGAGGAACTAATGCATCAAAGGTTCAAAATGAGTGCCATGGGGGAACTTACTTTCTTCCTTGGACTCCAAGTTCAACAGAAGTTAGATGGCATCTTCATCTGTCAATCCAAGTATGTGCAGGACATTCTAACCAAGTTTGGTTTCTCAGATTCAAAACCTGCCAGCATACCTATGGAGACACACAAGCAGATAACAGCAGATCTTGAGGGGGAGGATATGGATGTGCATCATTATATATCCATGATTGGCTCTCTCATGTATCTCACAGCATCAAGGCCAGATATAATGTTTCCAGTCTGTGTATGTGCAAGATTCCAAGTTAGGCCAAAGCAATCTCACTTTCAAGCTGTTAAGAGGATATTCAGATATCTCAAAGGGAAACCCAGATTGGGACTTTGGTATCCTCATGACTCACCCTTTGAACTAATAGCATACTCAGACAGTGATCTAGGTGGGGCAAACTTGGACAGAAAATCTACTTCTGGAGGATGTCAGTTTTTGGGTGCTAGACTAGTTTCATGGCAGTGCAAGAAACAAACCACAGTGTCCACATCAACAACAGAGGCAGAGTACATAGCAGCTGCAAGTTGCTGTTCTCAAGTCTTATGGATTCAGAATCAAATGCTGGACTATGGGGTAACCTTTCTACACACTCCCATTTTTATTGATAATAGCAGTGCTATAAGCATTGTGAATAATCCTGTCAAGCACTCTAAAACAAAGCACATTGAGATCAGGTATCACTTCATAAGAGACTGTAATGAAAAGAAACTTGTTCAAGTTGTAAAAGTTCATACTGACAACCAGTTTGCTGATCTATTCACCAAAGCTTTTGATGTGGGTAGATTCACTTTCTTGGTAACAAGTGTGGGAATGATCAACTCTGAATAAGCATCCTCTCAAACAGTGGTTAAATATCTGAATATTATAGATTCTTGGTGTTACTAATCTTCCTTTGCAGGGAATACAAAGCAGTACTCAATTCGGCTAAGCTTCAAAGAGTAAGTGTGGTTAATACTGCTTGTTAGTTAATACTGCTAGTGGTTAATACTGATTGTTAGTTAATACTGCTTGTTAGTTAATACTGCTCGCGGTTAATACTGCTTGCAGTTAATACTGCTCTCAGTTAACACTGCTAGTGGTTAATACTGCTAGTGGTTAATACTGCTAGTAGTTAATACTGCTAGTTAGTTAATACTGCTCGCGGTTAATACTGCTCGCAGTTAATACTGCTAGTGGTTAATACTGCTAGTTAGTTAATACTGCTCGCGGTTAATACTGCTAGTTAGTTAATATTGCTCGCGGTTAATACTGCTTGCAGTTAATACTGCTCTAGGTTAATACTGCTTATGTCCTGAATACTATAAATACCTTTGCCCGCCTAAAAGTTCATAACGACTCTTTGCATATTGTTCACTTGCGCTCTAAACCCTTTCTCTCTCAAGACTCGAAGTTTTCAGGCAAGCTTTGCACTAAGATCAATGGCATCCATGGCATTCATCGATGAACACAATGAGATCGCGATGCTACAAAAGCCAAAGCAAGCTGCAGGATTTCATCAGATTGTGGATTTCCTCAAGTCAAGCCATATTGCTCATGCTCTTATTGTATCACCTACAATCTATATAGAGCATCAAAGGCAGTTCTGGGCTAATGCCATCATTGTTGCTGAGAATGGTGTGCAAATGATCAATACAAGGATCTGTGACAAGCCACTAACAGTTACTGAAGAGGTTATTCGCATCAGTCTACGTCTAGACGATGCCTCTGGTATAACTTCTATCTCAAACGATGAACTGTTCTCCAATCTTACAAGAATGGGGTATGGAGGCCCATTGGGTGTTTTCAAATTCTCTAAAGCCAAATTTTCACCCCAATGGCGTTTCTTTGTCCATACCCTTATGCACTGTATCTCCAAAAAGACTACTGGATGAAGTGAGTTTAGTAGCACCATTGCTTATGCTTTGGTGTGCTTGGCCACTGCCAGAAAGTATAACTTTTCAAAAATGATTTTCAGTGATCTTGTCTCAAGCATGGGAAACAAAAAGAGCTTTTTTATGTACCCCAGGTTTGTTCAAGAAGTCATTACTCACGAATTGACGGATATACCTCGACCTGTTGGGGTATATGTACCTAAACCCCCCAAAGGCAAGGTTTTCTCAAATATGAGAAGATCTGCTGGGGACTCGGAAGGAGTTGACACCCCATTGTTCTCTACAATGATGGTGGTGTCCCAAACCAATGAAGGTATGGCAGCAGGGTCAATGCCCCCATTAGACCATCCTACTGCTAGTCAATCCCAACCTTCCCACTCAAAATCTATCCCCAAGTCCCTTCTTGAAAAACCAACCTCTCCCATCACACAAACTTACAAGAGGAAACAGGTAAAGAAGGCTCCTTCCCTTCTTGTACCATCATCCCCTAAGCCTTTAAGCCCTCTAAGGGAGAATTCTCCTTTAGAGAATATCCATAGGGAAACCAAAGGGGTGTCTCCCAAACCCAAGGAGGTGCTCTCTGAGGAGGAGGAAGAGCATATGGGTGATGAGGCTGCCACTACTCCTGCTAGCACAGAGGAGGAAAGTGGTAACATCAATAAGACCTCCCCCATGGCAACTTTGAATGAGCAATCATTCGAAGGTCCCTGGTGCCAAGAAACCACGGGGGTGGATAGTGCTTCTGCTAGGCAGAAGACTTCCACTACTAGAAGATCCAATGATCCTTCAAAGGAGGGTAACACTTCTAGAGAAGGTGAGGACAGATATGACTACCAGGAATTGATGGAAACCATGGGAAACATCAACATAGATGTTATGAAACAAGGAAAAGAAATAGAGGAGATGAAGCTGGTTATCCTGTCCCAACAAGTTCAGATTGAAAAATTGAAGAAGATGGTGACCAGGCTGGTTCAAAAGAAAAGAAGGAAACAGTTTGTACTAAAAAAGAGGGACCAAGTTCAAGATTCTTTCAACAAGGGGGAGAAGCATGAAGGGGAAACTGTTGAAAAGAAAGCTGAAGTTGAGGGGGAGACAGAGGAAGAGATGGAAAAAGAAACAGATACTGCTGCTGAAGTAAAAGTAGCAGCATAAACTAAAGCAGCAGAAATAGGGCTCTCTGTGGAAGAAATGGAGATAGCAGAAACTTTAGTCAAAGCAAAGAATGATACTCCTAAGGCTACTCAAAAGGCCAAGGGAGTAGTTATCAAAGAAGGAGGGATCTTAGAGCAGGAAAAAGAGAAGGAAGTTTTGAAAGAATCAAAGGGAAAAGGAAAAGAGAAGATGGTTGAAGCTGAAATGCCTCCAAGACAGAAGTCTCAGATTGAAATGGATGAGGTAATAGCAAAGCAGTTGCAAGACCAAATGGAGAAAGAGGAGCAGTTACAAACAGAAAAGGATAGAGAACTGGCAAAGATAATGGCCAAGAAGTTAAATGCAGAATACCAAAAGAATTTGAAAGAAGCAGCTCAGACAGCAGCTCAGGTCAAGAAACTTCAAATTAAGAAGATGCCTATTCAGAAGCAAAAGCAGAAAAGACAACCCTCCAAGACATTTTTGGCCAATCAGGAAAGAAGAAAAATGATAAACTTCCTGAAAGGTGCAATTGGTGTTAAGGGGGAGATGTTTATCCACATGGCATATTCTCAGGTTGAAGAGTTATATAACAAGGAAATAGCCAAGCTCCAAGGGAATTCAGCACAAAGGGAGGAGGCTGAGAGAAGGATGAAAGAGAGACATGATCTCAACATCCAACAACCATTCCCTGAGGAAACCACACCCTCCAAAGAAGAAGCAGAAGAGAAGAAGGAAGAACCTGGAAGTGTTGGTATAGAAGCCAAGTCTGGAAAAAGAGTGAAATCAATTGCTTCAAAAAGGCAGTTGAAAAGGCCTAGGGTGGAAGAAACTGAAAAGGAAGCAGAACCTTCAGTCACATCTCCAACAGAGCCAGTACAGAGCCCAGAGCAGGTTACTAAGCAAACAGATGAGAGTATGGATCCGTACATGACAATAGTGGAACCTTTGAAAGCTGTTCCAATCTCTATGCAAGCTCCAGAGATCATCTTCTGGGATATTCTGAGAGACAATGGAAAGAATCTCTTCAGAATCAAGAGAGCTGATGGTTCATTTGAAGCTTATTCAACATGGGGGAAAGTCATCAGAAGTTGTTCAAGAGCTGATATAGAAGAACTATATAAAGTTGGGATGAAACTTTATGAACCTGTGTTGAAAGGTACTGAAGAGAATCTTCTCAAAGTGACATTGGAATACTTGTGCATGATGTTTGAGCCTGAAAGAGTGCAATATAGGATTAAAGATCATAAGCATGAGTTTATATTCAAGAAGATTGACAAATGGATACTGTTTGAAAACTGTGGAGTATACATGATTACTATTGACAACTGTTATCATGAATACTACCTGGTGGACAAAATCTATGAGCATAGCAAGGAGAAGTTAGAAGGGATGCTTAAAGCTACACTGGTATGTACAAAGGATTCATAGATGGCTAAGATTGTGGTGAGAAGAACTGTAAATCAAAGCTTGGGCCTAGATCCAAATTTGGGAAATTGAACCAGAGGTGTTGAAAGCATCTTGAAGATTAATTCTGAAGAACTTGACTTCTTGTCCTAAAAGTCAAGTTAGGGGGAGATTGTTGGGAACTGAAGAAAAGCTTAAGTATGGTTAATGCTGCTGGTTCAAAGTTACTACTTCTAGAGATATTCAAGGTTAATACTGCTAAGTATTACTACTACTAGTAGTTAATACTGCTAGTCAAAGTTAGTGCTGCTTAAACAAAGTTAGTACTGCTTAGCTAGTTAGTACTGCTAGTAGTTAGTGTTGCTTAGTAGTTAATGTTGCTAGAAGAAATTTAATGCTGCTGAAGATTAATACTGCTTATATGATGAAGATTCGCATGAAAGGATATACATGGAAGCTTAGAGATATACATGGAAGATATACTGAAGATATGTTTATTTTTTTGTAATTATCTTTTTGTTTAGTATATGTATAGAAGATACATAATAGTTTTAGAGGAGATTAATTCTAAGATTAAGAGAGAAATCAACCTCAAGGCATAGATCCTAATTCTAGAGAAGTAGAATTCGTATTGGTGAGCCTGTTCATCAATATTGAGATTGAGTGTGCAATCTTGTAGCTTCAAAGCATTCAATACAAGTTTACAGTTTGTTTTTCATATTTTCTGTGTTGATTTACTGTTTCATTGAATATCAAAGTGTTATTCCGCAAACTTCTTTGATATTGTTTCTGAGAATTAATTCTTGTTGAGAATTCGATCCTGACATAAACATTGTTTAAAGACATTTCATTATTTGGGGAAACGTTAAATGTCGGTTAAATATGTTTTAAGGTTTACGAAACTTTCATTGGAAATTTACGTAAAGTGTCGGGCCTTTGGCTCGGGTTTTGACTGAATGAGTCGTGTGGACATTTGTCCGGATTTATAACCGCAATAAAGGATTTTAGCATGATGGAATTTATTCGTGTTTTGGTAAGTTAAAGTTGATTTGTGAAAACAGTGTACATGCCAAAATGATTAGTTTTATGAACATGTGAGACACCCATTTTGGGATCTATGGTTATTTTGGTACATAAATCATGTTGAAGTGTTTCTTTGATGATTTTACATATAAAATTGAAGTTCAATTGATGTAAGTGTCATTTGGTGTATTTGATCTTATAAACCTTTTCAGAAAATGCATATTATTGTGTAATGAGGTCTTTTGAAAACATAAGGGTATGAGTTCATTTGGAAAACGGTTTGTTTCAACCAACGATGAGATTTGAGTTAATCATACTTTTGGGTCGTGTTTGCATAATAGTTGGTCAAACGTGTTTCAATATTTATATCGGTTTTCATTTGGGTATGTAAGTAAACTATTGGGTCGTTGGCTCAGTTTTGATTAAATGGAGTCATGAGGACGTTTGTACGGTTTAAAAAGATTTGTGGAATTTTTGGAGTATGATGGCGATTATTTCATGCCATTGGGAGTTACATGTTTTGGGAGCTTTGGTTTCCTTTTTTTTCCAGTTGGAATCATGTAATGTCAAACAGTCTGTCTGTGTTGTAAAGCCTGAGGTTTTGGGTTACACTTAGTGACCGCTCAGGTTTGCTAGCGAGTAGACAATAGGTGGCACGAGCTGCTGAGTTGGAACTCGTCTGGATTGGATAGGCACCCGTGTCCGTAAGCCCTTGGGGTGGAACTCGACGGAGTATGACTAGAGGCAGTAAACGGTTTGAAGTTGTGATGTCTGGTACGACATGGGAACTAAGATCGGGATACGTGGTGAAATCCAATAACATCACGGGAGGCCCCATTCATTTGTTCTCGCCACCCAAGATGGGAACGTTTAGAGGTCATGCGAGGAAGTTGTATGGGCGACCTACTTGCGTGTCCTTCTATTCTCTTTGTGTGTGGGTCTCTCCGTCGTAGACCCGGGGTATTTTAAACGTTGATGTCATATTTTTACCAGCTTGGTTTATGTGTGGTCGACGGTACTTGATAACTTTAATATTGGGTTTACCCCACGTATATTAAGGTTTGAATGAAATGTGTTATTCATGCATGTTGATATTTAGTTTTCTTTTGTTTTTGGTCGTGTGAGTATTGGGCCTAGTGTCCATGTTTTCGGACGTACGATATGGATAGTGTTACTAATATTTCATACTTCGAGTTATGCAAATTGTGTCAATTTATAAAACGTATTTGCAATGAAGTATCCGTCTTTGAAAGTGCATGACTTTGAAAAGGAGTTGTTTCTATGTTTTAAGGTTCATTATTTGAAAGGTTCTGTTTTAAAGAGAAGTTCATCAAATTAAATGCTTTTACTTATGTAAAACTCTTGAGCTCTCTAGGCGTTAAGCTTGAACTTTTATTTATTTATTTATCTTCATGTGCATCATTCCTGTTGGGAGTTCGGTTCTAGCAGTGCTTTGAGGAGTCGGGCCTTAGCCTTGAGCTTGAGTAAGTGGTTGGTGAAATCTTCCACAGGTTGGAGTTAGTGGCTACGCATGAGTTTCTGTAGCGCCCGTCCTTTATAGTCCGATGTATAGATTGGTGGTATGTTTAGAGGTTAATCTTTATAATAAGTTTGTAGACGAAGTATTTATGGAAGTATTAAGAAGTTGAATAAGAGATATTTCCAGATTTGGGGTCAGATCGGAGTTAAGCGATAACAGAATCTGTGTTAACCGTTTACCGGAAAGACGCCTTAGTGCGCCTTGTAAGAATATCTTTATCACTGTTAGGAATGGATCAGTGAAATCTGAGAGTTGTGGGAAGATTAGCGCCAACCGTTGGCCTTGAGTTCGGAACCGTGCAGTTTGAAAGAATTTGGTAGATGGAAAGTTGAGGTCGCTAATTTCCTGGAAGTAGTAATTGTCACCTAAGGTTGGGAGGCAACCGTAACCTTAGGAGTAAAAGTTACTTTGAAGTGTTGAGTGTTCGCTCGGTTAGGAGTGAATTGTGCTCAAGAAGGGTAGCTAGTGTGGATGTCGGTATTAGGATCTCGTTAATGTTTCTAGCTTTTGGGTTTGAGATGATATTCTCTGCGAAAAGTGTTCCATAGAGAAGAGTAGATTTCGAGGACGAAATCATTCTAAGGTTGGGAGTATTGTAACACCCCGAATTTCGTTATGTAACCTTGGTATTCTAGTGTTAAGCTTTTGTCGTTAGCACCGCGTTTGTTACCAAGTTTGAGTTTGGCCTTTGGTGGTTTTGGACAAACCACAGTGAACTACGCGAGTTATGCCGCGGGTTGAGGTCGCGACATAACCCGCGAAACCCTCTGGATGGGTTTGGTTTTGTGTAAGCGGGCGAGTTATGCCGCGAGTGGAAGTCGCGGCATAATCCGCGAGATGGCCTGGCCGACTTATACCCTTTTCAGTCTAAAAATCTCTCACTTTTCTCTTATCTCTCTCTCTCTCTTCAAATCCCATTCTCTCTCTAGAAATCTCTCTCTCTCTCTCTAAGAGTTGGTTGGTAACTTTTGGTGGCTAGAATCTAGTTTATGATCCAAGGCTTCGGTGTGGAAAGCTTCGTCTTATCAAGAGGGTCGATATCTGGTTCTTCGGGTTTTCGTATAAACCTATTGGGTGAGTTCCTACTACCTTTCTAAAACTTTATACATGTCAAAGGGTTACATTTTGAACTCCTATGTATCTCCATGATTTCAGATTTAAGATTTATACATTTTGGATATAAGTTAACTTTTGGGAGATTTTAGGGTTCCGATCATTTTATGATGGATTCTATAGTATTTGAAGTAAAATGATGTTTTACTTACACATTATGTGGACATGTGAAAGAATGTTTATGGACTCGTTTTGATGAGTTTCATTCTTACCGGAAGTTGAACTTGAGAAGGCATTTTGTTTATAAAATGTTTTATACCATATGACTACCTATGGTTGTTTTACAACGTTATTGGGATGTCTATTCCCCATCAAAGAAAAGGCATTTTGCTTATAAAATGTGTTTATACCATATGACTATCTATGGTTGGTCACATAAATTGTTGTGACAATTTTATACCATATGACAAACTATGGTTGGTCACATAAATTGTTGTGACAAGTTTATACCATATGACTAACTATGGTTGGTCACATAAATTGTTGTGACAAGTTTATACCATATGACTAACTATGGTTGGTCACATAAATTGTTGTGACAAGTTTGTACCATTACTAGCGGATCCCTAGGTTTTGAGTTGACTTATATTTCATTATTTGAGGTTACCAAGTAATGTAAAGATAGAGCTACATGTGCATTAAATTGTGAGGCTCTGGCCGTTAACAAATATAGAACTACATGTGCATTAAATTGTGAGGTTCTGGCCGTTAATAAATTATGGAACTACATGTGCATTAAATTGTGAGGTTCCATAAGGTAATCAAAACGAAGAACTACATGTGCATTAAATTGTGAGGTTCTGGCCGTTAATAAATTATGGAACTACATGTGCATTAAATTGTGAGGTTCCATAAGGTAATCAAAACGAAGAACTACATGTGCATTAAATTGTGAGGTTCTGGAAAGAAGGTTTATGACCTTATTTTAATGGATTTTATTCCTAACATCAGTTAACTTGGAAATGCTTGTTTGAAAGGTTTCCTTTTTGGATATAAATGTTATATCCCTTGAAATTTATAAACTGTATGTTCTCACTAGGCTTTTAAGCCTAAAACTTTTCTCAAATGATATGTATATCAGGTTCTCGTTAGCGGCGGGTTGCTAAGGGCTTGAGTGTCGGGATTGATCTCGAGGGTTTTTGAGATTGTGTAGTATTGGTTTGTTGGGCGTTGTTAAGTCCCACATTTTTTTTGATAATTCTGGATCAACAACTTTTGTAATCTAGATAGTATATGTTTAGATTAGTTGGTTGATGAATTCTATATCCGTTCAGATTTTGTATAGTCTTAAGGACTGATTCCCTTTATGGGAAGTTTATATCAATACGGATGTCTTGTTGCCATATTTCCAGGTTTTAACTTACTCTGAATTTTAGAGTGTTACAAGTTGGGATACCAAAGACCCAGATTCATGGTACCTTTCAGATACCGAAAAATGCGTTTAACCGCAGCCAAGTGAGATTCCTTCGGATTGGCTTGGTAACGCGCACACAGGCAAGTAGCAAACATAATGTCTGGTCTACTCGCAGTAAGATAAAGAAGAGAGCCGATCATGCCTCGGTAGCTGGTGATATCCACAGATACATCGTCCGGATCAGCATGGAGTTTCAAAGGTGGTGCCATGGGAGTTTTCATGGGGGAGGAGTTTTCAAAATTGAACTTCTTCAGAAGGTCACGAATGTATTTACTTTGATTTATAAAGATTCCATCTGAAGATTGTTTAACTTGAAGTCCTAAGAAAAAGGTAAGCTCCCCCATCATACTCATCTCATATTGGCTTTTCATGAGAGAGGCAAACTCATCACATAGTGACTCATCAGTGGCACCAAAAATGATATCATCCACATAGATTTAAACAAGAATAAGATTACCTGAGGTTTGCTTGATGAACAAAGTGTTGTCAATTTTACCTCTTGTATACTTGTTCTTCAGGAGAAAGTCAGCAAGAGTGTCATACCAGGCACGAGGAGCCTGCTTTAGACCATAGAGAGCTTTGTCTAACCTGTACACATAGTCAGGATGGACTGGATCTTCAAAGCCAGGGGGTTGTTTCACATAGACTTCTTCAGCTAGCTCCCCATTCAGAAAGGCACTCTTGACGTCCATCTGGAAGACTCTGAAGTTCTTGTAGGCATCATGAGCAAGGAAGATTCTGATGGCTTCAAGTCTGGCAACTGGAGCAAATGTTTCATCATAGTCAATTCCTTCCTCTTGCCTATATCCTTGTGCAACCAGTCGGGCCTTGTTTCTGATCATCGTGCCTTCTTCATCCATTTTGTTTCGAAAGACCCACTTGGTTCCTATGATGGTTTTTCTGGAAGGACGAGGGACCAATCTCCAAACTTTGTTCCTTTCGAACTGAGAAAGTTCTTCTTGCATGGCAGTGATCCAACATGGATCGACTAGAGCTTCGTCAACTTTCTTTGGTTCAAAGAGAGAAAGGAAGTTCACATAGAGACAAATGTTACCGACACCTCTTCGAGTCTGTACACCAGCTTGTTGATCACCAATGATTTGATCAATGGGGTGATCTTTTGTCCATTTTAGGGCATGAGGTAAAGAAGGAGGGTAAGAGATTTGTAGAGGAGAGTTGGAAGGGAGATTTCGAGGAGAGATGGATGGAAGATCGGCTTGTATAGGTGAGGAATGAATGTCAGATTGAGAGGCTGGGATGATTTGGAGTGTATGTTGAGGTTGGGTAGGCTGAGGATCATCCTCTTGATGAGAAGAGGGGTTGTGAGATGTAGAGGGTTCATTGTTTTGGTAGAGAGAAGTGGGAACTGTGTAGGGAATGTCTGATGATGTTGGAAGAGGACCATCATCAACACAGGAGGATATCCATCTGTTCAATTCTTCATCATCACAAGAGAGTGATGATATCTTGAGGTCATCAAACTTGACATGGATGGATTCATCAATACACTTCCTTCGGATGTTGTAGACTCTGAAAGCTTTGGAAGTGAGAGAATATCCCACGAAGATTCCTTCGTCATCTTTGGGATCAAATTTTCCCAAATTTTCTCTATCATTGAGAATGTAGCAGACACACCCAAAGACATGAAGAAAACCAATGTTGGGTTTTCTACCATAAAAGACTTCATAAGGGGTCTTATTATGTCTTTTTACAATGATAGACCTATTTTGGGTGAAGCATGCAGTGTTGATTGCTTCGGCCCAAAAGTAGGTAGGGAGGTGAGATTCACTCAACATGGATCGGGAAGCTTCACATATCGTTCTGTTCTTTCTCTCCACTACACCGTTCTGTTGTGGAGTTCTGACGGCAGAGAAGTTCTGAGAGATGCCTTTTTCATTGAAAAAGTCATCCAACATACTGTTCTTGAATTTTGTTCCGTTGTCACTTCTTACAGATCTTACCAGCTTCCCATTCAACACTTCAGACCTTTTGATGAACTTTATGATTTCTTCAGTAGTGTCACTTTTATACCTGAGAAAAATACCCAAATGTAACGAGTGAATTCATCAATAATAACCAGAATGTACCTTCTACCACCAAGGCTTGGAGTACTGACTGGTCCACACAGATCCATGTGAAGCATCTGAAGAGGCTGAGTGATGGAGAAGCATTGCTTGGACTTGAAGGAAGATTTTGTGAGTTTCCCTTTCTCACATGCAGCACACAACTTTTCTTTCACAAAGGACAACTTTGGCATGCCCGTGACAAGCTCCTGGTTTGAAAGGACATTCAAAGTCTTGAAGTTTAGATGAGAGAGACGCTTGTACTAGAGCCAGCATCTTTTAGCAGAGTTTTCAGAGACAAAGCAAATGTTTGTTCCGAAGGGTGAGCTATGTCCCATGTCTATGACATAGACATTTTCCTTGCGGTAGCCAGAGAGTACGGTTTCCATCTTTTTGTTGAAAATGATGCATGAAGATAATTCAAACATCACTTTGTAGCCCAGATCACACAGTTGGCTTATGCTTAGAAGATTGTGCATCAAGCCCTCAACATAGGCTACCTTGTTAAAGGTGATGGAACCATTTGAGAGTGTTCCATAACCTTTAGTACTTCCTCTGGAATTATCACCAAAGGTGACAGAAGGACCTTTGGAAGGCACGAAGTCTACAAGAAGAGATTTGTTGCCGGTCATATGTCTTGAGCACCCGCTGTCGAGATACCAGATTTGTTGGTTCCCTAAACCCTGCAATCACAATAAAATCAGTTCTTTGGTACCCATTTGGAGATGGGTCCTTTTGAGTTAGAAGAAGAAGAAGTATCCTTGGAAGCATTTTTATCAATTCTCTCCAGAGGACAATTCTTAGCAAGGTGAGAGGTATTACCACAGTTATAACATTTTCTATATGTAAAAACCTTTTTGGAGCTTTGACCAGATTCCTTGTGATGACTGGTCACATTGACTTTCATGGCCTTAGAGGTTAGAGGATAGTCAAGAGGCTTAGGACCCAAGATACCTTTGCCAGAGTCAGTTGAAGGAATAGAAGAGGGTGTCTTGGAATTTAGCTTATTTAACATCACAACTCTGGGGATTGGAAGAGAAGATGGTTTCTTTGAGTTTTTCTTGGGAAGTTTCTTTTGGGGAGGAAGATTGGCAACAGATTTTCCCTTTTTGGAGAAAGAGATTTTGTTTGAAGAAGGCTTAGGAACTTTGGAAGGTTTGGGTCCAGAAGAGGAAGGCTCATTTATTTTTAAGGAACACATAGACTCAGTAATGGGTTTAGAAGGGTCATTTGAGTCTTGGGTTTCCTCACTCTCATTGGGTGAATCAATGCTCTTAGCTTTGATGAACATTCCAAACTTGAGATCTTTAGAGGGATCAGAAGAGTCCAAAGGTTCAGAGTTGTCATAGTTCTCTTCAGAGGATTCATAGAATGAGGGAAGAGAGAAAGGAGCATGAGTGTCAGAAGGAGGTTCAAGGTCATATTTCCCGAAGCCTAGTCCAGACTTGTCATCACAAGATATTTGATCCTGAAAAATCCTTTCTAAATTTTTGGACGAGCTTGTCCACTTTTTCACAGTTTCTTGCTCCTTTTTAAACTTTTTAAGAAGTTTATTTTTCTCTTTAGCAAGAGTAAAATTTATAGTTTTCAAATCTTCAAGCTCAGCCTTGATTTTGTCAAAGTGTTTTAGTTGAGAAAGACAGATTTGCAGTTGAGAAGAAAGAGATTTTATCTGAGCATTTGCCTTCTTCTTTGCATCCTTGGCTTCATAGAAGTCAATGGTCAAAGAGTCAAAGGCTTCAATTTTCTCAGCATCAGAGAGAGAGAAAAATGGATGTACCTGAGTGGATGAGGTAGAGCACTCAGCAGACACAAGAGCCATGGAGGTGGAAGAGGTTTCACCATCATCAGCATCATCTATTTTAGCCATAAAGCAAAGGTTGGCCATTTCCTTGTCACTTTCGAAAGTTGGTTCATCTGCCCAATCATGAGATTCGGCAAGAAGACCTTTTCCTTTGTTGGCTAGAAGAGCATTCCTTTCCTTCTCTCTCTTGTATTTGGCCTTGTACTTTTCAGCACGGTCAGAGTTTGAAGGAACAGACGAGTTTGATTTTTGAAAGGAAGGATGGTAGGAATCAGACTTGGTTCCGACAAACCTAGAGGATGTACGGTTAGAGGAGGGCCATCTAGACTTATCAAAGGACCTGCTTCTGCATTCAGAAGCAAAGTGTCCCTTCCTCCCATACCTGTAACATTCCTCATTTGATTTGTCAGAGGAAGCAATTTTTGAAAGAGTAGAGGAGGGTTTTCTAGAAAACCTGGATTTTCCAGAAGAGAAGCGAGGTTTGCCTTTAGAAAAGCCAGCCAACATGGCAACTCCATCTGACAGTTGAGCCACAGAGGTCTCCTCTCCTTCATCATCAGCCTCACTGAGATAGCCTTCTGAAGGGTCATTGGGGTCCTCTTGACTATCGTTGTCAGAGTCAGAAGGATAGGTGATCCTATGGACACACACAGTACTTTTGGAAGATTCACCGACAAGGGCTAGAGAAGAGCCTTTAATGTCTTTTGTGAATGACTTCCTAAGCAGTTTAGTCTGCTCATAGTTGAAGAGGGTGCCATACAAGGCAGTGAGAGGCATAGAGTCAAGATCCTTGGTAGACTTGATACAAGTACAGATGTTTTCCCAAAACTCAGGAAGACAATCCATGAACTTGCACAAGACTTCCTCATTATCATATATGCGACCCACAAGTTTAAGATCATTGAGAAGACTATTAAAGCGATTGTAGTAGTCTGAGAGAGACTCACCCTTCTCATGAGAGAAGAGTTCATACTTTCTTACAAGAGCAATATTTTTGCTCTTTTTCACCTCAGACGTACCTTCATAAAGAACACACAGAGTGGACCACATTTCTTTTGCAGTAGAAAGGTTAACGAGAGAATGATAGACCTCATCAGGAAGAGAGAGGGCAATGATGGCTCTGACTTTAGTAACAAGAGCTATAAGACGTCTGTCTTCATCATTGTATTTACTGGGGTCCTTTAGAATGCATCTCCCAGTAGCTGAAGTTCTTTCTTCTTCAGAAGAGTCATCATCAGCTTTTCCCTTGTCTGCATTATATCGGTCCCAAACTCTAGGAATAAAAGGACCTTCATGTAAAATAGTTGGATATCTGCTGTCAACTCCTTCTAGAAAGAGTATCATACGACTTTTCCATAAGAAGAAGTTATTGGGGTTAAACCTTGGTGGTTTGGCTATAGAGCCATTGTCGTATGAAACAACAGTGAAGTTTTGAGAAGAATCATTTTTCAAAGAAGAAGAAGAGGCTGCCATCACGGATCTAGTTTATTGAGTTAAACTAAACCGCTCTGATACCACTTGTTGGTCCCAAATAGCAGTAAGTAAATAAAAGAAGTATTGTAGAAGGGGGGGTTGAATACAATACACACAGTTTTCACTTAATTTAATTCTTATTGATTTGAAATCAAGAATTACACATAGAAAACTTTTGATTGTTGCGGAAGAGAATAGATGAAATCTATTCAAACAATCTTACACAAAGAGAAATGAAGAACAATTGTAAAACACTTAGAAAACAATAAGAACTTCTTAGAGAGAGAATGCCAGTGCACTTAGAGGGCTTGAATGCTTGAGAGCTGGTGATCTTGCATGTTGAACCATCCTCCATATTTATAGTGCCTCATGCATTAAATGCATGGGACACCTGTTGAGCAAGGGATGGACGCAGGTCTTCAGTAAGGTACAGGAAGTACCTTTTGTCTTGAGGTGTTTTGGCTTGAAGTGTTGACCTGCAGAGGGTGGTGGAGACCTTTCCTTAAAAGAGTGTAAAATACAAAACATACTTTTTCTGATCTTCGGATGAGGTCCACGTCAATGCAAGATATCACAAATATACTTTGTCAGAAAAGTACAATGTGTTGGAGAAATCTTCAGGCCTTGAAGATTAAGGAGTCTTTGGTTGCTGAAGAGTTCTTCGGCTCCTGAAGACTGAGAGTTCTTCGGCTCCTGAAGACTGAGAGGTCTTCGGCTCCTAAGACTAAGAAGTCTTCGGCTTCTGAAGATTGAGAAATCTTCGGCTTCCGAAGATGTCTTCGGCTGAAGACGTCTTCGGCCGAATAGGTCTTCAGCCGAAGAGGTCTTCGGCTCCTGAAGACTGAGATCGGCACCATCCTAGACAATGGTGTTGATCAAGTGGGCATACTTGGATTTAGGCTGAGGAGTCTATCTTCAATCCGCTTTGAAAGGTATTCTCCTTCTTTGTCTTCTTCGGTTGATCTTCGACTTCACCGAACATTTGTATAGAAACCAAGCTGCTAAAAGAACCTCAAAATATTATAAGTATGATGATATAAAATGGAAGATCGGGAGGTCATCTTCAAATCTTCAGATGACCCAACACAGGACCTCTCACTTGTCTCTATTAAGCCACCAAAAAAAAAATTAATACCAGAAATGCTCAGAAAAACCACAAGGGTTATGGTGTGGTGGTAAAGGCTTGGGGAGTTCATAGCGCTCAACCCGGGTTCGAGCCCCACTAGCAACACTTGTGGCCACTGAGGATAAACTCAAGACTGCACGCTTTAGCAGCTGGGCCAAAGACCCTAATTGTCAGAGATTAGTCTGGGCCATAAGCCCAGGATACCCTTTCCAAAAAAAAATGCTCAGAAAATATCCAACCCTCTCCTTTTGCTTCCCTCAAACCCATTCGTCTTCTCGTCTCTCATACAGACATATTTATCCAGACAAACAATTTAACCCATTCAGAGTTTAATGTAAAATAAAGTAAACAGTCTCTTATTACGACATCAAAATCAAATAATCGATCAAAATCATAAAACCGATTACTGTGACATAAAAATGTAATAATCAAAGGACTGAACATGTCAGTATAAAAGTCCAGGGGGGATATTTGTAATTCGTGGAATCTGTTGTATATATAAAGCTCATCATTCTCCGATTCCGTATACACACGCATCTTCGTAGCGAATTCTAGGGTTTTTTTCTGGGTGCTTCTTGCCGTTCATCTCAATCAGGTTCGATCATTTAACCATTCTTCTTATCTCATATCATCTCATCATGTAACCATCAATGTGTTATTTGCGATCGTTCTGCTTCTTGTTTCTTTTGTAAAATTCTACAACTTGAATGCTATTTTCTGTAGCATATATTGCCGTTCTAGTATTTTTGTTATGTTTTCTTCAATGAGATCTATTTTTATAATGCTTAAAAAATTTGCGTCAATTTGTAGATGATGTTTCATTGGAAAAAAATCAACTTTTTTGTTCTTCAATTTTCTTTGATATATTTACAAGAATCCTTATTTGATTTTGAGTGGATACAACTTATCGAAAGTTGGAAATTTGATTGCTACAATGTTTTATTTTTTGTGCTTTACCAAAGATGGATGATTAAAGCTTCTATTACTTGATTTTGTATGTATTGGCGTTTTGGATTCGTGCAGGAGTCGTATTGTGAAGTATGGGTGAGAGTGGGAGGCGTCAGCGCAATAAAAGGGAGAGGGACGGGGGCAGCGGGGATAATAAGAATCAGAGAAGAAGAGGAAGTGAAAGAGATGATAGAAGCAATAATAATAATAGGGACAATGATGAATTGGTTGCTTATAGGATACTATGCCCAGATGGGTTTATTGGGAGTGTGATTGGAAAGAGTGGGAAGGTCATAAATTCAATAAGACAAGATACTCGGGCAAAGATAAAGATAGTGGATCCATTTCCGGGTTCCAAGAACAGGGTCATAACAATCTATTGTTATGTTAAGGAGAAAGAGGATATTGAGCCTGATGAGGAGTTTAGTGATTTTGAACCCGTCTGTGCTGCCCAGGATGCACTTTTGAAGGTGCATAATGCAATTGCAAATGTGGTGGGATCAGCTGGTGATTCAGATAAGAAGTGGAAAGATAAGGAAGAGTGCCAAATTCTAGTTCCATCTAGTCAGTCTGCGAATATTATTGGGAAGGCTGGGGCAACTATAAAGAAATTGAGAAGCAGGACAAGAGCAAACATTAAAGTCACTCCAAAAGATGTTAGTGATCCTGCTCATTCGTGTGCCATGGACTTTGACAACTTTCTTCAGGTTAGCCTTTACTCTAAAAAACTTAATTACTTAAAGTTGCATTCACAGGATATACAATTACGTTGGTTGGATAATTTGTTTTGGCACACAATTACAATGGTTGTTCTATAAATTCCGATTGATGGTACTTTTTGAATGCCACAGATTGTTAAGATGTTAATTCATTCTAGCTTGAAATGGCTTATTAAGATATTGAATAATATGCATCTGTATGTTATGTAAGTTGTTTTTTCCCTTGAGTTGCAAATGATAGAACCGGATATTTTGAAGTGATCCTTTACAGAGAAATTACTTAAGAGGGGATGAGAAGAACAGAAAGCATGACATAGAGATGAGAGAAGAAAATGTTTTTTTATTTAATTGTTAAAATTATGCTGATCAGCGCATGCATCATCCTATTATCTGATTTTTTCAAAACCACTTAATGGATTACTACCACACTCTAAAAGGCACCCAACAGATTGGTTTCGTAATTACGTAATTACCTCTGTCTCCATTCACAGCAGTGTAATGCAGTTTCTATCATGTAATTATTAGTGATTGTTATGTTGCATTAAATGTGGCCTTTAGGAGACCTTGAGCAAAACTTATGGTTTGAATGGGTGAATGCATTTATGGCGGCCACTACGATAGGGTGATACCCCTTAAGTGTTGTTCGAGAGAATTCTACTTGTTACGGGATCTCAAATTTTCTTGTCTCCTTGTGGTGGAAGCCTATCTTTGGCAAGATCTTTTTGCTATGGGAGGTTAACTCAATCACTGTTATTTAATAAAGGTCGAATGCAGATGAGAATATTAGTTTTTTTTAAAAGATTATCTCTGCCTCTGACCCTATCTCTTTCTAGCACACATGCAGATGCACCTGCACTCACATTTCTTCTTGCTAATAATCTTTTATACCCTTGTTTGAATATAGATAACTGGTGAACCAGAGGCGGTGAAAAAAGCACTCTTTGCAGTTTCTTCAATTATGTACAAGTTTGCTCCAAAGGAAGATATTCCTCTTGAAACATCTGTTCCTGAAGCTCCTCCAAGCATCATTATACCTTCTGATGTACCCATCTATCCTGCTGGTGGGCTATACCCGGGTGTAGATTCATACATGCCCTCAAGATCTCTTCCTTCTGTTCTAGGTGCTTCACATGTACCAGAACTTCAAGGCTATGCGGATTCAGGGAACACATGGCCAATTTACTCTTCTGCTCTCCCTGTGGTTTCTGGATATCCTGGTGCATCTCATCTATCAGGGGAATTAATTATAAGGGTGCTATGCCCATTTAGCAAGATTGGGCGTGTTATCGGAAGAGGTGGGGCTTCTATTAGAAGTGTCAGAGAAGCCAGTGGTGCTCGTGTTGATGTTGATGATACCAGGCGTGATGAATGCATTATAACAATTTCAGCAACAGAGGTATGGTCCTTTACACTCAAAGATTCATCAATTTGTTTTCTATCATATTTGTACAGTGTGCTTGTGTACAAATCTATTATCGTTATGATTGTTCCCTCCATCCCAAAAGGTTGACTTACCTAGATATTTGTCCCAAAGAGAGAATTGCATTGCGAAATCATCTTGAAAACATGTGACCATTCTTAATCGCGCTTTCTATTAGAGAGAGATGATACGAATCATTATGTTAATTATCTATTTAATTAAGCCTGGACATGTCTAAAAAATTTCTCTATGTTCTGGACAATTGTTATCTGGACCCTTTCTTGGTTAGTGGGAGTACTGTTATCCCAGTTTAATCTAGTTGATAATTAACACACAAACACAATAATATAAAGAGATATAAGATCAGAATAACATATCAATCCCTTGAATAAACAGTTAAACCTTGTGTGTTCTTGATACCCTTGAATACAGAGAAAACATACGGCTACTTTTAATCTCTAAACAATAATTATCAAAGGTTAACCCTAAAACTAAACTAATTAAAACATTAAATACCCAAGCCTAATGCCTAATGGACTTTGCTAAATGCTAAGCGGGCTTGAGGCCCAATAACTAATAACTATTAGCTTATTATACAATAAACCCTCTAACTTTAACTATCAAACAAATACAATTTAGACCCTTTAATCTTGAATACAATTATTTGATCCAACGATCTCCCCCTTTGGATTCAAAGATTAAATTTTTTTTGACAATAATCTTCAATAATCTTCAGGTCTTCACTTTTCTTCTCTTTTCTTCAGATATGACGTTGATAGCTTCAAAACTTGATATCTTTGAAAATCTTCAACAGTCTTCAGATAATATTCTCCCCCTTAATATATTCTCCCCCTTTTTGATGAATGGTGAGAATCATCATCATCAAAACATATCAGAACAATCTCCCCCTTTGTCATTATAGACTCCAATTAAGCACAATCTTCATGTACGGATCCCTGTGTGGAAATAAGAGCAGTCTTCCCAAATGGAAAGAGTGATTATTTCAATCTTTTTAGATAAAAATAGTCAGTAGTAACCGTTTAAATCTTTGCAAATTCAAACAGTTAAAGAGTTGTAACCCTGAATCAACAAATGACTCAGTTAGAATGCCTGTTAATAACACAAAGTTACTATATAAGGAGTTGGTTTGATGTAGACTCCCCAGGTCTTCCATTCAATCATCGAATAACACATGGTTATCTATGAACGTTCTGACAGAAAACAAATTTCTGTGTGTTCGTGCATGTGTATGAAAAAATTAAGCATAGATGATTGCTTTTCAATTTAGGCTCAAAGTATGTAAACTTGTTGAGACAACAACAAATTATACAAAGACTCAATGTGCATGAGAAAGGGTTCGAAGGTGGGGCAACTTTCCTTCTTTTTCAATATTAGTATCTTCCAAATGAAGAACCAATAGCGTATGTCTTGCTTCCCCAGAAAATGTGAAACATTCTCTTTTTGAGAAAAAAATGAGTAGCTGGTGGGGTTGTATGCAAGAGATGGCATGGGCTAGGTGCCTTTTTCAATGATGGTCACCAAAGAATGTGAACCAATCAGATTATGTGGCTGCCCGACTCAGAAAGAAGTTTGGTGCAGAGTTTAATATTCTTTTACTCTGTTCTCTCACCCTCTTTCTTTTAAATCTCACTTCTAACCAATCTCTCTTTTCCATTTTACCTCTTCACACACCAACACTTAATTCTTTTGACCCCTCTCCCCTCAATCACCCAGGGAATACTTCCTGGGTAGGAAACACTGGTTATCGTGAATCCATGGAAGTTCTGTTAAGTTCTCACACTGAATCCCATGTATTTTCCTAAAAGAACATGCTGTTCAACAGACTATTGTACATGAAAGCACAAATAAGCACATAGTTACATGAAGAATAAAAATTGGAGAAGTCAAAACATTAGATGTTTGACGATGCAATTCTCCCCCTCAAACTAAAAAGAGTTTGACAATTTAAGCTCTTAAGGAGTTTTTCAATTAAGCTTATATACGATTAAGCTCTTTAAGATATTAAGCTCCCCCTCAACTGAAGTTTTTTTTTTTTTTTTTTAACAATAAACGAAAAGATAAAGCATTGAAGTGCGGGTTCTAATTTGAAGTGATTAGAAGCCATCTTTTCTTTGAGGTACGGGTTCTAAGCTGATTTACTTAGAAGCCTTCGCTCTTTCTCCCCCTCAAACTTTGGGTGCCTGCAACACAGATTTAGCTTTTGGTACCCACTGGTATTTGGGTCCTAATGGATTAGTTGCAGTTCTAGTAGGAGATATGAAGTAAGAACCATACCAGTTATTCACATAATCTTTTCTTACAAAATCATTTGAGCCACAGTAGGGACAACTAATTTTCTTTTGTGCTAACCTGATCAATTGATGGATTGTGTAAACCAGACCAGGTTTGCCAAAAGTTTTACCTTTTGTAACATAGTGCCATTTAGCATTTGATGTATGTACAAATGATTCTTTCTTCTTCTCCTCCGATGATCCTTTAACTCTCCAGATCTAGTTTCCTCTTTCTTTCTCATAATCCCTTCTCCAGAAGCTTTTCTTTTGAGACTTAGTCTTCTTGAAGTTACCTGAACCATCAACATTTTTGTCATAGAAAAGGTTAGAAGGACGAATCTGATCAGTAGATTTAGAAGTAAGACAATCATCTAAATCATAGAAAGGATTATAGAAAACATTTGAAAAATGTGAACTTGAAGCTGTTTTTAATGAACTATCTGAATCAACTAGATCATCTCTTGGTGATTGAGCTATTGACTCTGGCGTCTTGTGCTCAGTCAACTTTACCTTGAATACGATCTCTTCAAGTTCCTTTATCTTTGAAGACAAACTGTTTCTTTCCTTTTCAATCAGATCAAACTTCTTATGCAACTCAGATTTTGCATTCTTCTCCTTCATGATGTATGTTGACAATTCAGATAGCTTTCCTGTCAGCTTGGCTATCTCGGTCTCAAATATTTTCTTTTCTTCATAAAAGTCTTTATTTATATCCTTCAGCTCAACTTTCTTCTTCTCATTCTCAGCCTTTTCTCTCTCTAGAATGATAACCTTCTCAAAGTCTGAAACTTGTTGAGAAAGCTTAACACATCTAAGCTCTAATGATCTCTTCTCTTCAAAGGCTTTTCTGGAGAAGTCAGAGAATTTCTTAGCAAATTCTTTTCTTTCTTTCTCAAACTTCAACATTTCATCTTGAGCTATTGTATTGTCTCTGTCTTGAGTTGCCTTTTCTTTCAGCTTATTAATCTCAACCTCAAGACTGAGAACTTTATCTTTCAGTTTATCTCTTTCCGCAAAGACTTGAGAATTTGTCTTTCTAAGCTCTTGAGATGTCTAAATAACAATGTTTGCTCTTCTTCTAAGCTCATCAAGCTCTCTTTGCATTGCATCCTTCTTTGACCATGTAGAGCTTGATTCAGATATTTTCAGCTTTGCTTGAAGATCTAAGATCTCTTTTTTTTTAGACTCAAATATTCCTGCAAAGTCAATTTTAGAATCAGAATCTTTTGAATTTTCTTTTAAAACATTGATCTGAGTAAGAAGAAGAGATGAGTTCTGAATCTATAAATCCTTGTTCTCGGATTTGAGCTTTTTAATCTCCTTTTCACAATCATAAGCCATGTCGTATATCTTGACAACTGTCTAGCAAGACGTTTAGCATTTGCTTTTGCTTCAGAATGTGTCATCTTTTCAAAAACAAGGATGTAACCTTCAGACATCTTTAGACATCTTTAGCTGTATGGTTAGTAAGCAAACTTTTCTGTACCAAGAGAATCAACTAGATGCGATCGTTAGAATCAAGATAAAACCACACTAAATTTTTTTCAGAAAAATAAATTTCCAAAAATAATTGAATGCAGTCCTCTTAATCAGTATAAAGCTTCAAATAATACTGAAAAAGCGAATTGTGAAAATTCGAGAAAAAAATTTCTGGCGCAAAGTGAATAGTGAACAGTGAAATAGTACTTGCGTGAACAGTGATTGCGCGAACAGTTACTGGCGCAAAGCAGAGGTTTGCGTGTCTAGTGGGTCGCGCAAAGTGAAGGTTTGCGTGTCATGACCGTGGCGCAAGGTGGGGTTCTCGTGAGACTTGGGTCGCGCAAACCGTGGTTCTCGTGAGTAGGCAATGGCGCAAACACTATTGCCCGGTATCTTGCGGTCGACCGGGATGTTGTGAGGACTGGTATCGAGTTCGACCGGTATTGGTGCTTCGACCGGTAGCTTGTCAACCGGACAAGAGAGTCGACCGGTATAGGTCTTGACCGGAAAAGAATCGACCGATAGTGGTGAGGACCGATAAGGTGAACTCGACCGGTAATGTTCTTTGTTCGACCCAGAACACGATTAATCAACCCAGAAAATCAACCCAGAAACACACAAAACACAGAAATTGAATGCAAAAAATTATATCTTTGTGCTTAGAAACATACATCAATCACAATTCAAGCAAAAGCAAAGATTAATTTCAACTTTTATGCACCAATTTTATGAACACGTGTCAACTTTTCACGAACCCAGAATTCACAAAATCCTAAAAATCTAATCACTTGATGATCTATAATGCGATTAACCAATCAGATATGCGATTAACCAATCAGATAACATTCAGAAGCTTGAACCTCAACTAATCAGATCAACTTTAAACATAACAACACATTAATTCATGCAATCGATTTTCACTAGTCGATGAACAGTAAACTCGATGAACAGTAACTTCGATGAATAGTAATATCAAAAAAAATTGATTCTTTAGGCTCTGATACCACTTGTTATCCCAGTTTAATCTAGTTGATAATTAACACACAAACACAATAATATCAAGAGATATAAGATCAAAAAAACATACCAATCCCTTGAATAAACAGTTAAACCTTGTGTGTTCTTGATACTCTTGAATACAGAGAAAACGTACGGCTACTTTTAATCTCTAAACAATAATTATCAAAGGTTAACCCTAAAACTAAACTAATTAAAACATTAAATACCCAGGCCTAATGCCTAATGGACTTTGCTAAATGCTAAGTGGGCTTGAGGCCCAATAACTAATAACTATTAGCTTATTACACAATAAACCCTCTAACTTTAACTATCAAACAAATACAGTTTAGACCCTTTAATCTTGAATACAATTATTTGATCCAACAAGTACCTCATATTTTATTTGTGTGTGTGTGTGTGTGTGTTTGGGGGGGGTAGTGGTAGAGTTATTTTTCAAGAGTTTGGAGTAGGTCCTAGCTTGCTGCTGTGCTAGATGAAGTTTTTTGGGTTACCTTTGTTCATGCACATAATTTATTCTCAAACTATAAGTTTCTCGTTGTGGTCAGTGAGATTCTATTACTCATCATTATGGCGAATGACTGAAGCATGTGGCCAACTTCTACATGGGCATGTGGCCATGTGCTGTTTGTACAAGACAAAAATTCATAAAGTATATAAAATATGGCAAGAAAAAGTAAATGACATTAATTATATACATATACATTATACTAAAAAAGCATCATATTATCATTCAACTATCTATGCAAAAGCTAACCATAGAGCCAATATTTAAGTAATTAAGTTTTTAACCCAGCTACCCTCCACAAGCACACACAAGTGGTTAAATGTTATAGTTTACTTGTTTAGTTCAATAGAACATAAGGAAGAATCAGTGTTCTAAAATATTGGTCTGATCTTAGCACACACACACACATGTGTGTATTTGACATGATGAATTACTGCAACTGTGTTTGTGTATATAATAAAAGGCACACCACAGTGCATCAATGCTCAAAGACTAGGACTCTAGGAGGGTTGGGGATGGGTTCCTTGTATTGGGTAGTTGTACTGTTTCATTCTTTGTCTTGTTTGGACCTCATCTAGTGTTTGACCCTTATGATTTGTTAATTTTTGGGGTTATTGACTGAACATTACATTAATACTTTAGATGGTCTGGTCAAGGCCACCCCTTTTGTTGATTGTTTTGGATTTGGCCCTACGCATACAAGTCTAAAATAGTTGATTAATTGGCTCATTCTGATGTATCTTCATAATTTGATTAATCCGCTTCACTTGATCAATCTACTTAATTCCCCCTTAACCTGCTTAATTACCACATAATTTATACTTAATCACTCAGGTATTTAATACCCTGCTTTAACGAAAATCTTAGCGGGTGCTTAATTGGCAGAACTGTCAGTGAAGTGTGGAAGAAATAAAAATAGAACAAAGAAGAAGAAGATGAAGAGAGGCAAAGTGGTCTGACTGAGAAAAAACCATGGTTAATCTGAGAAATTGACCCAAGGCCTATGCCTTTGTTTGGTTTTGATTCTTTTCTTTTTATCTGATTGCTGTTGAACTGAAGGCACATTCAATTAAATAAATCAATTCGAATCTTGTGCTTTTGGTTTATTTTCATTTTTTAATCGTTTATTTATTCTTCTCTTGCTACTTAATCGTATTAGCTAGTGGTATTTAAAAGCCAAAAACATACTATTTAGAAAGCCTATGCACAATTGCAGAATATTATGGCTGCCCACTTTTTGTGCCTGGATGTCATTTACCCAGAAATGGCACTCGATCTTCTACCTAGCTTTGTTGTTCCTTTGTTGGGAGGTCTAACAAGGATTCTGGGCAGTGCCATAGGCTATAGTAGTTCCAAATATGAAAAATGACATATTTTAGGAAATTATGTTTAGTGAACGACCTATATTTGGCAGGAAGAGTATTAACGATTATGCTTTCCATTAATTGTCTAGCACCAGGCTGTAATTTTGTGTCTCTCTCTGCTATGGTTACTTGTGAGTCTCTCTGCTTTCCACTTTTTTTTAGTTTGACCAACCATAATCAGTTTAATGATCTAAAAGTACACAGCCTTTTCATTCTTGAATGATAACATGTAGAGGATTGCGACATGTTAATACTATTTGTGTTTGTGTACAGCGCAATTATTATGTTTGTGCCTTGTAGTTTTTTTTTTGGGGGGGGGGGTGTTGTTATTTATGTTACGTGCCAGTTTCATCTAGGCTTTCTTTTTCTTTATATCTGATCATATTTCTGACGTTTTTGCAGTCATTGGATGATATAAAATCCATGGCTGTCGAAGCAGTTCTATTACTTCAAGGAAAGATAAATGAGGAAGAGGAGGAAAATGTTTCATTAAGGCTTCTTGTGCCATCTAAAGTTATTGGGTGCATTATTGGTAAAAGTGGTTCGATCATAAATGAAATTCGTAAGAGAACTAGAGCAGACGTTCGTATATCAAAAGGTGATAAGCCCAAATGTGCAGATGCCAATGATGAACTTGTTGAGGTACACATCATTCTATCTTGAAAAAGTTAATCTTTTGCTTCTTCTATCAAGTTATTCCTAATTGTTTTTTAAAACTGTAGGTCATTGGAGAAGTTGGCAGTGTAAGGGATGCACTTGTTCAGATAGTACTCCGGCTTCGAGATGATATCCTGAAAGATAGGGATAGTGGTCGCAATCCATCTTCAGGAACTGATTCCCTGTATGCTGGTGGCAGTGGCCTTCAAGTGCCTTCAGTCATGCCTAGTGTTTCATCAGTTGCTCCATTGGGTTATGAGCATAGAGCTGAAACTGGGAGCAGTTTGGGTTTGCTTTCTTCAAACTATGGTTATGGTTCCCTGCCGGTATGCCATTGTGTTCATTGATTAATTTGTTTGGATGCATACCATAATAAGCCCTAACTAGTTCAAATTTCAGATAAGTTGATTTTATTTTCAACTTGATTGAGTAGAAAGTAAACGTGTGGATCTTACTTAGGTAAATTATTGCAACTTATTTCACCGCTCGGGTCTGTGTTTTTTCTTGTGACCTAAGTATGCAATTCAACTTCTATAGCATGTTAGCAACCTTAAGTGTGGGCCTATTTAATAAAGGTATTCTAGGAACAAATTTAGGTGCTAGTATAATAAATTGGAATCCTATTAGTGCAAAAGAGGAAACATCGGGCGACATTCAGTTTTTTTCTACAAGTAGTATAAGTTGATATAGGATGCTGCTAAATGATATATTTTGGGGGCTGTAAATGCTGAAAGACTTTCTGGATTAGGTTTCACAGAAGATTAAGCAGATGTGTTGCAGATAAAATTCGGAAGTTTTTGGGTGATAATTTCTAGGAGTACTTGAGCTTCTAAACCATTCGGTTTAGAAATGCATGAAAAAGAGGAGGGTGGTTAGGAAAAATCATAAATGGTATCTTGTTGCAGGCAATTGTCAAGTTTTCCAATCAGCATGCATTATACATATAATTATCTTTTATTGATGTTCCATGTCATTTGTTAAGGTGTTTTTCTATTGTCAAACTGGATACGAGTTTTTTGGTTACAGATGGGTGACAATGGCTATGGATCTTTGTCTTCATATTCGTCAAAGCTCTATGGAGGGTGGGTACTCTTTTTCCTGAAATAACATCCATCTCTTGGGTGCTTCTGAATTATTGTCCCTTGTTTTATTTTTTCATGTGAACCAGATTGCCTCCATCTGCTTCTGAGATGTTGATCCCTGCTCATGCGGTGGGGAAAGTGATGGGTAAAGGTGGAGCCAATGTAGACAACATTCGTAAGGTGATTTCCGTACTTTCTTTTATGTCATGTTTTTGTTTTATAAGCTGTGAAAGTAGAGAGATTATCTGCTATCGAGCATTCTGCGTGGGATTGTGAAGGGAGTAGCTTAGATTTGGAAGTACTTGCACATTTTATAGTTCAAACATGTCCTCTTGATGAAGGGAATCATTTGATTTGAGTCCCACCTTTTCATAAAAAAGAAGCAATCCATTCTTTCTTCTGCGGTTGGGTGGTGGGATGATGCAACTGAGTTTAACGCTGTGTTCTCGAGTTTAGGAAGGAAAGAAAAGAAAAGAAAGGGAAGGAAAGAAAATAAATTTTCATGTTCTCCAATATGAGAGAAAGGAAAAGAAAGATGTCACTTTTACCAATATACCCTTATTTATTTAACAGTGGAATGTAACTAATGGGTATATATGTAATTTTATAAATATTTTTAATTTTTTCTAAATGCCTTTCTTTCCTTTCCTTCCGTTTCCTCCCACATTTGGGAGGAAAGTTTTGGGAGGAAAATAAACAATATTTTCCTAACCTTTCCCTCCTTAAAAAACTCGAGAACACAACATTTTTTCTTTCCCTCCTACTTTCCTCCCCCTTCTCTTCCTTTCCTTTATAAAAAAAACTTGAGAACACAGCGTAAGAGATTTTTATGGCATTTAGCTATTTAAATTCTCTTTACTTGGTCATTGTCAAGGGATATGCTCCCTACCATTTTAATTTGTCCTCTGTCTAGAACTCCTATGGATCTATCGGTTTTCTCATTTGGGGTTTTCTTCTCTTCCAGATATCGGGAGCTGCTGTAGACATATCTGATTCCAAATCATCCCGAGGTGATCGAGTGGCTCTGATATCTGGGACACCTGAACAAAAGCGTGCAGCTGAAAACTTGATTCAGGCTTTCATACTGGCTACATAATTTGTGAGGATATATACGATGAAGGTGAATTTTGGTTTAAACTCCTGGGACCTCCTCCTTCAGATGTTGCCCTCGTTAGCGTTATTAGGGTTTTTAACTCAAGAAATGGATCTCATTCTCTTCGGTTCTTTCTGCTGGAATTTTCTTTTCTTTCGTAGTCTTATAAAGATCATCCATGAAGATTCTTCACTGGCTGCATACAAGGTCCTGCCAAGATTCATCTTAGGCTCTATCCAGCGGCACTGGTCTTAAAGACTTTAATAGGATCTTTTCTTTCATCCCAAACTCTTTTAATTATCTCTTGTTCTCAGTTGTGCGGATTCTATCTTATTCAATTATTATTATGCTCCATGAAGTTGATGCTCGTGCGGTAATGTTCTATCATAATTTTAGTGATGATAATTGGTGTTTCTGAATGTTTCCTTTTATTCCTCTTGCTCTTTGAATCTTCGGTGTAATCCGTTCTTGAAGTGATGCATTCTGAAAGGGGTTAGCTGCTTGATCTTCTTGATAACCTCTTGATATGGTATACATGATCCTGAAGCAAAAAGTTGTCTTTTGCAGCTGCGGTAAAAATAAGAGAATGCAGTACTCTGAGACATGTAGGTTTTACCTTCAGAGTTCACATTCTTTAAAATTCAAAATTCATTTCTAAACTGAAATCAATCCTTCTTTGACCATTTTCTTCATGCTATTTGTCAAATTGAACTAATCCATGTGCCTCTTGTGAATTTAAGAAATTACACCCCGTCTGTTATGGTTACGAGTCCTGATTTTTTTCTTCCCGCGTAGTGCATCTGACTTGTGAACGTATTCTAGCTAACATCTGTGCTCCATTTTTTGATTCACTTTTCTTTAAACATCTCAATTGGACTTTTAGGCAAGATAGGGTGTGAAATTTAGTACTGCCCAGTAGTTAGAATTTTCTTTGCCGTATTTTACGGCTGCTGTTCTGATGAGGATCAAATCCTTACTCGGTAGGTACTTCTTTCTTGTCCTGAAATGGTTGGTCTCTAAAATGAGATATCAAAGCCTGTGTAATACACTGTGTACCTAGTTTACCATTTCCCACTCGAGAGTATATATAGTTCATTCCATAAACAGGCTACATGTTGTATCCAGCATGTCTGGGTGTTTGGCATGCTTAGAAAGTTAGAAAAATTTAAGCAGGGGTGTTTATGTTTACTCTGCCTAGAGCATATTATCGATACCTATAACTACATGATGACAGAATAATGTGATTAACTTAGATCTAGATAAGGAATGAACCAAAATTGACATCAGTAGTGGTTCTTTGTAAGTGAATGCTCTTAATAACTCTAGAAAAAGAGGTCTTCCTACGTAGGATTGGAGTAAAAGCTACCAAATGTGGAAAAGGGGGGGGGGTCTCTTTCTTTGCCTTCCTTTTCTTTACCTCCCTCTATGTTCCCCTCCTTTTAACAACGAAAAGAAATAAATTGTAAAAATGGAAGGAAATAAAGAGATTATATTTTCTAATTTGTTAATGTCACTCCCTTTGCTTGATGAAAAGAGTCCACTTCCATCTATACGATTTGTTCATGCAGTTTTCAATTTTCCATGAGAAACTAATTTTGATTTGAGAATAACTCACCTGTTCAACTCTTTTGGGGTATCTTTAGTATTATTTCCATGAAGCCCTCCACTTGTCTTCTTGAATTTTTAATTCTCTGACAAAAGATATGTTTCTTGCATATGGATTTTCTTTCTTTCTTCCTGGCTGATTAAAGAAAACCAAAAAGGAGGGAAGCTAGTTATTAATGCCTTCCACATATTTATAAAAAATATGCATCTTATGTGTATATTATTATTAGGTTTCTTCATTCCTGGTCTATAATTATATGGAATCACATAATACTTCATCAGCTTTATTGGGAGAGAATTGCTTGGTTGTTAAAATAGAAATGCTTAGGTTATTATTCTACCCATATATGGGGCATCATAGGTCATAACAAATTGAATAGATATACATCCTCTTTTGATAAATTCCATAACTTTATATAAGAGTTACCAATGGATCTTAAATCCTTTCAAGTGCATTTAACATTTGCGTTAAAGTAATGCTCTTTTTTGACTCCCAAAAGGCTGTGTCGTGCCATTTTTTTTTTGGGGGGGGGGGTGTATTCCTATTTTAACACGGTCGGTTCTATTCCAGTCTAATGTCGTGCCAAATGTGGGGCAATAAGTTTTTGTCCTGTCCTGTCATTACGGCGTATCAAATGCATCCCAAACATCTTAGCATAGAAGTGAGTTACGATCAAATGCACCTCTCAAACATCTTAGCATAGAAGTGAGTTATGAACATGATTCTTCTACATTTACGTTATAGTTTACTATCAAATATTCATTTCATGTCCATGTCTTTGTGTTAGCTGTAGGATGCATTTCGTCTATGAACTCAATCTGTCTTCCATCTATGTAAACACCCTGTCAGGTCCATCATGTAAAGCTCCACCGAACTCTATCTCAATCTCACCATCCTCTTCTTTGTCTCTGCTGTCTTTTTTGCATTTCATCCTCTGACTTACAAATATGTTTGCTAGCGCTTGTTTTGATGTACACATTCATGCGTTAGTCACTTTATCTATGTTTTGATGTTTAGTCATCTCATCACCTGGAATATCTATTATTTAGGTATCATTCTGAGCTAATCTAACAGTTGATCATTTTTTTCAACATACTAAGCATGAGGAAAACCATCCTGAGAAGGTCTAAATGGTAAATTCGAGTCAGATATGTACCTCACTTCCAATTCCAATCTAGTTATGCTAGGTAGACTGTCTAAATCCCATAAGTGACAACATATTGGAACTCGCTTCTAAACGTAAAGCATACCATAAGACTTGTTATCAGCGTTGATTGTTTACGCTCAAAAGAACGGTCATTACGCCAGTATGCATATGTGGGAGCAATTAGAATTGGATCTTGACATGCCTTCTGAGTAATCTTTTGACTTGTTAATCTTATCTGTATCTTATAATTTTTGCTGTCAACTTTTATGGCAAAATGATCCAAGCGAATGAAAGAATCTTGTTGCATTACGAAAACATCAAAAATCATGGATGTCATCACAAACAACTTCATCCCTTGCTACTGCAATCAATATACATTTGAAATTATCTCAAATTTCCTCTGATGATATCACATTCCTTTTTCATTGATTCTGGGACAGATTGTTCAATTTTGAAGTAGCATCCACAATTTGCCCTCATACAGTAAGCCAATCTGATTTTATGGCACATTTTTCTTGTTTTTCATCTGTTCATATTTTTAAAATGGTAAAAAAAGTGTATTCCTTGTTCATTTCGATACCACGATAATTATCACCATGAGCTGGTACCTGTTTGTCCAATGGCGTTTTCCCGTATTCCCCTTGTTAGATTCAGTGATTCCACCATTCTTCGATGGTGATATTTCACTGCCACTGGCCACCGTTGGATGGTTTTTTGAGTTCATCTTTGGGTATCTGGTTTGGTTGTCTGTCTCAAGTGCTACTAGCAAGAATGTGGAATCAGGTGGTTTCCCATGTCAGCAAGCAACAACACCAGAAGCAGGTAAGAAATTAGAACTGGTTGCTTATTCAAACTATATGATCTGGTGAACTGGTTCTATTTATCTCCTTTTTATGTGTTTGCTTTTATAGTTTTGAGTTTATAAATGTTTTCTTTGAAATCTGTATGTTTCTTTGTATTTTAGGTAGCTTGTAATAGCTGAGTTTCTTTAACTGATAGTTGTAGGTTTATTACTAGCCGCGTACACCATATAAGCTTGGTTGTACGATATTACTGCTTTTATGTCGATTTTACTTCATTTTTCTGCCTGTGATTACTATGGGATTGCCATTGTTTCTTCCAAGCTTTTTGTTTACACTCCTACACGACTTATGGGTCTTTGGGTGAGTTTGGTACGTAGAATGGAAGTGGTGGATGAGAGTGAGGTAGACGGGTGTAAGAATTGTGCAAGATTTTAGGATTGTAATTTGAAGTTGGTAGTTTTGTTATTTACCAATCATGTTCCAGTCTAAATGTCGCACCAAACATGGGGATAACAGGTTTTTATTCTTTTCTGTCTTGTCCCACTTACCAAACGCACCCTCTGGGGGAAAGTTTTTTTCTTTTTCTTTCTTGTCTCTGTGCATCAAACCTCTTACTTTTGAGGGGATATAATGGCTTGTATCGGTTTGGTTTACGTCAATTTTTGGTGGCGTTTGCCTTCATCCTTGTCGGTAGTTCCTTCTCTCGTGGCTAGTAGTCCAATGTTTGTATGAATTTAACCCATTTTATCAATACGACCTCATTGGACAGTGAACAATTTAAATGGTTTATACTATTATTCAAGGAGTCAATGACGGTGAACAATTTAAATGGGTTTATATGAAGGTATATTTGAGAGAGTTACTTAGATACAACAAAAAACTTGTTTTTGTACCATCTAGCTTATATAAGAGATAGGTCGTGCCATTGACATTTACTCTGCATAGAAATATGAGAGTTAGTCCATAGATGCATGTCTTTTTCAACTTAAAAGACTGTCGTAGAGATGCTAATGGTTGGATAACTCAATTATAACGTATCTTCTAATTTATTTTAATTTATTTATTTAAACGTCCTAATAAATCTTTATGCCCTTGTTCTTTTTTAAGCATTTATTTCACTTCAAAACCGTGCATTAGGCCATCGTGACTATTGCGTGTTATGAACTTAACGTGGCGTTGGAGACAAGTCTTAAAAGCTACAACGGCCTATGGTTAGCCTTTTGGAAATTGATTTTACCTTAGATGATTCGGACGAAAATCTCAACCAATTCTCGCAACATTTCAAAGTAGATACCATGGTTGGGTTAAAAAACTTTGAAATAATTCTTCCATTACCAAAAACAAGCTAAGAAGCTACAATTAAAACTTGAATGACAGGGAATTTTCAGTCCCCTTCGTTTGACATGAAATAAAATTTTGGGCTTATGTGGAAATGAGCTCATTATATCACATAAAATCAAATAAGGGTTTTTTTTTTATCATTAATTACTGGTTAATAACTCTAAACACGATCCTTAGAAATCTAATGCCATGGGTTAAAAAATTCGAGACCGACTTCATTGACGACATGATCAAGCATGATGATCACTCGACCTCGAACAAGCTAGAAACTTTAGTTGTAAATTTAGGATCTTTTTAGGATCTACGGTTCGGCATCACTTATGTTTTATACGAAAATTTGAGGCCCCACCTGTCCCAACCCAAGACCTGTTATATATAGATCTGATTTTTTTTTTAAAAACAATTCAAGATTTTATAATTTATATATCAAGTGTTCAAGATTTATATAAGATTTTCAAATTTTTTTATCAAAAATTTCAAGGTTTCTTTTTTCAAGTTTTTTTTAGGTATTCTTATACTAAATCTCAAAAATCATAATTATAAAAACATGTATAACTTTTTTATGTAAAAAAGATTTAAAAAATATTTTAAAGTGTATTTGAAAAAGATATTGTCTAAAAAAATTAAATCCTCAAACAAGATATTTTATATGTTCAAAACTGATTTTAGAAAAAAAAAATTAGGACCGGGATCGGACTTTGTACATGTAAAACGTACCGGATGTTTGGTCTGACCAGTTACCACGTGACCGGTTTTAAAAGTTCAAAAATCTCAAACCGGAACCGATGTGGGCCCAACCCGATAACGAACCAGATGTTTTGGTCGGGATAGGGCATGGGACCGGTTTCAAGAGTTCAAAAATCTTAAATCCGAACCGATTTGGACCGAGCCAGACACCGGGTAGACGTGTTTTGGCCATCTAATGTTAACCAATTAAAGGAATATTTTTAAGGCCAGGATTGAAATTGGTGATGGCATGATTCATATTTCATAATTATGGAGAAAAACAAGATTTCTTGGGAGGGTGGTTAGAGCATCTCCAACAGTATTGCTAAAATAGAAAAAATGGGTTTTTGTTCTCTAAACCTCTCCAACAACTTTGCTATCTTGTTTGCTATAATAGAGAAAAGTTGAAAATTTTCCAAATTTAGAGAATTCTCTAAAACTTGATGGTAGGAGAGAGAAATGATTATTTTATTCAATCTCACCAATGAAATTTATTTTTTATTATTTTATACTAGAAGTGTACTCGTGGAATACAGAGAGATACATCACGATTTTAATGTTTCATTTTATTTTTTTGTCGATTTACAGCACTATTTTGGATGGTTTTGAGAAAGTGATAATGTTTTTTTTATAAATTTGTTTAATTTAGGCTTAATAATATAATGTTTTTATATAAAAAAATTAAATATTTTGTTAGAATTCAATGATTATCTTATATATTTTAATGACATATAGAGAAAATAACCAATTACATATCTAATAATATAATTAAAACAAATTTATAGTAATATAATATATTAATTAATAGTGATATGTCTGCATAAAAAGAAGGTTCTGCACATACCAAATTGGTGGGTGTTAGAAGTCTCCGGTAGTAATATGTATATTGTGCTTTGATACTTGTAAATTAAGAGATTTTTAAAATCTTGCATAAAATGATGATACCTTATGCCTAATAATTTGTATTTAAGGGTTTTTTATCCGTGTTTTATAATATAGATATAGATTAAGATTTTTTTAAAAAATGTATTAGGATGATAAATTATAGCATATATTATAATAATATAAATTGTTTTAAAATCTCTAAATAATTTAATAATTCTTTTAGATTTTCATTTTTGGTTTATAGCAATGCTGTTACAAACTTTACTCTTCTTGGGAGGTGGACTCTGACGGGTTCAGATATAAATTTGTCCGATTCAATTATTTAGTGTTTCACAAACACAAGCTTTCATCTGGGGCATCATCGTATTACATCCAATTTTAAAAATTGTTGGTCTATTTGGGGTGATCATCGTAGTTTTGAGTTCTACGTAAAGTTTTGATCCCAGTAATCCGGTAAAATACGACCCGATTGCTGTTATTATCAAGAAATAGTTGGATATGGCGAGCAAGAGATCTCTGCAGCTTGTATTGAACAGAATCAAAAGCAGGGGAAGCGCGCCAAGTGTTCGATGTTTTGCGACTGCGACAGAAGGCATCGTTTCTCCTCCTCCTGCATCTTCTCGTCACCTTATCGATTTAGAACATGATTACAGTGCCCACAAGTAATACCTTCTTTCAATCTCTATAGTCTATTCACACACATATGCCCCTTTTGTGCGTGTACATGGTCTATTATGAATTATGATTGATGTTTGTTTTTTATTGGTTTGTGGGTTTGTTAATTCTGTGATTGTGGTGTGATTCATTCTTCTAAAGATGAATTATTTATGCTTCCTTTGTTCCTTAACTAGGAGCTATCTTTCTGAAATCTGCAGAGATTAAGGGCTCCTGACTAGCTTATTCGGTCAGCTATATATGACTGTTTGGTAGTGGCTTAATGGTATAGCTATATATGACTGTTTGGTAGTGGCTTAATGGTATAGAAAGTGACTTATTCATAAGCTTTTAGGATAAACTGTATGCAGAAACCCAATTGAAAAATATGCCTCTTCTATCCCTCCCAAACAAAAACCTTCCCAATCTATACTGACAAATTAATCCACATACACAATTTTATCCATACAAGACTTAATAGAATATCAACCAAACAGCCCCTAAGGTTATTTGTAGACAAAAACTTGAGAAATATTGCTTTCAATCAAAAGATTAAGCCTTAGCGTTGATCCCGGCTAGTGTGCTCAGATTCTTTGATTCCCGCTATTATTAGATGCCTGGAAGGCCTTAAATAGGTGGTGTGGACCAGTTTGGCCAATAGAACAGTTAGAGAAAGAGAGACTGTAAATATGTTTTTTTTCCTTTTGGGAATGGGCAAACTTAATATATGCAAGATGGACTAACTACTAAAATTTTTAAGTATAGGATTGACTTGTCTATGTGATTGTATAGTCGTATATTGGTCTAGTTTTCTATAGGCCATTAATTTAGAACAACAAATTTAATTGGTGTGTTGACTGAATCATAGGATGTGTGTATGTATGAATGAATGAGATACATAGTTGTGAACTTATGGCGGTTGTCTATGGTGCGCTTTCTATATTTTCATTTTTTGTTGAACATTATAACTCTTGGATAGAGTATTACTGTATTAGAACGGAAAGATCCATTAGATAATGAACTATTGGTTCTAAGCCATCTCTAGCGATTAATCAACAAAAATATTTGTCTATCTGAATCTTGATTTGTTTGTAATAAACAGGCTTCTGCATAGGCTATTTGATTAGGACCAACCCATCATTTGATTTGCTGGTGGTTTGCCAATAAATTATTTTCTTAAGGTTACGTGTCATCTTATTATTTGGTCCGGTTGGCAAATATCATCATATGTTTATTTTTTGGTCTTTTGTTATCTAAATTTCTGCAGGACCATTTGTTTCTATTTGTTGGATCTCTATATATCGATGTGTTAATGACTTGAAATAATTTCTCATCTTAAAGTCTACAAAGAATCATTTCGGATCAGAAAACCTGGTTTTTGTTTGTTATTATTAAAGGTTGAAAACAGTAATGCATTTATATCATCTCTGGGAATGAAGTTTGGTCTAAGCTCTTTTGAATACTAAACTTTTCGAATCACTTCTAAGCTTTTTGTTTAGATGAATTATTTTCATCTATGTTCTTTTAGAGAATTATGTCTTGATTTACATACTTGTTTGGTATTTTTTCAGTTACCATCCCGTCCCTATCGTGTTTTCTCATGGAAAGGGATCAGCTATTTGGGATCCAGAAGGCAAAAAATATCTCGACTTTCTTGCAGCTTACTCCGCAGTTAATCAGGTGAAGTGCATGCATCGTTTTTACATAATATCACGTATTATTCGGTCAATACCTGTAAACAAACTATTTTGGTAACATTTTCTTTTTGCCGCTTCTGTAAACAAACTACTAAAACTGCCTGTGTATAACGTTTGTTATCTATTAACAGAAGTTGTTGGTGAAAGTAGAATATTGTTGTGGTTTTCGTTTTCTTGCATTATTGGATCAACGGGCCTTATTGGTTTTTGCTACAGGGACATTGTCATCCAAAGATCATGAAAGCATTAGTTGAACAAGCACAAACCCTCACTCTCAGTTCTAGAGCCTTCTACAACGACAAATTTCCAGTTTTTGCGGAGTATCTAACCAAATTATTTGGATATGATATGGTTCTTCCGATGAACACTGGTGCTGAAGGAGTAGAAACTGCTATAAAGTTGGCAAGGAAGTGGGGTTATGAGAAAAAGAGAATTCCCAAAGATCAGGTAGTAACTCGGTACTCATTTTCAAGGTCCTTACTTGCCAATTCTACCCCGGTGATGTAGAAATTCATTTCTCCCTCATTATAAGGGTAAAATTGTCATTTAGTTAATTAAGAAGTGTAATAATTATACATTTCTAAAACTATGTGCCTTTTTCATTGTGGGTATTTATTTTGGGACGGAGGGAGTTCGTCATTTTCTGTTGCCTCAATTTCTTATCATTTATGTGCAGGCTATCATTGTCTCATGTTGTGGCTGCTTCCATGGTCGTACGATGGCTGCTATATCTATGAGTTGTGATAACGATGCCACTCGTGGATTTTGGCCATTGTTACCTGGCCAGCTTAAAGTTGATTTTGGAGATGAAGCTGCTCTTAAGAAGCTTTTTGAAGGTTTTGAAATGCTGTTTCCTCTCTAAATAGCATCCGTTGGTTTTATACCTTGTTTGCAGGAAGCTTACTTTTATGATTCTTTATGCTGTTTATGTTAAACTGGCAAACATATATATATATATATACACACACACACATATATATACACATATATATATAGGGGCAAGTTCAAACGAGAAGCTAAACATTTTGCGAGAAGTGCGATATCATATATGATACACAAGCTTAATCATATATGATTAAACACACGTTACGTTGACAATATATAGGCACTTAATCATATATGATCAAACACACCCAAAGGGCGTGTAATCATATATGATATTGAGACTTCTCTCTCTCTCTCTCTACATATATATATATATACATATATAAAAGGAGAGAGAGAGAGAGAGTAAGGTTCAAGGGAAAACCACTAAAAACGGAAAACTGAGGAACATCTTAATAACCATTCATTTGTACGGTATGCACATGTGCATAGAAGTAATTGAAAATGTTTCTTGGTTTCTATGCACGTATGCATTTTATGCAAATGTGCATATACCGGACAAATTACTTTTATGCACATGTGCATACAGTATATATGAATGGTTATTAGGGTGTTCCTCAGTTTTCGATTTGATTGTGGTTTTCCCATGAACCCAACATTATATATATGTATGTATATATTCGAACCCAACACCATCATCATTTTTTGAACCCACAAACATACTTTTTTAAGCTACTTTTCTTAAGCATGTATGATAACCCTTCAATTTCTTTCTCTGATATATGCAGAAAAAGGAGAACATATAGCTGGTTTTCTATTTGAGCCCATACAAGGAGAGGCAGGAGTATGTAGCTGTTTTGCCCTTCCCTTTTCTTTTCCGATATCTTTTCTGTTTTCTATATTCCGATTTGCATCTTTACTGAATTCTCATTGACGGAGATTTCATTCTGTCTTGCCAGGTTATAATTCCTCCAGATGGTTATCTTAAGTCTGTCAGAGAACTTTGCTCAAAGCATAACATCTTAATGATTGCGGATGAAATACAAAGTGGCTTAGCAAGATCGGGAAGAATGCTGGCTTGTGATTGGGAAGGTGTGCGGCCTGACGTTGTTGTAAGTTTCTTTTTTCTATTCTCTCATGCAAAAATTTGTTACTATACTTTTAAGCGAAAAGATAAACGCCATCAAACATCTTTGCCCTGGATTTCGGGGGTAATGGCAATTATGGCATAGCTGCTATTTTCTTATGGGGCTCGTTCAGTTTTCTTCTTCATGCTCGTCCCAACATACACATGTATATGCAATCTTCATGCATATATGTGTATATTCACACATTTATATGTATACAAAAGCAAATGGTCAAATGATGGGGATACTGGGACGCAAAAGATGAGTGTCAAACCAAATATGATGATAAAATGGCCTTGTCGACAATCGGAATAAGCAAATACAAATTTAGACAACCAAACAGAGCCAGAAGGGGCTTGAATGAAACCATAAAGATTTTCTTGCAATCAACAAAGTTGCTCGATAACTACAAGGGTTGTGGCGTACTGGTTAAGGCCCTGGGTGATGTGGTGGAATATCCCATCTGCCCAGGGTTCAAATCCAAGCGTACACAACAATTGTGGCCGTTGAGGTTTAATCAGGACTGATGTCTTACAGTCATAATTTGCCAAGGGATTAGTTATGTATTACAAATGTGGCTTACATAAATCTGTTTTAGTTGTGGTTTTTCAATGTAATCTTCTACGGATCATTCTCGTATTGTCTTTATAATCACCCACCTTATGGCGGTTATTTTAGATACTGGGGAAAGCATTGGGCGGTGGAGTCGTACCAGTAAGTGCGGTTCTTGCAGACAAAGATGTTATGCTTTGCATACAACCAGGGGAGCATGGGAGGTATCCAGTTTTCGTTGTTGCTTGTATTCATATTTGTTATTTTTTTCTTTCATAATAGCTAACATGCTTAAATTTGATTTGATCTCTCTAGCACATTTGGAGGAAGCCCGCTGGCTAGTGCGGTTGCTATTGCATCTTTGCAGGTAATACAAGAGGAGAAACTTGCCAAAAGGTAACAATGCTATTGTCTTTACATAATTGATGAGTTCGTATCGTTCTTTTATGCAAAAAACCTTAAAACTTCAAAAAAAAAAAGCATCTAGTATGGTGTATAGGCTACATGATTATCAAATACACTTACCAAACCTACTCAGACATAGCTGTTGGCTGATAAGCTAGTCATGTTTGCTAAAAACTAGCTGATAAGACAGATGACAACGTAAAATGACATGTTGAAAAGTTAATTGGAAAAATATGAAGGGAATAATTGGAAAAGGTGGGAAAAAGCCCCTGAAGCATGTTGAAACGTTACTTGAAGTTTCTTTTCAAAAAGCTAGCCTATGACTAACAAAACGGGGTTTCTTCAATAAGCTCAAAAAATAAGCTTGCTTATGGTTGTCAAAGATGCCTCAATATATCTCACTCAGAAGTAGGTTTGAGGGGTAGAATGTGCTAAGCATGTTTTTTCTTGATTCTTCTTAACAAGTACGCATTTGTAATTGCATCTACGCGACTACCTCTATGACAAAATCGTTATCTGCTTTAGATCCGCTGAAATGGGAGAGGAGCTGAGGCGATTGTTAAAGAGGACTCAGCAGCAATTTCCCGACATTGTGATGGAAGTCCGAGGAAAAGGCTTATTCAACGCGGTGGAGCTTGTTAGCAAGGCTTTATTCCCTGCAACCGCATACGATCTCTGTATCAAGTTGAAGGAAAGAGGAATTCTCGCGAAACCTACTCATAGCGCTACTATCCGATTAACTCCTCCCCTTTCCATGAGGTATATTGGCTTCTATTTAGTTGTAGGTTTGTACGTATATAAATCACCTGTCCCTAAACTCCATGTTCCCTCCCTGTCCACCAATCAACCCCTGACACATCATCAGTTAATTGAAGAGAGAAAAAAAAAGAATGAATATTAATATAAAGTAAATTATCTGTCAGGACTCAGGAGTTGATTGATGAGATAAGAATGGAACATGGAGTTTGGGCCCAAGTGATTTGTATTCGCACGATGAATATATAAATCATGTGCCCCCAAACTCCATGTTCCCTCTATACCCACCAATCAACCCCCGACACATCATAGATTTTATGCGATTTCATGACTTTATCATGAGTTTGTTTTTGGTTTAGTTTGGAGGAGATTCGTGAAGGTGCGAAGGCGTTTCATGATGTTTTGGAACACGACCTCCCGAAACTGGTAAAGGAGGCGCCGAAGACGGGTGCGCCGAAGGCGCAAAATTCGTGTGACCGTTGTGGGCGAAAGTTGTATGGCTAAGTAGCTCTGGTTCACCTGAATAAGCCATTTCAAGTGGTCCTTAGTTGCTCCCTTCTAAAAGAGAAGGAAGGAAAGAATGTTATAGTTTTAATAAGTTGGATTTCTTTATATTTTTCAGTAACTCCAAAAACACAAACATTATTTGATTTCATAAACACTGGTAAACCAACTTTATGTGTGGAAAGGAAAGAATACAAAAAGGAATAGGGCACAAGAATCCAAATTAAGGGATAAAGAATTATATTATATTATCCAAGGGGACAACAATGAGACACAATCATTTTTAAAACCTCCATGCCTTTATATTTATATATATATATATAAAAAAAAGATCCAGATCATTACCTAAAATTGATTAAGAACCAGGAGATCATCTACAACATGACACGTGATATATTCGTTTTAGATATTGACATATTATTCATCATGAATGTCGTAACATATTCATCATAATGTGTGATTCATTTTGAATAACACCTTCATATTTATCATGAATATGTTATTCACGATAAACCTTCATCCTGAAAAAGGACACATGGCATTTTGTTTGCGGTTCCCGGATTCCTAATTGAACTTCTCTATGCAATATTCAAGTAATATATAAAAATTCTTAATTTTATAGTATATGTGATTAAATGGATGTTTGAATCTGCTTCATGGTAATTATTTTTGGTAAAACAGATTCTCATTTTGAATTTGTGGTTATAATAACTATATTTAAAAAAAAACTTAATATTGATGTAAAAATACTTGAATATCTATAATGATGTAGCTAGTTATTTTTATTATATTTCATATAATCATGATAATTGGTATAATAAATGAACTCCATTGTTGTAAGTCCATATAAAATATTAACATGAGGAATAAATATTGATAGTATCTAATAAAATCAAATTAAAATATTTTATATATTTAAATAATAGAGGATATATAGAATGATATGTAATAGTAGCTGTTGAATCATATTTATTTATTTATTCCATTCATAGCTGTTTTTTTCTTGTATTTTATGGTCACATAATTTATATCACCAAAGCCCTTAGCTGTTCCTTATAATTAACACTTGCTTTTTTTTATTATCATTAATTATTTTATTTAAATCTTAAATAAACTATTTATTATTTTATAGTAACTATATATACATATATTTATATAGAGAGGGATGCAATTATTTTATTTGTCTTTTTATAAAAGCCATCAATACTGATCAATTTAATATAAGTACAGTTATATTAATTATATTTTATAAGGTGGTTTATACGAAAACAATATCTATTTAAGAAAACACGAGAATATCAAATACATACAAAAGCATATATGATTTACACGACTTTAGTGCGACTTAAGTTGCGGGCAAAGTCCTCCCCATCCATTTTTCTGGTTGTTAATCCGAATCATATATAATTTTACATATTATTTACTGTTTTCCTTATTTCTTAAATAGTTAGTGTTTTTGTTTGAATTTCCTTTATGTAACTATAATTTTCTAACTATATTGTTATGTAAAATGCTATAAGATTTTTGGCGACTATTTTTTGAAATTACAAAATTTAGGGGTCTTTTACCCAAACACTTATCTGATAAGCATTTAAGGTTAAGTTCAATGTTATCACTAATTTTACCGAGTAAAATTTTAGTTCATTAAAACGGCATCGTAAGCAAAAATTCACCCGGTAAACGCTAACCGGGTAAGAGTCATCACCCTCACTTACCGGGTAAGACTCTCGACTATTGCTTTCGCTCTTACCGGGTAAGATTATTAGTCATTGTCATATTCATTGGTTAAGGTAATATAACCTGATAAGCGTTTACCCAAGTAAGCGTTTGATAAACCCCTTAGTTTCAATTAAAAAAAAATCTTTATTTCATCTTTATCAATATGTATATTTAATTAACAACCACATATACTATTAAAGGGGTGTTCAAATGCAACTCATTTACATAATGCAACCTTTGCAACTCCTCTATCCATCACACATTTTATGTAATTAAAAAAAAGAAAAAAAAAACTAAAAGTAAAATATGTGGTGGATAAATGAGTTGCATGAATTGTACCATGTAGAGGGGGTTACATAATAACCTACCTCTATACTATTAAACTAGATTAAAAATTAAATATTTATTATTCTTATTCTTATCATTTATTAAATTAATAAATGGATAAAGATTGGTGGAGAGCTCGTGCACATTTAATCTATAGACTTAGAACACAAAGTATGGAACACCATCATACTCAATTACGTCTACCTTTAATTTATTATTCTCTCAATTACATTTTCTTTTAAATTATCTAAAAATATATGGTTTTAAAATTTATTTAACGAGGTTAAACGTTACACCCTTGCTTTTTGATACGCAATATTTTAATACCCTGAATAATTCTATAAAACGATAATATACTTGTCTTATACGATATAAATATTGCATTTTATGCATATTTGATTATGTTCATATGAAGTTTGGTTTTTTGATGGCTTTATACAACTTGCAGAAAACATATATTTCTAATAAAAGGAATATGAAATAATCTCTCCCGTACTCAATTATGTCATATTACAATTTTAATTAACTAAATAACTAATTACACCTAATAATAAATTGACTAATTAATTTTTTCACTTCATAATTAAGAATAATATTAAAATACATCATAATTAAATATATACAATTGGACAATTTAAAAAAATAAATGTACACTATTATTTTGGACCACATTTAGGAAAATAAATCACTCCCTCCCTTTCAATTATGTTTGTCACAAAACAAGTATCCACTTTTAAAAGTGGATGACTATATTCTCAAATTTATCCCTAATTAATTAATTAATACACAAACATTTAAGAGTTGATGAAGAGAGAGAGAAATTAAATAAGAATAAAGATGTTATTTGATTAAATAAAAAGTATAATAATTATGTGTGTCTACGGGGTTGGTTGGTTAGTTTTCCATTAAGTCCAGTATGAATAAAACTGTCTGTGTGTATTAATCTGTCTGTATAGATTCGAAATGTTTTTGTTTAAGAGTTTTTTCATAAATGGAGTGAGTGTTTTTTTAATTGGGATGAGTAAGTTAGAAAAAAAAATAGCTTTATGCATAAAGCTCCCTTTTAAAACTTACTAAATAAGACACTCCCTATATCATTATGGGGGTGTTTGGGATTGCTTATTTAAATGATTTATTAACTTATTCCTTTTTGTCACTGCTGATAAACAATTTTCAGTATTTGGATGGGAGAAAAAAATTGTTTATATCGTTTTGTCACAGCTGATAAGGAGTTTTTAACAAGTCATTGTATTATAACTAATTAACTTATTTGAAACAACTTATAAGTTTTTTGGTTATTTTACATGTATAAGCAATCCCGAACACCTCCTAAATAAAAACTTATTAGTTTATTATGTTTTGGTACCACCATAAGCTAATCCAAACACTTTTTATAAACTCCGATTTGACACCACATAAGTTAATAAGCATTTTTATATAAAAGCATAAGTTGTTTTAAATAAGCAATCCCAAACACCCTCTAAGTCATTACCAAACAATTATGTATGACTGACTGAATAAGTTATACTGCCTCCGCCCCAAAATAAATGTCCATAATAAAAATGGCATACAATTTTTGGAATGTGCAATTATTACACTTTTTAAATAACCAAATGACACTTTTACCCTTGATAATAGAGAAACTTCATCCACCTCATGATTAAAGGTAAAATGTGAAATTGAAAACTTACTTTTGAAAGTGAACATTTATTTTATAACACACTAAAATAGTAATATAGACACTTAATTTGAGACGAAAGGAGTAAATCCAATGTTTTAAAAACCGGTTTTTTGGTTGACCCGGTGTGATGACCAAGTCACTGTTCAACCGGGTGGTTGATCCGGTTTCAAGAATTTCTATGTATTTTTCATTTTCCTGTAAGTGGTAAGAACACACATATGGTAGGAATTGAACTCCAATAATCTGTAAGTGGTAAGAACTAATATGGTAGGAATCGAAGAACCATTAACACGTTTCTATTAAAGTTTAAACAACCATTAACCCACTGATTAAAGTTTAAATAACCATTAACCCCTTGTTCTAATGGAATCGATGTACCTGTAGATGGAATCGATTGAAGCTGTTTGTGGACTGATGGAATCGATCGAAGCTGTTTGTGTACCTGTATATGGAATCGATAGAAGCTGTTTGTGGAATCGATAGAAGTTGTTTGTGGAATGATGGAATCGATAGAAGCTGTTTGTGGAATCGAAGAAGGAACCGATCGAAGCTGTTTGTGGAGTCGATGAAAACTGATGGAATCGATGGAAAGTTGGAAACCCAAAATAACCCTAGCCGCTTCCTTTAAGAAATTGTCAAATTGATTTTTTAACCGGGTTAACCGGGGTTTTTAACGGTTCAATAAGACCGGTTCTCTAAAAAAAACGGCGGTTCGATCCGAGTCGTAATTCCCCAAAAAACCGGTGGTGGTTGACCCGGTCTCTTCACTGGCTCCCAGTTGAACCGGTCGGATCGACCTGGGTTTTAAAATATTGAGTAAAATCTCATTGAAACTATAAACCATTTTCAACTATCGACACTGAATTTTTTAAAACCCAAAAGTATTATTTCTATTTTAAAGAAAAACAAATAAAAGAAAGAGAATTATGAAAGATTCGTGTAAAATTACCATTCTACCCCTCGATCTCTCTCCACCCATCTTTATCCCCCGTACACGGGCACAATATCTCTTCTCTCTCTCTCTCTCTCCACCATTATCTTTCTCCGGTGAAATTGTTGTTGTTGGCACCAGATCCTGTTCATCATTTCTTTCATTCAATTCTTCAAAACCCTAGATCCCCCCACCCTATGATGTCTTCCTTCCGCCCAGATCTCACCAACAAAATCTACCCTGAACCATCGGCCGTCGACCATTTCGACCTCCTCCCGGACTCCCTCCTCCTCCTCGTCTTCAACAACATCGGCGACGTCAAAGCCCTAGGCCGTTGCTGCGTCGTTTCCAAGCGATTTCACACCCTCGTTCCTCAGGTCGAAAACGTCGTCGTTCGTGTCGACTGCGTCATCTCCGACGACGACGCCACCTCCGCCTCCGCCGCCTCCGATAAATCCCGCGGACCGTTTTCGAGTCTCGTCAGGCTCGTCGTTGGGGGTATCGTTAAGCCAATCCAAGCTCTCGGTCAGTATTTAGGGCCAAAGAGATCGTCGTTGTCTTCATCGTCGACGTCGTTATCCGTCGGTAACAACGTCGACGGCGATGACGATCTCGAACAAGGAGGTGGAGTCACTCACCATTCTCCTACACAAGTCCTCAAAAACTTCAACGAGATTCGGTTTCTCAAAATCGAGCTTCCCAGCGGTGAATTAGGGATCGAGGACGACGTATTGTTGAAGTGGAGGGCGGATTTCGGATCCACTTTGGATAATTGCGTCATGCTCGGCGCATCCTCCGTGATTCACCCCGAGAATTTCACATCTAGTGATAATAATTACGACGGAGTGTGTGCGATTGGGAATGATGATAATGGGAGTATACCTGAATCGTTTTACACCAATGGTGGTTTGAAATTACGTGTAGTATGGACGATAAGCTCATTGATTGCAGCATCAGCAAGGCACTACTTGCTACAACCGATCATTGCTGAGCATAAGACATTGGATTCTTTGGTTTTGACAGATGCAGATAGACAAGGGGTGTTGTGTATGAACAAGGAACAGTTGGAGGAGTTGAGGGTGAAGCCATTGTCAGCTTCTTCAGCTTCAAAGAGGACACTTGTGCCAGCTTTGAATATGAAGCTTTGGTATGCTCCATATTTGGAGTTGCCTAATGGGATGGTTTTGAAAGGGGCTACATTGGTGGCGATTAGGCCGAGTGAGCAGTTGGGACAGAAGGAGGTTTCTGATGGTTCATGGGTTTCATCTGCATTTGAGGAACCTTATGGGAGTGCTGCTAGGATGTTGGTCAAGAGGAGGACTTATTGCCTTGAGATGAATTCCTTTTGAGGTATTCATTCTGATGAAATTCAGTTGTTACTTGCTTAGTTTGGTTTGATATCATGGAAATCTGGTAAATATAAGTAGTACTGTAGTAGTGTGTTCTTTTTTTAGTTTGATAGGTTGCTGATGTGTGCGGCAATGTTTGTGGTTCTTTTATAGACTCCATGGTTGATATTCATATATTGGTATCTTGCTTTGGGATGACATTTTTTGCAAATAAATATAAAAATGTTCAAAGACATTACTTTATAACATTTATTAATATTAGGTTATTGTCTTTTAGGAAGTTAGATCAGTCATGGTCATAGTATTCGTGCTTTTCTATCGATCACACACTTCTCACAAGCCCGGGGGGGGGGGTCTTGCCTTGCTCAAAAACACCACATATAGGTGGGATATCCTGGGCTCATTTGGTTTGGTTTGGTTTGGTTTGGTTTAGATCAGGCATGGTCATAGGGTAATTGCTCAAGATGTGGGCAAGGCTTAATGTAACATTGGTTCTTTTCAAGTTGTTATTGCTAAGTTTGGTTTGATGTCATGAGACTTTTTTGGGATAAGCAAAACTTGCTTCAACATTGTCTTTGATATGCGTTTAAGCGGTTCCACCAGAATGAATGAAACTAGGGGCTATTTGGTTGGTTTTCCATCAAGTCCTGAATGGATAAAACTATGTGTGGATTAATCTGTGTGGATAGATTGGGAAGGTTTTTGTTTGGGAGGGTTTTTTCATAGATGGAAGGATCATGCTTTTTGACAGGTTTGGAAAAAACTTGGGCTTCTCCATAAAGCTCCTCCCTAGAAGCTTACTGAATAAGCCACTTTCTATATCAATAAGCCGTTACCAAACAGTCATATGTGGCGGACTGAACAAGTTGTGAGTCCATTAAGCTCCTAAAATACAGGCCCTATTGGGAGCATCTAAGGATGCAATAATTGTGGGTAGTTTGGTAGATTATTTAACTCGTTTGTCATTGACTCTCACTTTTGGATGCTACAATTTCCACCTTGCAATATATACGTGTTGTGGTGTATTTTGATCGTAGAAAGTTAATGCCTTCAAAATTGCTCTTCTTTTAACTATTTAATCTTGTTTGATAGTGTACAGTATTCTCATTTCGTTTTTGTTTTTTGTTTTTCAGTTTTCATGGGTTCGTAAAGGTATAGGCTTTTTATGATGGCTTTGGGAGTTGCGGATTCTTGAAGGCACACAATTTTGTTCTGCATGTAGCTTACTTTATATATAATGAGTGCTTTGATGGTACGAATGTTACTTACCTTGTTGCATACTTTGGTGAAGTGACCGTCCGTGGTTGAGACAGAGCCTGTCACATTTGGTGCTTTGACTGATGGTTGGTATCGGGTATCTTTCAATTTGTGTATGGTACGAAAAGCAAGAAAAAAAAGTTGGTGGTGGATGGTGTTGTAAGAGCTTCTTTGTGGTTCTAGTCATCTATATTTTATACGATCTTTATTTCTGTGAATATTTATAGGGGTATGAAACATGAGTAGTGTTTATATATGGTTGTAACGTTCATTCATTCAGCAATGTTATGCTCAAACTGGCTTCCTTCCTTTCTGTAGATTTTTCTGTTCTGCTTTCAAAGTATTGATTCTTGAGTTGTTTGTGGTAGAGACTTGTTGCTCCTTTATTAACCTAGCTCTCATGTTTTTGTTATACAAATAGCATGGTTGCATCAATCACATGGCAATGGTTTTATTATATTGTTGTTTGCAGCTCATATTAAAAGCAGTGGCATTCATTAACCTGACTGATTGCTTTGAAGATGGATATTGTCAAAGAGCTTTGTTGATTGATTAAAGAAAGGACAGAGCATGGCATAAGAAGGCAAATACCTCAGCATTTTGATGGTGTTCAAGAAATGGAGAAATTGACAGCTTCAATCATTCCTACAGAAAATCTTGATTTCAAGATTCACAAGCCCAATAATGCCAAATCAGACCCAAACCCACATTGAAAAATGCAAATCTTGAAATTAAAAGATAGATAGATAGATAGTTGAGAAAAAAAACATAAAACACACAAAGCAAAGCAAGCCCTTGCATTTCAATCAAAAGTTTCAAACTAAAAACAAGAATGTGTGTTGCCTTCTTCCTCATCAATCACTTCATTGCAAATAACTTATATCATATGTAGATGATATATAAAATATATTGTCTTGATGAATAGATTTTATCCATACCCATTTCTCCCTCCATCTTCAGTACTTACCTGCACAACAACATATAGAGAGGGAGATCATTTCAGTTACAACTATTTGGAGCCAAATCCATCAAATGAAACCAAAAATGGAATGGATGCAATTAAGTTTATGCATTGTAGGGGATATTCCATACCTCCTACTTTCGAATTCGAAAGTGAATTGTGCCTGTGTCAATGACCATTTTCGAGCTAAGGTGTGGTTACCAAGTCTTTTGAGAAAAAGAAAAAGGATACAAAATACACTCTTGAAAGACCTCGTAACCACACGTTAAGTTCAAATACAAGGGTTAAACCACATCCAGCAAGTGAAAAATTAATTTACTAAGCAATAACCAAACACTGCGAGACCGGTTTTTGTCATGTATACTCCAATTTACCCAAATGACTCCTACAAGATCTTCATGGAAAGCTTCGTTGGTGTTCTCAACTATTCTTCAGGAAAAAAAAAAAAAAAAAGGTCCACACTTGAAAATAGCCTAAACATTTTCTGGTAAAAATTATAATCGATTATTCTCTACAATTTCTGTGGAAACTAAAGAGAATCCTGATTTATAACCAAATAATCTCTAACAAAACTTTTCCATTAACAGGGGAGCTGTTAGGTTGAGTTAGAATCACAAGAGGCAGATGTGTGGTAAGGCCACATGTTTTGGTAGGTCAACATCATGACTGGTATAAAGAATGACAAGATAAAGACCTCTACAACTCATCATGAAAGGCATGTTGCTCCTGATATGGTTTTGTTAGAGTCCCACTTCAACTAGATTTTGACCATTTCTTCTAGATATATGTTAGACCTAAATAATGGCTGCTTTAGAGAGTAATCTAATGGAGTTCCACATATTTTCACAGGTTTATAGCTAAAGCACTAAACCAGGGTACTTGATGCTTCATGCTTCGGTTCCTATCGACCTCACAAGATGCTACAATATCAATATATTGCTAACACCAAGAAGTTTGTCCCATTAGCATTATGATTACTTGCTAATGATTATCCACTAATTAAATTAATTTTATTGTAATTTTTGTTAGTTATTGCAATTATAATACAAATGATTGGCAACAAGATTATTACCATTAAAGTAGAAAGAAAAAGGGTATTTGTCACCCTCTAGAGCGCCCCCACCACACCGGTCTCACGGTCATAATGAGTAGGTAAATCACACATGCATTCCGAACCTCATACATGTGGATTACACCTACACTTTCTACCTTTAGGACAGGTCGGTAGGTGAACAAACACATCTCAACTTAAAACACATGGATAAGTAAGAACAACCATGCATCAAGTGAAAGTTCAAAGACAAAATAAGCAAGATCAAAATCTAACCTAACCCTAAAACGGACCATATTAAACTCCCTAATACAAGGACCATATCATGTTTTTGTTGACCGACTCTAGGAAGGCTTCATGGAGCTATATATGGAAGAACTGGTGTAACATTGGTGGTAGTTTTGTGCGTTATTGAATAATCAGGATGTGCAAGGTTCATGTCTGTAAGTTGTGGATGAAGGATCAAGGTACAAAAGTTGCTGAAGTAGTTCCAAAAGCACTCAAGTGCAGTGAGAAGTGATCATTTCAATTAGGGTCTCATCACTACCTTTGCTTTCCTACACTTTTGTAATGTGAGGAATGCTTTACTGATCAAATCCTAGATGTGGTTGGAAGATTTGAGTAGCAGGTTAGTTTTGAGAGCGGCAGCCATGACATTATTGAGAGAACATGACCTTTGATAGGAGTTCTTAGAGCGGCAAGATTGGGGTAGCAGACTAGGTGTTGGACCTGTAGCTAGCATGGATGGGAAGGATATAGTTGGAGAGGTTGAAGGTGGGATGGGGAGGGTTAGAGAACAAAGGACTACAGTAGATAGAGGGATTTGTGCTTTTCCTTGCCTTTTCATGTTTCAATGTACCTACTTTTTACTCCTTTTTCTTCTTTTGTTACTTACCAATTTACCATTTACTACTTTTTGTCCTTCTTACCTTTTCGCTCAATTTTTCACAAGCCGCTCACGATAATAGTTGCTCTACCCTTTGATAAGATTATGCAGTGATTAGTGAATAGCGAATAGTGATTACTATTCACTTCCATCAAATAGTTTATTTTCAAAATGATTTGGATGATTAAAATGGTAATTTCTTTTCATTCAAAATACTTATCAATAAGTTAATTGAGCACTTATTCTCTAAAACATAAGAAACATCTTATTCATCTAATTGTAACAAAGACACACACAGTACCATCATACTTCTTAGGAACAAACTACTACTCATGCATCTATAACATATTAGGTACAATGAACCACTCCTCATGCGTCTATAGCACATTCACATATTAATGTTTTCTCTTTTATCTTGGAAGGGTACAATTTTGAAAGTGAGATTCATATCAAACTCTTTTCATACAACTCTTTTGTAGTTCCTCCTAATGATTTTGGTTGCATAAACTTGATGCTTCTGTTAATAGGTATACTTTCATATACCCTATGTAGCTAGATCCTAACAAGAGTATTGGTGTCACAACCATCTAAAAGGTAATTTGTTTATTCGTCTTACTTTGACATATTTCTTTCGGTTTCTAATAATGCTCATGGCGACTCCTTGACTATATTGACTCTTAATGAGCCTCTAGGGGTCGCAAGCTACAATGCCTGCTCTAGCTAAGGAGGACTCCACTTGTTATTGTTGGTGATTTTAATTCATCAATCGATTTTTGGTGTAGTTGTGATTCACTTGAGATCGATAAGGTGATTAGGCTAATATTGAGAGTTGGGAGGTGTGGAATGCATACTCACTAATGTTGCCTATATCACCTTAGATCGCCATAAGCCGAGGATAAGGGGGTTGTGTCCCCTTGCAGGGTCCTAGGGGCAGCGCCCCCAGCGGTGGTCCCACTACGGATTTTAAGGAGAGGTTTACTTAGGAATTTTAAGTTGATATGGACGAATTTCAGAAGGTTGGAAACCTTCTTGAAGTCGTTCCTTAACTTAGCTAAAATTTGCCTACGTACGGATTAGAGGCTTTGGACTCAGAGAAGGCTTGGAACCTCTGAGGGGCTGTTTGGTTCATGGAATTGGAAGGAATTTGAAGGAATTGGAATAGCTAATTCCATTGACCAAATTCCAAGCCAATGTTTGGTTAACGGAATGAAAGCAATGGAATCCTTCCAATTCCATTGAATTCCACAATTTAAAGAATTCATCATTCCTTGGCTTAAGTGAAGGAATTGAACTCCTACCAACCAAACGCGCGGTCAAATTCTATCAAATTATATTCCAATTCCTTCAAAGTCAAATTCCTTCGATAAATTCCAATTCCATCAAATTCCATTCTATGAACCAAACGCCCCCTAAGTTTCCTCAGATTTTGTCGTGGTCTAGAGCCTCTGGACCTTCTGTTTCAGAGCCTTGAACTTGAACATTGCTTCTAAGGCCGGTGATCGCACCAGAGAGCCTCTGATCATGTCTTCTCTTTTGGACATGGTTCTTCATACTCAGAGCCTCTAAATCAATAGTAATTTTTACTTAATCTTATCTGTCAGCGGCTATAACTGCTATGCAGTTACATATTAACCACCAACCGTCTATAACCATCGATCTCTCTTATAAATACATAAACGGTTGATGTGGTGAATATAAATACATGAGTTTGTGCCTTAATTTATATATGAAATTTATGGATTATCCCACCACTAATTTCGTGTAAGCCTAAGGCATATCTAGGGGCCAAAAAATATAGTATTTGGAAAGTGATTTCCAAGAATTTTATCCAAGTCTCTACTCTCTACAACTACACAAAACACAGTTTCCCTAATAGTTATCTTAGGCATTCACCTTTAAATCCTTACTGCCCAACAAAACGAAATACACACTAGTGTTGGTAAAGCCATTACTATAATTTTGTTATTCAACATCTAATCATTTTTCTTAATTAATAGCATCCACAATAAGAGGTTCTTATAAGCAAAAAGTGGAGTTCTTATAAGTCATCAAACATATTTCGAGTTCTAGTATAAGAACTTCGGATCTTGTCTTGATTATTGTGTCAACTGTCAAATGTTATTTTAATAGTTTTTAATATTTTTTTACTTATATATCCACATTAAATTTAGGTGTTTTGTAAGTCACTATTATACTGGAGTTTTATAGAGGTTCTTATCTTGTTGAGTTGGTAATAATGCAACAAGAAAAAGTGCAAAAATTAAATTCTTACAAGTCACTCTATTGAAGATTTCTAAGCTCTCTTTCTTTGAGTTGCCATGCCTTTTTTCTCTACTATGAACAACCATCATACTTTTTGGAATGTGCAATACTCTGGAGATGGAGCAAATTAAGTTATGCATGAGGAATATCAACTGTAATAGGAAACCAATTATCCCCCTGGCAAGTGCCATGTAGGATGCACATGGATGTTTTCAATAATAATGCATTCAAATGATTCTCTTGTTTGAAAGCCTATTAACAGCTCATTGTTTATGGTGAGAACTATAGCAACACTTTCAGTCCTATAGATAAGATAACATCATTTTACCTTAACATTGCTCAAGTTTGTTTGAACAATACTAGACAGGTGAGAATAAGGCAGACGAGTGAAGGAATTGTAATAAGGTTTTAGGATTTTAATTTGATACGAGTAGCTTAGTCCTTTACCAATCTTGTCTCATGCCCTTGATTTTTATTACACCTATTTTTATGGGACAAAAACTTGCATTTTGTGTAAAATGCACCTCTGTATATTGCTAAATGCACCCCTACCTACTAATTTCATCCACACACGTTAGCATCAAGACTTACCTTTTACATTTTCAATGTACGATTTGACATGATTCTTACATAAATAGGACACATATAACAACACCCCCTATTATATCCTAGTCTAATGTCCCACCAAATATTAAACAACAAAATTTTGTTCTGTCCTTTTTCATACTGTCCCATGTACCAAATGGAGCTGGAACTTTACAAGGATTTAAATGATGGTCACCATGGATCAATGTCCTTATGGTAACAGATCTATTATAGCTTTTGTACCTTCTTTTATATATGGTTATCTTACGCTTGAAAGAACAAGAAGCAAGATGTAATTTCATATATGAGATCTGAACAAAAAGCAAGATTCAGGCCTGAATCTCTGGATCAGTATTTGACAAACGAATTAGTGAACTTTTATCTTGGAGTTTGCAGAGATGAATCTTTTTTGTTACATATTTTATCAATAAAAAAAAATATTGATCAACACCTCCATGATGTGACACTATTTCCTTTCATTTTGCAATTATTTTACACATGTACATATAATTTCTTAAATTTTGATTTTCTTTGTTGAAGTTTCTTTTTATAAAGTTGCCTAATTTGCAGGGTTGCACAAGAAGCAGGCTTTCTAAAATAGACAACTGATTAACTAGTGTTCCAACCATGGAAATGTCTAAAATTATTCATGTATTAGAAAACAACATACTATAAGCACAATAGCTAATATGTACAGAAAATGAATAACCACAAGCGACTCTATTGGTTGATTTGTTCATAACATGAACATCACAACATTGTTCATCGACATGGTTATTAAGTTACTCAATTATCTTTGTATGTATGAATTGTTAGAAAGGCAAAACATGTTAGAGTGTCTCACTTTTAATATTTTTGTCTGGACCATTTTGGAGATGAGTTTTCCTAGGGTTTGAACATCTTTTTTATACATTTTTGGCATTTTCAAATACAAAGTAAACATCTAGTTTATATATAATATTTACAAATACAAAAGTAAACATTTTTAAAAGGATTTTGGCCATTGTAGTCAAGCTGTGCTACTCAGGTTGTAGTGTTGCTGTACTATTAATTCTTTTATTTAATAAAAAATTTATTAGTATCGAATTTTGAAAAAAAAAAGTATAGCTCAACTCTTACATATAAATCCAAAAGAAAACAAAAAATACAATTAAGCGTTAAATGCCTAACTATTAATTCCTCATTTATTGGGTCATATAAGTTTTTTCTTTAGATGAGCCATCTTATTGAGAATTTGTTGTAAAATCCTCATTTAATAAAATACAAAAAATATATTGGATTTCAAAATTTAGTTAAATAACATATTTTTCCCCTTGTTTAGGCCAAATATGCTATTTTTGTAAATCGTGTTTCCAACCAAATGGAAGGTAAAACCCTTGTAAGAAAAATTGAAATAAAACCATAATTAGTAGGAAAAATAGTTCTACTGCAACATCAATAAATAAATAAATATTACTTGGATGAAGTCTGTAAATCAAGTATTTTATAACAACATTATAAATGAAATTTTACAATCATTAAACTCAAGTATAGTAATTTGGCAAATGTGGTTCATTCCAAGTTTACTTCACATTTTGGAGAACACATTTATACTTATATGATAAACTGATAATAATTTTGGTATCTTTTTTTATTAAATGATCTTTTCTTTATTAAATGTAGCATAATTTTATGTTTCAAATCAAAGATTTCTATCTCACAACTTTAGCAAATCCAACTTAAGAATTCATCCTAATTTTTTTTTTATTATAATTATATATTCCATCATCAAGAATTTAGATGGATAATATATGATCATATCCTTATAAATAAATAACATTTTAAACATCATTAACAGAAGTTCTTTTCTTCAAAAAGGGGGAAAAACAGGAATGCAGGGTGTGGGAGGAGGATTATTTTGTCATTTCAATCAAGACTTTCCACCAATCAGAATGTGCATCCGTACGTGCATGGATGTGTGGGTCCTCCAAAAGCAAAACCCTAAAGCAAAATGGTGGGTTATGTGCTCGAAATCTGCAGGGCTCGGGGCGGCCCAGCCCGGCAACAAAAATAAATATCGGGTTCAGTGAAACATAGCCAAGTGGCCAATTATAAAACATTAAAAAGGACTTAGATTTAAGGAATCTGTCGGAATTTTAATGAAGGTGGGTTCATGTTAATTAAAGTAGATGGTTAACACCTGTCTTCCCTTAAAGACATGCTTGAACCAAAGGAAACCAAACCATCAATGAATCCATAAACCCAACAAAACAAACATCTACCCCCACCCAATCCAATCCAACCCTATCATAATCAAACTCCCTAATTATATATATATTAATTAATAATTAACAATTACCACATTAATCCATGCATGTTTTCAACAAAAATAAACATAAAAATTAATAATTAAAAATTAAAAATTGCCACCCAGAAAGAAACTGTTTTTACTTTCATATATCAATTCCGATACTTATTTACATTTTCAAGATTAACTATTTGTATGTAGATATAGGATCAAATTATGTATTATATGGTATTTTAAAATTTTAAATAATAACTAAATATGTTTGGTCAAAATCTTGATTATTAAGACATTCTAATAATAACCTAAATCTAATACTTCCTCTATCTTAAAATTAGTATTTACATTTTTTTTATTATGTTTGTCTTAAAATAAGTGTCCACTATCAAAATTAGATAAATAAATTCTCAAATTTACCCTTAATGAATCCACAAATATATAAGAATTTTAAATAAGTGTAAAGATGTCATTTAGTTAACAAAAAAAAATATAAAAAATTAGACATGTATGTCAATTTATTGTGGACACTTATTTTAAAATCATAAAGTAGTTTCTTAAATGAGTACGCAACAAGCCATAAAAGTTCAAATGCTTAAGAAATTTGGAGAAAAAGTTAACAAATATATTTGTAATTTTAAATTACTAATTATCCTTTCACAAGCTGCCCAAAGACTCTTGTACTATTTTTACAGAATCTTTTTAGATGTAATTTTTTAAAAATGTTAAATTTGGAATTTCAGAAATTCCAAGTTAGTCCTTGAGATAAAAGCAAGTATTCTTTTCCTTGACAAAGTGTTATTTGCAGTCCTTAGAACTTCATCCAGACAATGCCTAAAAGATGATATTTGTTTCAATTTATTTTCTCAAGTATGTATATAAGCTTTTTTTAGTTAATAAAGGCAAAAAAAAATGTCTTTTTAACCCATAAACATAAAAACACATCATCATATCTATGAATAATTAGTTAGATAGTAAATGGTGTGAAAATTTTCATGATCTAAATGCCATTTATGTAACACAATTGCATAAAATGCAACATTTTCAAATAATTGTGTTGATTGAAAAAAGATCTACATATGCATAGCAAAATAAGGGAAACAACCCGCTTTCCATTTAATATGCAAAAAACAAGTTTTGATTTGAACTCTTTTCATTTTTGCTTATTTTGAAGACATCCAAATAACAACTTGATTAGCCAAATTGGCAAACTTAACTAAAATGGGTTTCAAGAAATAATTTTATTTTTGCAACTCTTGGAAATTTAAGTAATTTTACCCAAAAATGGCATTTAGGGTTGGTGAATAGTGAGGGCAAGAGAGTTCCATTTCTATATGGAAGTGCTTAATCTACTTCCATGATAAATGCAATAACAGATACATACATATATATACACACATAGAGAGAGAGATGCATATATAGATGTATATATGTAAAATATATATAGATGTGTGTGTTGTTATGTGTGTGAAATAAAATATGAAAGAGATTTACCAGAGAATGAGATGGGGAAAATGGTCATCGATGCAACGCTCAGTTCTTCGCTTTTTCTTTGTGATGATCTGAATTCCGTCCTACACCATCTCCTCCGCCGCCGTAGCTTAAGTGCAACCCCTGGGAGTCGTAACTGCCGGTTGCCGGAAAATGGTCGGAGGCTGCGTTTGGAACGATGAAGAAAGGAAGATGTGTGGGCGTTGATCCATCTATAGAAGATGATTGGAACCTCTGCATATGGTGATTATGATGGTGATGAGGCAAAAGAGAGGATGGTAAATTGGACTGAAGGGTCCCCCTACTGAAACCCGGAGCAAGGCCGCCACCGGATGATGATGACGTCATCGAGAAGTTTAAGTTGTAACTTTCTCCCCCACCGCCGCTGCTACCAGCCGTCGTCACCGCCGGCACGAAACTGTCTTGAAGGAAGGAGAAATGATGTTGTTGGTTGTTGTTGTTGTGGTGGTGGTGGTGGTTATCTCCGGCGGTGATGTTGAATTGTGGCATTTGAATTGAAGGCGGTGGAGTACGGCCGAAGAAATAATCCATAGGAGTTGTCCAGTGAGCTCTCGACTCGGGACTGACGGTGTGATTAGGACGACGTACGGCGGTGCTGGTAATCCCGCCGGTGAGTAGATCCGTGAAAGATGAGTTTTCCGAAATATTATTAACCTGATTCAGAACAGTAACCCTAGCGGAATCAGTTTCCTTATCCTTCTCCTTCTTCGAAGCCATTTCCCTCGCCCGTTCTCGAGCTTTGACTCGATTCTCCGATCGAGACAACGAAAGCCCCGAACCCTTGCTTGTTTCGGATGTACTACTACACGCCGGCGATTTCGCCTGAGAAACATTGTTATTATTATTATTATTACTATTTTGTTGTTGATAATTCGGATCTTCGAAATCGGTACTGTTTTCTGTCGATTTCTTCTCTTCACTCACCTGTTGTTGTTGGTGGTGGTGGTGGTGGTTGGAGATAGCACCGGGAAACGACGGATCAAGTGAAGGAAGCTCATCAATGGAAGTAGACGCCGCCTTGAGCAACCACTCCACCGCCTTACTCGGCTGATCACAGCCTAATCGATCTTGTAAATCATAAAACTGGATAGCGGTACTTACAGACAAACGAACACGACGATCTCTCAATCCTTTCGATGTCAAAACCTTGCTGTGTCTATCCTTCCCTCCCGACGCCCTAGAAACCCTAACAATCCGCGACGACGGCCATCCACACAGCCTCGCAACACCACCACCACCGCCACCACCTACAACAACATCAATTCCTCCACCACCATCATCAACAACACGGTTCCGCAACTCCAAATTCTCGTTATGAGTAGCTATTTTTTGAGGATTTGAAGAATTATCAGTTGTTGTAGTGCTGCCATTAGAAGAAACCCTCTGAAATTTACACACCTGTCTTTGAATTTCATCCACCTCCATACCCAGCTTTCATACCTTGCTTCTACAAACTCATGAAATCCAAAGCAAACTCTAAATTACTAAGCTCTCTTTTCCCTCCCCCAAATATCTTATCTAGAGAGAGAAAATAGTGAAGTTTTTAGAGAGAGAAAGTAGTGGTATATATTTAGAGAGAGAGAGAGAGAGAGAGAGAGAGAGAGAAAAGTATTAATGTGGTGGTGGGGGTGGCTACTAGTGTCCTTTGTATTGATGACTGGTTGGGTTTTTGTAGTCATGTATACAGACAGATACATACAGCTATCTGTATCTATCTATACACACACATAGAAACCAGTACCAGAAGCAGAAGCAGGCCGGAAATGTCAGAGGGAACCTCCGTTTAAAGCTTATTTTTTCACAGCTGATTCTCAGAAAGCAAAGCCTGTGAAAAGTTCAAACAGAAAAACAAATCATTTCTTATTCTCAAGGGTAAAATTGTCATTTAATAAATTTAAACGTACATGTGCAATGTGGGATGGGGTTAGGGTTAGGGTTAGGGTTTCGGTTTCGTTTTTCAACAATGTTTCAAACTTAAGGGGTCGTTTATTAAATATTTACCCGATAAGCGTTTACTAGTAAAATTCAACACTTATCATTTACTTACCGGGTAAAATTTTAGTCCATCAAAATGACATCATATACAACAATTTACTCTGTAAGTGTTAATCGTGGTAAGAGTCATCACCCTCACTTTCCAGGTAAGACTCTTGGTATAGGTCCTTTAATTACATATTCTTCCGGTAAAGCTGGTAAAGTAATGTGACTTGGTAAGCGTTTACTCGAGTAAGCGTTTGGTAAACAACCCCTAAATAAGATAATGCAGAAATAAATAGTTTGACGATATTTATACTGGTTCATCTAAACTTGGCTACTGAATATTTCATGGGCGCACCTTGAGACATGATGATCCGGTATTAATTTTTTTTTTATTGTATGATGAAATTGTTGTAGAGTGTATAATACAAACCCGTCATTTATGTAGAAGTTAGGATTGATCTTTGGACACACTTGACAAATTATTCACAAAAGATATGAATATCAGTTGTAGACACGAGTGTTTGAGTATCAAATTTGGATGAGCGTTTTGTGTTTTCGAATTCTCTTAAAGAAAGAAGGATTGTTATTGAAATGTGTAAGAGCAAACTGGTTTAGCAAGAGTTTTAAGAGTTCTTTAAATGATGGGTCAAAATATCAATGAATTTATAGTCGAATAAAATTACACCCAAAGGCTTGCGACGTATGGATTCAACTTTTTATAACATTTGTAAGTTAAAGTGGTATAGTGATTCATATTGCAAAATCTGATTCTGAAAGGATGTGGATATTTGTATTGAGTCTCGATATATTTTTACCTTTGAATTATTCGTAGCATGTGTCCCAAGAATTTTGATTTTTCGAGTTCCAGATCGGCATGCATTTCAGAATAACTTCTTGATTTCATTGCTTGTTTTTCAATCCATTTTTCATGAATAACTTAGCTATATGGATTTCAATGTTTTATGATTGGATTATTGATTTGCCCTTAATATATTCCATATGTAGACTAAGATCACATAATCATTTCTTGCATAAATCAAAGGAAATACTAGTCCGTAAAATATGTTGAATTCCATTTGTCATCATCAAAATTAATAAGATTGTAAATTGTTCATCTTTACAAATGACATTTATGTAAACTTGCACCAATAAGTCATATGATATCCATATGAAGCCTTGCTCTTTTCCGAGCGTCATTCAAGATTCAAGTAACATACATATGAGAATCCCATGAGCTATTAAACTTCTTTAAGGTATTTTATGTTGTTTTCGGAGTATGACAAGCCAACGTTTTATAGAGCCGTTAAATGTGTTTAAGGCACCATATATGTAACGCCCGGAATTTTCGGTAAGCATTTGTCACTCGTGCAATTTTACAACTTATTATCAGTAGGAATTATTATAGAAAATCATTACTTTTAGTCTGTAAGAGTATCGGGAGTGTTGGCATTGAAAAAATCGAATTCGGGGTTTGGTACGAGTCCGACTACAATGCCCGACATTTGGCATAGTCGTAGGCATGAGTCAGCTCACGACACACCTTGAGTGACTATGCCATGCGACATTGACATGTCATTGTCGCCTGCCAATGTCGCCAGGTGCACCAGACTTGTTTAAGTCACAAATTTTGGCTTTTGGCTTTGTTGGTCCCAAATAGCAGTAAATAAACAAGCAAAGTATTGTAGAAGGAGGGGGTGAATACAATACACACAGTTTTTCACTTACTTTAATTCTTATTGATTTGAAATCAAGAATTACACATAGAAAACTTTTGATTGTTGCGGAAGAGAATAAATGAAATCTATTCAAACAATCTTACACAAAGAGAATGAAGAACAATTATAAAACACTTAGAAAATAATTGAACTTCGTAGAGAGAAAGTTGCCAGACACTTAGAGAACTTGAAGGTTTGAGAGTTGGTTCTACTGGGTATCTTGCATGTTGAACCATCCTCCATATTTATAGTGCCTCATGCATTAAATGCATGGGACACCTGTTGAGCAAATGATGGACACAGGTCTTCAGCAAGGTACATGATGTACCTTTTGTCTTGAGGTGTTTTGGCTTGAAGTGTTGACCTGCAGGATGGTGTAGACCTTTCCTTAAAATGGTGTAGGAGACAAAGCTTACTTTATCTGATCTTCATATGAGGTCCACGTCAATGCAAGATATCACAAATATACTTTGTCAGAAAAGTAAAATGTGAAGAGAGAAATCTTCAGGCCTTGAAGATTAAGAAGTCTTCGGCTCCTGAAGATTGAGAAGTCTTCGGCTTCCGAAGATTGAGAAGTCTTCGGCCGAAGAGGTCTTCGGCTCCTGAAGACTGAGAGGTCTTCAGCTCCTGAAGACTGAGATCGGCACCATCCTGGCCAATGGTGTTGATCAAGTAGGCATACTTGGCTTTGGGCTGAGGAGTCTATCTTCAATCCGCTTTGAGAGATATTCTCCTTCTTTGTCTTCTTCGGTTGATCTTCGACTTCACCGAACATTTGTATAGAAACCAAGCTGCTAAAAGAACCTCAAACATATTCTAAGTAAGATGATATAAGATGGAAGATCAGGAGGTCATCTTCAAATCTTCAGATGACCCAACAGGCTTATTCTCACTTATCCCTATCAACTGCTTTCTCTCTCAAAAACCTCCCAATGCGTCCCTACTTTATTTATTGCAAGTTTGGAGCATTGAAAGATTAAATCCTTGAGCATTTAAGAGGGTAATCATCATCAAACCAAGGTGTGGAAGCTAGGAATCAAAAGCTATTCACCTCCATCCATTTCTTCAAGGCTTTGGCTGAGGTTTTCTAAATTTTCTAACAAAACCTAAGTTGTGAGATCATTTTTGTAACACCCCGAATTTTCGTTTGGCCGTTTTGCGAGGTTGTTAAGAAAAAGGAAGATTTTGGGGCTGTCTACAGGACGCACGGGTCGTGCGTCCTCCTTCAGAGAAAACGCACGGGTCGTGCGTAGGATCCAGGGCCGAGGTACAGTGCTAGCTCACGGGTCGTGCGCATTTCCTTCTTTGAGGGCGCACGGGTCGTGCGCCCTGTCAGGATGCTTTTTGAGATTTGCCTTAAATATCTTTTTGAGAGATATTTTCATAATATCTCTCAAATCTCAGTTCTCTCTCTCTCTTCTTTTCTTTTTCTCTCTTTTCTTCTTTTGATCTTCAAAGTCTTGTTTGGTTACTAGTTTCCGGTGTTTCTAGCGAGGGGTCGGTGTTTTAAGCTTCACCTCTACGTCGTGATCGTTATCTGGTTTTCCGGGTTTTATTCTGAAAACCTACCGGTGAGTTCCTACTATCATTTTACAAACTTTATACATGTCAAAACTCTTATTTGCGAAATCTGAAGTATTTCTACGGTATGATTTTATGATCTCTACATTTTGTTATAAATGAAGTTTTTGGTGAATCTCGGGGTTCCCGGTCAGATTTGACCAAAATGACAGGTTCCGCCTTATTGAAGTAAAATGATGTTTTACTTGCGCATTATGTGGTCGTTTGAAAAGGATGATTATGAACTCATTTTAATGATTTTCATTTTTACCAGAAGTTGAACTGGAAGTAGCATTTTGTTTATAAAATGTACTTGTAACCATATGTTTATTTATGGTTGGTCACATATGTTGTTGTGACGAGTCCGTACCATTGCTAGTGGATCCCTAGGTTTTGGAGTAGACTGTTTTGTTGGGAGGCTATATTCCCCAAATTGTAGCTATGGGTCACATGTTCCATGATGAGTTTATGGTACGGTTATGTGAGGCCGGTTACTAGCCATGGTTCATGGTGATCCTAGTGAAGGAGTATACACTGGTTTCCCTTGGGAGCGCGATCTCACCTCGTAGCACGGACTCTGGGTTCATTGCTGAGGACTCTAAGTGTTTAGCTCATAACTCGGATTTGTGGTCTACTTTGTGTTACACCACTCTCCTTGGTAAAATGGTCCTTTTATCACCGCTTAAGAGTTTTGGACCGAAGAGGCCCGGTTGTGGCGAAATGTTATCTTTACGAACTAAACCTTTATGAAAAGATTTCTTTATGATACTGATGTTTATATCTTTCGAGCTTTATAAACTGTATGTTCTCACCAGGCTTTAAAGTCTGACACTTTTTCTCAAATGATATGTATAACAGGTTTCCCTTAGCGGTGGGTTTGCACAGGGTCTTTGAGAGTCGAACGTGGACTCGAGGCATATTTTGAGATGTCTAGTATTTTGGTGTTGGGCATTGTTTAAGTCCCATCTTTTAGTGAATTTGGATTGTCAAGTGTTGTAGTCTAGACGGTTATGTTTAGATTAGTATTGTTGTTAAATTCTATATCCGTATGAGTTTTGTATAGTCTTAAGGACTGATCCCGTTTATGGGAAGTTAATGAAATTGCTTTCGTCATATTGTCAGGTTTCCAGGTTTTATTTTACTCTGATTTTTGAGGTTGTTACAATTTTCATTCTAAAACTTTATACATGTCAAAATATGTGTTTTAACCTTCTAAACATCTCCTCACTATTTTACCTTGGTCTTGAAGAGTTTGACCTAAAACTTGATTTTAGGAGATTTTATGGTTTTGATGATTTAATTCATAAATGTTAAATATGAGCATAAAACGAGATTGAATATGTATTGGGGATTATTATGATGATTATGGCCCCATTTATCTTGTACATGGAATTTTAGAAAAACCTAGTTTTAACCAAGGTTCGAGATAATTGGGTGTTTGATGCCTTAGATAATGGTTTCTTATGTTTCAAATGATACTCAAATGATGGTTTTGATGGATTTCCACCATAAATGACCATTTTTGGACTATGTGGAGTCATGATGGTAAATAAAAGGAGTTGTTTAAATATTATGTCTAGACATCTTTATGTTAATTTCAAAGGTAATGGTGTGATACACTATGACTATATGGTTGTGATTTAATTTTAGTGTAATTGATCCATAGGCACGAGAGTCTTTGTGTTCTTATTGTTGGGATATCAGTTTCCTTGTTGTGGCACATAATAGGAATCAGGTCTTTACGGTATGTAAGATGTGGACTCGTATGGTCGGGCATCATCTCATAAGCGGTAAGGTATAATTTCATTGTGCTTAAATGGTTTATTGTATTTGGACATCTCAATGTATAGACCTAGAGGGTTGAAATTGAGACTTCACGGGCAATAGACTTAGAGGAGTTGAGTTTGATATATCATATGATTATAATCGATGGGTTTGGTTTCTCTAACATGACAGATGATCTACTTTCATGTTCTGTCATTGTTTAAGGAAATCGGGTCTCCCTCGTTGTCGTAAGATGCTATGTGATTTATTGTGGTTCTTTTCTATTAAATCTTCAATATTTATGGACATCCAAGTTATATTTCTAAAGTTATTTATTATGATTTTGAATTACAATCGTTTTTCTCACTAGGCTTTAGTTTAACATTTTTTCTTCATTCTAACGGTAGGACTCCTCGGGATTGAGTGGAACATTTTTGGTGAACTTAGTCATGGTGTCCTTTTGATTTAGTAGAGATTCTTTTAGGAAAGAGATAACAACACCCGTCCATAATCTAAGTTAATGTAGTTTAGATTAGTAGATTGTTGAACTTGTATCTCTTATTTTAAATTTGGAATATAAACGCCTTACTATTCTCCTCACTTTTGGGTGAATTATTTATAGATGTTATGTTGCTTTCCGCATTTATTCAAGTTTAAATTTACACCAAATTTTAGGATACTACAATATCTTTTGGGTTAGGTTAATTGCTCGTCATATTTTACTTGCAATTGGATGCACTTGTTTTGGTTCGTTCCTATGATACATGTAGGTGTTTCAATGAATACCGTTTTCACGTTGTGAACTAACACGTATTCAAAACAAAACAATTTTATATAACACTAGTTATACTAAAAAAAATTGTGTTATACACTAAAACGTTTTATATGTAAGTGTCCACTTTTCCTGTTATACCACTAGTTATAAGTTGAAGATTTTCTCTCTCTCTCTCTCTCTTATTAGGGATAAAAGTGTCATTTAGATAATTTAAAGGTGTAATAATTACATATCTCTAAAACTGTATGTTATTTTATGGTGTAAATTTATTTTGGGCCGAGGGGCTATTTTATTTTTTCTAAACAAAACTCTTTAATCACTTATGTAATGATCTTGGTTTACAATGTTGAAAATAAAAATATTTATGGAATATGAAACTTGATTTAATATGAGATATTTGGGAGGTTTAAATAAGAAGACTCATTATTGTGAGAAGATAATAAGAGAGTATTAAGGAAGTGTTCAAATGTGATCATTCAAAAAATATATTTGAAGATACATATGTGAACCCATATTAATAATCTGTAACATCGGTTTTCACATATGCATATTTAAATTGATTTTTTGCAAAAAATTTCAATGATTCACATATGAACATTTGTTTAACCATTTCTTCTTACCTTCTCAAAAGAGACGTTACAATCAGTTACCTTCGTATAACATCGTCGACCATCAAAATGGAATGTTGGCAACGGTAAATGCTTACTGGGTAAGAGTTTTTCCCTCATTTACCGGATAAGATTATCGGTCTTCAAATCAATCGGTAAAGGTAAGTGATATTTTTTTTGGGTTATCGTGGATTTTCGGGCCCGCTTACGCACACCAACTAATTTCCCGAGCGACCACGAATGACCTGGAGTCATCCCAGGTGAACCTCCATGGCCACAAGGGTTTTAACAACGCCTGAATTTGAACCCGGGGTGAATGAGATTTTCCACTACATCCTTCAAAGGTTTAATCAGTGCGCCACAACTCAAGTGGGTTAGGTATGTGATATTAGTAAGCACTTACCAAGTAAGCGTTTAGTAAACTGCCCCTTAAAGGTCGTTTACTAAATGTTTACCGGGTCACCTTTTTTTATCGGATGAACATGACGACAAGGATTGAGAATCTCACACAATAAGAGCGATGATAAGGACCAATAATCTTACCCGGTAAGCGCTTACCGAATGAATTATTACATACGATGTCACTTTAATGAACTAAAATCTTACCCGATAAGCTAAGTGAAATTGTTGACTCTTATCCATAACGTTTACCAGAGAAACGTTGAGTAAGGACTCCTTAGTCTTTTTATTTAAACTGACCATATAAAATATTTAAGATATTTGATAAAGGAGTAATATTTGCTTCTACAAGTGAGGGCACTTGCAACTTACTTTGTCCGTACAATCAATTATGTGTCTCAATGCTTCTACCATTTGCATTGTCCTAATAATATTAATTTTATTCAAATTAGATGATGGGCCTTGGGGAATTGTATACATTCCACTCAATATTTACCCTTTACTTATTTTTTAATTATATATCGGGTTTTTTTAGGTCAGGATAAATGTATCTTTATATATATATATATATTACTAAATGCATCTTAATTTACTAATTTTATTATCACATACATCAACTGATCAACATTAAGACTACTTTTCATGTTTTTAATATATGATTTAACGTGATTCTGACATAAAAATATGTTTTTAACACACTTTTTCGATTACATAATTAATATAAAGTGTTCTTTATATATACACTTGACAAAAAAAATCTTTAGAAATACAGGCAAAGTGTATGGCCTGAGTATAAATTATATGATATTTATCGGAGAATTATATCTGAATATATATATGTGTGTGTGTATAGTACAGAGATATTTGATTAAATAAATAGTTTTTACTGTATTATTATTTGAATGATATTACAGTTGCATTTCAATTTCGTTATCTTTTGTTTTTTTTTTAGTTTCAACTGAAATTTGATATAATATGATTCAGATCCGATAATTATCACATGGTAATGTAATATTAGTTAAAGGATTGTACCATAATTGTTGTACAATTGATAATTGTGTCTCCCACCACCAACTCCCCAAAAGAGTTGCATTTTTAACATCCCAAAATGTACTTCCACGGAAATCAAGGGTAAAATCGTCAATTCATTAGTTTCAGTAACTCAACGTTTCAAACGGATTAAAAAAAAGTGGTGTTGTATACACATTTCTTTATATTAAATTATACATTGAAAACATTTTATGCGTAATTTCCTCAATTTTCCTTTTTTCTCATATGTCAGAAGCCTGAGGAGGTATGAGAACGTAAAAATTCGATTTTGTAAACCATTATAATTCCATTTTCAGGTTACGCAAAAGATTATACTGGTTAAAGTATTAAAAAAAAACTTGTTAAATAGGTTTAAGTGGTTTAATTAGGACAACTTAAAAGTTCTTTGTTCCTGTTCTTGCATGTTTTAGAGAAATTATTTTCCAAAAGTTCCATTTAGTGAAATATACTATATTTTTTTTATATAATTAAAAAACATATTTTTATTACAACTTTTTCTTAGTCATGTCTCGTTATAAATACTATAAAATTTAAAATTGATATGGTATCAATTATTATACACTTGTCATATTAATGATTGTACTTAGTTCTATTGCAAAGTAATACTCAATAATATTTATAGCAATAGGATGATAAATTTGAACCATGGTATGATGCCTAAAAAACTATTTCACCCTATATTTTATAGGGATGGGTTTCGGTAGAAAGTTGAGTTAAATGTGAGAAATGATTATCAACCGTTGGATGAGAAATGAACGTACATTATGATGAGATGCACCAAGATAAGATGCATCAGATCAATTCCCTTATAAGACGTAATTCATGAGAGAACTTGAGATTAAAATAGATCAACGGTTCAGATCTATTTCTCATATCATCCTTGGCCATATTTTATATACCTTAAAAGTTATATGGCGTATTTGACTATGTAAAAATTTAATTATCGTCCATAATATCATAATCAATATGTTACTCATTGTTGTAGTTGATAATTTTTTTTAAAATATAAACTATTATAAAAATAATTTAAAATTATATTAAGAAAAATAAAAATACAATATAAAAATAAAGCAAATTTTACCCCTAAATTAAAAATAAGAGTAAACTTCAAATTTGGTCCCTTTGGTTTTTCAAAAATAACAACTTTCATCTTTGTAATTTCAAAATTACGAAATAACCATTGTGGTTTGCAAAAGCATCCGTATTTGGTTCCTCCCTTTAACGGCCATTAAAAGATTTCAATAAATGAATGGAGTTTTCATCATTTTATTGATTTTTTAATATTTTACGTAATCAATATCGATTTTATTATTTTGGTTCAAGTTATTTTTGATTGGTAAAAAAATAAAAGAATGAAAATCGATAAAAGAATGAAAATTTCCTCCTTTGAAGGAATTTTTTTTAATGGTGGTTAGAGATAGGGTTCAAATCCGGACATGCTTGCAAATCATGATGGTTATCTTGTAATTTCAAATCAATCTCCTACTCAACCTGTTGACTTAACGGTTTGACCGTTCCACTTGTGCTTCTTGGAGGGAGCGAGACTTCCTACGTTAGCAATAACCGTTGCAAGAGTGAGTGCAACTATTTCATCCGGTCTGTCTGTAGTAACCAATTTACTCGTAGCAACCTTCTGGCCACCCAACGACCTATAACGCTAGTCACTACTCCCACTAGGGCTAGGAAGTAAGCCCCACAATCCAAAGCGGCGAAGAACAAATAGAACTACAGGGACAAAAAGTGTTATTTTTTACAAACCATAGTGACCAAATTTGTAGTTTACTTCTCAAAACAATGATAAAACAAAAAAATCGTCAAAAATGAAATACCAAAAAAAATTGAGATAATTTAAAATGTAAAATATTATAGTTTTTATGGGGGAAAATAATATTTATTTCGTTTTCCTATAAATTCTAGATTAGTCGTAAAATAAGATATTAATTGGATTTTATGTATAAAATATAAAATATAATAAAAAATAGGAAAAGGTTGAAGCAAAGGCACGTGTCGGTGGTCGGGAAGGCGTGTTGATTCGGTATTCGAGTAAAGAGGGAGCACGTGTCGCGGTCATCTTTCTTCTCAACTTGTGTTTTAAAAGTTTTGCCTGCATCACCACTTGTACGTTATGCAGTTCTTTTGATTTTCTTTTTGCAAGTAATATTCATTTGGTACAATATCAACTTTTTTTCATCAATATTGTTATTGTCTAATAATCAATTATTAAAAGCGTACTCGTGCAATGAAACGAGATACATTACGATTTTAATGTTTTATTTTATTTTTTTGTTGATTTACAGTACGATTTTGGATGATTTTGATAAAGTGATAATATTTTTTTTATAAATTTGTTTAATTTAGGCTTAATAGTATAATGTTTTTTATATTAAAAAAATTAAATATTTTGTTAGAATTCAATGATTATCTTATATATTTTAACGACATTTAGAAAAAATAACAAATTACATATTTAATAATATAATTAAAATAAATTTATAGTAATATAATATATTAATTAATAGTGATACATGGAAATATCTACATAAAAGGAATGTCCTGCACATACTAAATTGGTGGGTGTTAGAAGCCTCCAGCAGTAATATGTATCTTGTGCTTTGATACTTGTAAATTAAGAGATTTTTAAAATATTGCATAAAATGATGGTATCTTGTGCCTAATAATTTGTATTTAAAAATTTTTTATCCGTGCTTTATAATATAGTATAGATAATCGACACGTAAAATTTTAAGAAAAGTTCAAAAAAAAAACCTAACGAACTTATCATATTTTGAATTATTAAGTTTTTAAACTTTCCTTTTGAACAAATAATCTCTTAAATTTTCTGAATTCGGACAAATAAATCTTTCAACTTTTTGTAAATAAACCCAACGTACTTCCATATTTTGAGCAATTAAGTATTTAATCAATTTTTTAAACCAAGTCTTTACACTTGTAAAACAAAACGAATATACCATTTATCTACCGATGTATCAATAGATTGACAATAAATTACAATAAACCAATAAAAAGAAATGATTAAATTTCCTTTATTAATTATTTATTTTTCACATTCAAATTAGAAACTAATAATTACTCCCTCCGTCCCAAAATAAGTGTCTACATTACTATTTTAGTTTGTCCCAAAATAAGTGTCCACTTTCAAAAACTAAATGTCTACTTTCCCATTTTACCCTTAATTATGTGGTGGAAATAATTTCTCTCTCTATAATTAAGGGTAAAATTATATTTTGTTTAATTAAAAAGTGTAATAATTACATGCTCCTAAAACTGTGTGTCTTTTTCATTGTTGACATTTATTTTGGGACGGAGGGAGTATTTATTTTTCATATTTGAATGTCAACCACGAGATCATAACAGACACTTGTCATTGTCATTTGAATCTAAAAAATAAATAATGATTAATAAATTTCGTTTTATTCGTTCGTTGTACTTTCTTACTGATATGTTGATAGATGTAAAGAGAAATGGTATATTTATTTTGTTTATAAGTGTATTACTTTATTCGTTCAAAAAATGTTAATGGGCTTAATCGCTTTCGATTTTTGTAAGTTCAATGTTTATTTGTTCCATTTCTGAAAGTTTAAGGGGGCGTTTGGTTTGCAGATTCTGATGGAATCTGATGGAATTGGAATGTTGAATTCCGTTAACCAAATTCCATTACATCGTTTGGTTCATTCTTTTTAAGGAATTGGAATGTTGAATTCCAATGAATTCCACAAATGAATGAATTCAACATTCCTTGGGGGGAGGTGGTATTTCATTGGAATGGAATGTCATATTTTTTTAGACAAAATTGCCCCTCATCCTAATATGCACCACCACCTTCGGCCACCACCATCGGCCATCGCCACCATTGACCACCACCTCTGGCTACCAACACTGGCCACCACCTCCGGCCACCATCGACCACCACCGGCCACCACCACCTCCGGCTACCAACACCGGCCACCACCACCACCTCCGGCCACCGGCACCGGCCACCAACACCAGCCACCATTGACCACCACCTTCGGCTACCAACACCGGCCACCATCGACCACCTCCAGCCACCACCTCCGACTACCATTGACCACCACCAGCCACCACCACCTCCGGCTACCAACACCGGCCACCACCACCTCCCGCCACCACCGGCAACCAGGGCCGGCCCTGGCCCATGGCAAATGTGGCTTCAGCCATGGGCAGCAGGGCCCAAGAGGGCATCAAAAAAATATCAAGACTTTAGTATTAGTAGGCTGAGTTTTACCTTGGGAGGCCCAAATAAAAATTAAACAATAAACATATTACCGTTTCAGTTTCCTTGCGTACAACTCTTTCTCTCGACTCACGCTTCTCCCTCTCGCCTCTCATCAGTCTATCGACTTCTATCGCCTCTCAATCTCTCGAATATCATGGTTGATTTGTTGCCCTAAATCGAATATCGTGGTTGATTACTTGATTTGTTTCCATAAATCGACTCTTGTGGTCTCGACGAACAACAACAGGAAACTCAATCTTTTTGTGACTCTGTGACTCTATCTCTGATCTCTCTCAAATTCTCCATCGGTGGTTGCCCTAATCGATTACTGGATTGTTGCGGTACTACCCTAAATCGATTATCAGACAACTTGTGGGCTTGTTGATCTCTTGCTATCTTGCTGCCCCCAAATCGTCCAGTCCACCACAGGTGTTTTCTTTCCAACTTCTAAGTTTACTTTGTTGAATTTAAAAATCTTAATGATGCATTTTCCCACTTAGTAACTGATGATGCCAATAATCCCATTTAAGATCCAAAAGAAAATGAATTATAGCACAATAGACTTGTATAGAAGATTGACTGCCATTATTCATCCCTAGAGTTTTGGCTTTCAGGGTTTGCTCATCCCATTTATCATAAACTCATACAACACATTTGTTAGGGTTACTCTGAGTCTAAGTTTGCTTTTATGTCGTTGAGTTTTGAGTTCAGGTTACTGAGAAATTTGCAATAAAACTATATTAATTTCAGCTATTAATTTAATGTTGTTTGAAAGAGTCCAACTAAATTAGACTTTGAAGCCATTACTTGCTTCTTTATGTTTTACTATGGATTTGAGGAAATCGACAATCATACATCCTAATAAGACTGTTATACACACACTAAACTCATATTTTTTTTGTTTGGGTGTTTGTTTCTTTAACTTTCCTTAACCATTTTGATGATTACAGTGTGATACATTCATATATGGTCTTCATCCTAACAAGACTGTTATACACACACTAAACTCATATTTTTGTGTTTTTTCCTTTTATTTTTGGGGATGAGCCTTCTAACTTAAGTAGGTTTCGAATCCCTTAAAAATAATATGCTTTATTTTTCCTTTTTTTACATTTGGGGCATTTTTTTGGCTTTCCGCCATGGGCATCGGAAACCTCAGGACCGGCCCTGCCGGCAACCACTCTCCTCTCTCTTTCCCCCTCTCTCTCAATCTATCATCTCTCTCTCCTCTCTATCCTCTCTCTATCTCCTCTCCTCTCTCATTCCTCTCTCTCCCTCTCCTCACTCTCTCTCTCATCTCTCTCCTCTCTCTCTCTCTCTCTCAATCTATCCTCTCTCCTCTCCCCTCTCTCTCCTATCTCTCTTCTCTCATCTCTCTCCTCTCTCTCTCCTCTCTCTCTCCCCCCCCTCTCTCTCATCATCATTTGTGTGCTAAAATAATCAAAACAATTTTAGTTAAAAATTAAACTATTTAATGACTATTTCATTAAAGTAATTTTTGTTGAAAACAATTAAAATAAACAAAAAGGGTATTTTGATCATTTACCAAAATTTAATTCCAATTCTAAAGCTACAATCTGTGAACCAAACAGAAAATTTTCAATTCATTTAACAGATTACATTCCAATTTTGTCAACCAAACAGGTGGTCAAACCTGACAACATTCCATTCCAATTCCTTTAAAGTCAAATTCCTTTGACATATTACATTCCATCCAAAAACATTCTGCGAACCAAGAGTTTATTTGTGGGAAAAAAAGATTAGTTTGTTGGCTTATTTTAAATATTCCCTAAAAAGTTATTTTATATACTAACCAACTATATTTAGGTGTTGTTTTTTCTAAGAGATATGAAGTCTGAAGTCTTATTTTACATCTTATTAATAAGAGGTGGTACTGAAGTCTGAAATCTGTATCAATAAGATTGTATGTTTCTGTAACGTCTGGAAGCGTCTTGAGAGAAAGAATAGCATATAAACTGAGGTGTCAATAAGAGGTTTTAATGAGTTAGGTCACTACTTATTTCAGACGTATTTAAGAGTTAAGAGATTTTGAAAACTAGAAAAAACAAACGATGTAAATCTAAAAATGTCTGAACGATTCAGACTTAAGAGTCATTAAGAGGGTTTTTTAAAAAAACAAACAACCCCTTTAGTAACAATTTTTTATGAGTTGTATCAAATATTTTAATAATATAATTAATTATGTAATATCCAAAAAAATAGATAATATGCAGATAATTTTTTTTAAAGATTTTGACTTTTTGACTTTTTCATTTTAAAGAATCCTTTAAAGATGATCTTAATACACATATTGGTTGGCTTGTTTTGGTACAAGATCCTCACACCTAATTATAAAAGCATCTCCATTCCAACATCAATTCTCAAATTCTGTACCAATTTCTCCGATTCAAAGCCATTTTGGTGTTAGTGAAAAAAAATATCAAAATTGTTATTATATACTGAAGAGCTGACATCGAGGTGCCAAACCTTCCCGTCGATGTGAGCTCTTGAACCGATACCCAGAACTCCCATTAAGAGAAAAATGGAACCTCCTAAACTATTCATTAAAACCAACTTGATGTTGAAATTTTGTTATACAAAATGTTCCTCAAATTTGATATTTATGTAATTTTGGTTTATTTATTTAACTAAATGATATTTTGATTATAATATTTGTTAATTATATTTATGTAAATTTATGACACATTTGAATTTCATTTTTGTGTTTCATACTTATTTAAAAAATAGTAATTTAAAACATAATAACATATTTAAATTAAACTGCACACACATACATATATATATATTACAATACGATGAAATAAAACTATATAATCTGAAAACAAATTTAAACAACACATATTTATATTCTAATAATAAAAAAATAAGCTTATTTCAATATATATTGATCATTTATGAAAAGAAAAAAAAACTATTTAAATATTTAAAAGCACAGGTTTTATTTATTTAGATGTGTGTATTATGCAACTTCTTTTAATAAAATGGTAATTAGTTCAAATATACAAATAATTTATTTTAGTTATAATTTATAGTATTATAATTTATAAAGTTAATGTAGCAAAAAAGGTTTGTGGGTCCAATTTGTAAACAAATACAAAGGTATGATTAAAAATCTATATAATTTAGAAATTGTTGTAGGATAAGTGTGTCATCGTCTAAAGGATATGACGATAGAGATAGAGATAAATATATTAGAGTTAGATTAGAACTGAAATATCTCCTAACTATCTACTTGTAACTTCTCCCTATTTAAGGGGCTTATGATTAATGAGAATATAGACTTCTTCTCTCTGTCTTATTATTATTCTCTCCATATTGTTGTTTCATTTGTTTTTCCCTTTAACACGTTATCAGCACGAATGCTTCGAGATTAAACTCATGTAACATTCTTAAATTAAACCCGTGACTTTCTTTGAACGGTCATTCTGTCCCGTTATCTACCGTTGTTGACAAGTTTATTTCCCAATACCACAATTCAAGTAAGTATATCTATACGAATTATTTTGTTGTTAGTGTCACAATGCAGAAACAAAGATATTTGGATACCACAAATTGATGTAAGTTTGTATTCTAATCTCCATACTTCGATTTGCTTGTGCCTTGTCTGTTGCATGATACTACTGCATCTATAGTTGTTATAGGTTACCATTATTCTGTAATAATCTTGTTCTATTTAAGGATAAACCAATTTTGCTCCTTCTTGAATCACCACCAGAATATATATTTAAGCTTTTATTTAATTTGTTTAAAAAAGAAGACAAACATTAGATCAGGAGAGAAAACCAAAGAGAAAAAAAAATGATATACATAAACCTTAACCTAATGGTTGTCGAACCTTGAAATTTAATATGTATCAGTTAATCGAAGTTTAGTCGGAGAGTTTTCTTTTTGCTTGATTTGTCGCCCCTTAAGTTGAGCACCGGTGGGTAGAAGAAAATAAAATATTTGGTTTTTTTTTTTACTTTTGATGGTGATCAAGGAGACCATGTGTCTACTATATTAATAAGTTTTTTAGTAGTTAATATTTTTATTCTATTTATTTAAATCAAGCCTCATCCTTTGTTTGTTTTAAACTATTTCTTGGTTTGATTATGCATTTATTAAATATATGATCTTACTTGGTCAATACTGATTTAATAATTGTAAGCACACTAATTGCAATGATTTGGGTTTAATTTTTATTTAACGTTAATATTTAAATGTAAATGCATTTATAATATTAATATGTTATATTTAAATTCTGCTAGTAATTTATTTTATATATTTATAATTTGGGGTCATATAATTGTTAACATGCTCTGTCAATATGTATTTAGTTATTTGAGACAAAATTGATTATTATTTTAAGATCCATTAGAGTAATTTATTTTAAATATTTATTATAATTTATAATTGTTATAATTAAATTCAAATGTTTATATTGAATTATTGATTATGAGTTCCTATTCATAATTTTCAATCTTATAACTAATTTTTGGAAGTTACACTTCCAACCCCATATATTTTGGTCTTTACCAAAAGCTCTAAAAATACTATTAAGGTATTAAAATTTTAAAGTTGGCTTCATATGTCAAACTCATTGGTCTCATGTCAAATGCTCTATAATTAACAATGTTATATCTAAATGAAATAAATCACAAGATATCGACTAGATTTTGTCAAACGGGTGTAAACAACCCTAAGGTTTCTAGGGACTTAAGAAATCCATGTGATTCCCCTACTACCTGGAAATCCAATAGATTGAGAGATTTCTTTTTCGCAAAAATTGAAATATTGATGAAATATTATCAATAGAATTAAAGCATACAAAATCCAATATTGTTATGATAATGAAATTTCATAACCATAATCCATTTTCTTATCAAAAAGAAAATCATATATTATCCTTTATATATGTAAATGGTTGAAACAACTCATCCCAAAATCAACGTCGTAAACTCAAAAGAATCTGAGTATCATAAATGAGTATATAAACCTCCTATTGAAAAGGTACAAGAAAATACCTAACGTCCAACTCCCTATTGACTCTAAAACCAACCTCTTGAAAATGTACAAGCAAATACCTTCATGTTTTGAGACGACATATAAATCCTAAATTTCATAGGAATACCTTTACTAGAAACCCCCAAAGAAATGTGGGATGTCCCAAAAGGGATAATCGGGAGTACTCGTGAATATGTACTTTCCGAACTAATCGTACATTGGAATGAAACCCACTTACTCGATTACAAAAAGATAACTGGTGTCAACAAAGAAATATATCCAAAACGCGTCTCAATCTATGTGGCAAGGAACTCACAGAAGATAACATGATTCATAACATTATTTCCACCTTTCATATATCAAAAATATTAATGAACTAATATAAGTTGGAATGTAACCTATAGGCAAACTCATCAACCTACTGCAAGTGGTTGAGAGACGTAACAAGGTTCTTTCGAATAACACCACATATGTCGGGATAAAGAAAATTCCCGATATCAATAATGAAAGTGTTAAAGGTGGAAACAACTCCAAATGATTGTGAGTTAAAAACAATTTCACACATGTGACATTCTGCACCATGTGGACGAGACCCTAGAAAGGGTCAGGATATTGGTAAGGGTCAGGAATGATTTTTCAACACCTGGAGTAGGATACAACTACTACCCTGATGATAATGGACAATCAAATAAGATATGCACTAAAAAGTGCTTATATCAAAAAGGGAACACGTTGAAAATGAACTATAACATATTAATTTAATATTTAATATTGATTAAACATATGTTTATTTGAAATTAATTTTAAGTACCAAAATTAATTTATTTGCTAAAGTAAAATCGAATATGTAACAATTATAGATGTAAAGAAATACATCAAAACAAATACAAAAAAATTCAATATTCTTCGTTCCGTGTAGGAATGTATGGAGGAGAATTGATTTTTTTTACCTATCACACAATCGGAAAAAAAAAAAAGATAGACTAATACTTGTTTTATAATACATCCAACCAAATTACTTAGACGGTGGACTGTCACTCTCTTGTTGGTACAAGATTAATAGGAACCTTGTAAAAATATTCGTATCATATGGAAATGAAAATGAGCATATATACATAAATTCCAATGAATATGAAAGGAAACATATATCATAGAAAATAATGTGTCAAACTACTGGATTATTAGGTCATCGAAACATATTTTGTCACCAATAAAGAACTTTTAGGGGCAATAACACATATGTTTCGGCATAACCATGTGGGACACCGTGGTTATGACATAGTGATCCGTGTATTGCAAAATACACATAGACACATTCTCTTTCGAGTGAAAGGCAAAACGAGGCAAATTGCAACTGTTGACTTCTGCAGCATAAGAAGCAACACCGCCATCATAATATGCCCTCTCGAATACCTAAACTTTTGTTTATATACCCTAATCCTTAGCCAATACAGGAATGAGATCGTCCTAAAGCTAAGAACATTATACAAAAATATTCCATTGTTACAACGAATACAAGGTGATATTTATGGACATAAACATCCAGAATGAGGGTCATTAAAGTACTTTATGGTTCTGGTTTCGACACGATGAACGCATGTCGTATTATAGTCCATATGAAATACTGCACTCCTAGCACTAGTTATACGTTTAAGGGTTCACCACCCTTTTTATTTCATCAAGTCTACATGACTTGGAATGCTGGAGAATTTACATCATAAGGATTTGATGTTAATTGCATATGTATTAGGATCAATGTAGAGTTTCCTATACCCCATGTGTATATATAAAATGGTTTCATAGAAGTTGTTATCAAAAGAATATGATGACATCTAGGGTATTAGTAATGTGCATCAATTTACCAACATCTACTTGGGGCTATGCAATTATTATATGCAGTTTCTTTTTGTCATTTTTAGACCCACTGCTTGCTAACCAGCCTCATGCGTACCAGTTGGTAACTGGATATAAGCCTGATACCTTATATTTATGCATGTTTGATTATATGTGCCAATTGCGCCCCCACAACGCATCGAAATGGGTCCTTAAAGACGATTTGGTAAATGTTGGATATGAACCCCCAACAATTATCCGCTAATTATAATATTTGACTAGTGATTTCTTTACCGCTAGATTTGCGGGTTGTCACTTTCATGAGACAGTCTTCCCGTCGTTAGGGGGAGATAGGAAAAATGATTTTCCATGGGAACTACAGGAAGTGTCATTGAATATTCTCACTCTGTCTCATTTTGATCCCCAAAACCTCACTACGTAATGTTGAAGTCAAACGAATCAGACTCGATACCTGATACGTTTTATGTTATTCCAAAAGTGACAAGATCACATATACGAGCTGCAAATATACTCGCAAGGTTAAAAAGTCCCCAACAGGGGCACAACGCCGTTGGAAAGTGCGTTGCAATCACACGTAGTGGAGGTGTGGTTGAGGTCGTAGCTACCAAATGGAAGTGGTGGAAGCTACTTGGTTCGGTAGATACTATTCTAAAGAAAGAGAATAGTGAGGCACATCCATTTATCATCAATACACAAAACTCTCATGAGATTGTCTCTAATTATAATTATGTCCACGAATCATCACTGGAGGACGCTCCGAAGTTAATATTGATTCTAGAGATGAATATTAATCTCAAATGAACTATGAGAGTACATATGAGTCGATGGACAGATCATATATAATCATTGATGATTTATTCGCATATACAATGACTCATAAAATGATCGAGCACGATGACATCGAACCAGGCTCAGTTGAATAATATCAACAAAGAGCATATTGGCCTAAATGTAAAGAAACAATCCAGAAAGAATTCTATTCTTTGACAAAGGATCGGGTATTTGGTCAGGTAGTGCTAACCTACCAAGTGTAAAGCCCGTAGGACATAACTGAGTCTTTGTTAGAAAGCGTAACAGGAATAATGAAGTCCTAATATGTAAGGCTCTCCTTTGGTGCAAGGTTTCTCACAACGCCCTGGATTGACCACGAGAAGACTTACTCTCCCGTGATGAACGTTATAACGTTCTGCTAATTAATTAGCCTAGTAGTTTCCGAATGACTGGAAATGCAACTCATAGATGTGGTTACTACATATCTCTATGCGGATCTAGATTTAGAGATATATAAAAGTGCTTGATGATATTACATTACCAAAATCAAGTAACTCTAAACCACGAAATGCGTTTGCAATAAAATTGAAACGCTCACTTTATAGATTAAAGCAATCTATGCGGATGTGGTATAACCGACTAAGTGAATACTTGATTGAGAAATAATATATAAGAACTATAAACTGTGCCCTTGCGTATTTATTTAGAAAAACAAGTTCTAGATTTTCAAAGCAACTTTATATGTCAATGTTATGAACATAATAGGTACTCTTGATGAAATAAGAGAAACCACCAGTTACTTGAAATCTAAATTTGAGATTGAAAATCTTGGGAAAACTTGGTTTTGTCTAGCTATTTGAGCTAGGACACCGAGTTTGTGAAATATTAATTCACCGATCGCATATGTCTAGAAGATAATCAGGCAATTTAATATGGACAAAGTGCATCCGGTTAGCACTCCCATGAGCGGTCAAAGTGTTGGACATAAGGAAAGATCAATTTCGTCTAAAGGATGATGACGAAAAATGCTGGGAGCTAGAATTCCCTATCTAAGTACAATATACGCATTATCGTACTTAGCATAATACACTTGACCATATATTATATTTCTCATTGAACTTGTTAGCTAGATTTAGCTCAGCGCCAACGCAAAGTCATTGGAATGATATCAAAGTAATCTTTTGGAACCATTGACATGGGTATATACTTTCCCTATAGAAAGAAAAATGAGATTGATAATGGAAGTTCAATACCTACTTAAAATGTAAGTAGCAAAAGTACCAGCTCTTATAGAAAAAACACCAAGCAATCTCTTGGTTTGTGTTTGCCGATATTAGGTATCTGTCTGACCCATACAAAGGTTGTTCCCAAACTGGATAAAGAATTACCACAAGGAACACGTCGATTGCTTGGAAGTAAACTAAGCAATCCTTTGTAACTACCTCCTTAAACTAATCCAAGAATATTACTCTCCATGAAATAATAAAATAATGTATATGATTAAGGACTATCATTACATATATTAGAGGAGTTAGTAATTTTGGGTTCAACCAGTATCCTACTTGCATATATGGAAATAATGCATCATGTATCGAAGAAATGAACATAAGATACATCAGGGGTAAAAACACAAAGCATATTCTGCTTAAGTTTCTATACAATCAGCAATAAAAGACTCTCCTTTAGATTCAAATGAATCAAGTAAAGTGTCAAAAGAATGTGACATATTTTACCAAGTCATTACCTAAAACCATATATTGGGAAACGTGTAGAAAGTAAATGGAAATGCTTTCCAAACTCCCTTGATTAATGCACGAATCAAGGGGAGTAGTAGACAAAAGGGGGAGTCTACTATATATTTGATATTGGTATGTTGTGTTCTTTCCTTCAATCAAGGTTTTATTTTTCCCATTGGGTTTTGTTCCTTGGTGTAAGGTTTTAGTGAGGCAACTGTTTATATACCATCATGCTTTCCTAACTCTCAAGATTAAAGTATGAATCTAAGAGAAAACTAGACTGAAGGATAAGTCTATGTATTGCAAAGAAGCTGGTGCGTTGTACTCTTTCCTTCGTCATATTTTTATTTTTTCCCACTGGGTTTTATTTTGGCGTAAGGTTTTAACGAGACAACAACTGTGCACCACCACTCCTTTAACTCGGCACAAGGGGGAGTGTTGTAGGATAAGTGTGCCATCGTCTAAAGGATATGACGATAGAGATAGAGATAAATATATCAGAGTTAAATTAGAACTGAAATATCTCCTAACTATCTACTTGTAACTCCTCCCTATTTAAATGGCTTATGATTAATGAGAATATAGACTTCTTCTCTCTGTCTTATTATTATTCTCTCCATATTGTTGTTTCATTTGTTTTTCCTAATATTTTATTTTGTGTAAAAAAAATCGTATAATGGATAAGAGAAGAATTACGGTTTACACCAGATTTACATCAATTTAATGCAAGAAACGATGAAATGGAATGAAAATGGTCTAAGAAAGTTGACATTAAGATAAATATAAACCTCAAATTTATGTATTTAATTATCTGGTTGTAATTTTAATGCTTCAAGTTACAATAATCACTTTAATAAATATATCCAAACCAAATATGCATAAAAAGGACCGGGGACCGGCACATACCTACCCTTAAAAAGTCGGGTTACGGTGGAACCGAACCCTAGGAATGGGTTGAAAAGCTCGATCAACCCCACATTTTCTAGATCAGGATCGGTTACGCCCAATCAAAGTCCGAACCTAAGGCTCAGTTAGGACCGGTCAAACCCCAATTAACGACTGTTTTAATTTGAATTTTCAGGCCGAAAAGGATTGATCTTATGACCAAACAAGAAACGGCCAACAGTCAAATTTCACCTTAAACGACTCGGTGCATGTTTGTTAGCAGCTTAATGAGCTTAATATGACTCACAACTTATTCGGAACACTATACACGACTATTTGGTAGTGGCTTACGTTACAAATTGCTATCGATAGTCAAGAAAACTAGGATAAGATTTGATTATTCACTCATAACCCAATGATTATGAGATATTTTGGGGTTAGAGAGGCCAAGAACTCTCCCAAGGGTTACACCCAATTGATAACAAAATTCATGCCTAATCGTTTCCACCCTACTTCTATTTATACTTCTCCTAACAACTCACTTACCTCTCTTATTGACTAATTGACCGGAACACTATTATCCCTATTATCAATATATGTAACAGCTTCATGATATAGAAAGTGGCTTATTTAATAAGTTTTTAGGAGAAGTTTTATGCAAAAAGCCAAGTTTTTCCGTACATGCCCCTCCCAACTAAAAAATATGCTCCTTCCATCTATGAAAAAACCCTCCCAAACAAATATGGAGTTAATAGTGTTACTCTTTTCCACACAATCTCCACAAATCTATGAAGTTTTCTTCGATAATCTGCGATCTAATTTTTTATTGGAGTTTTTGTAATCTAACCAGGTTGATAATCTCGCAAGTGTTATATTCTCATTGAGTTGAGCGTCGAAGATGGTGATCCAAAACCGCTAGCGTTCCAACATTTGGATGGTGAATGTATCACAATGGAGATGCAAAACAATCTCCAACCTGAGTTGTATTCCCTTAAAACATGATGCACTCTAAACGTGGGCGTTGTCCAAATAAGAAATGCAAAACACTTTTCAAGATTTAGAAGATCGTGTGACTTTAACATGCAACGTTTAGAGTACGTACATATTTATGTGCCACGATTTGATCACAAAAGAATATGTATCCAAGTATGGGTACTTCATGAGGACATGAAATCTAAGAAGAGTGGATACACCATAGAACAAGCACACCTGAGTTGAAGTTGTTTGTATATACAGATGATCAAACGGCTGCAAATCCATAATCAGGGTTGCTGTAACACACGATATAGGATCGGCCACCTGAAATGCTTACAGAACGAATAGTCAACAGAGTAAAACCACGCATACATCATGGTCATTATTCCAACAAGGGTAATGTAATAACACGTCCCACATGGATAGAAAATTAGATTTGCGAGCTCCTTATAAGCTCAAGCTAGGGGTGTTCAAAAAAACCGTTGGACCGCTCAAACCGGTTGAACCAAGTCAAACCGAACCGTTTTTGGCGGTTTGAGCGATCTGACGGTCTGAAAAATAGTCAAACCGCTCGGTCCGGTCTGAAAAATAGTCAAACCGCTCGGTCCGGTCTGGTCTGCGGTTTGAACTTTTATTTGAGCAGTCCGGACCGAACCGACCGCCAACAATACACATGTATTAATTGTATTTATTTTTCATGTCGTAAACTTTACTTTTATAGCCCAATTAAAAAAAAATCGTCAAAGACATTTTTTTTTAGTTTTCATTTATAAATTGGCAAAATTCCAAAATCCGTCAAAAATCAAATTCTAAATTCTAAATCGTCATTCGCTTTGCTCAATGTTTGTCCAAAACTCCAACTATTGTTGGTGGATTTGTTTAACCTTCTCTCATTTACTCATTGTTTTTTTTTTAATTTTAGTTTTTAGAGATAGACATTTTTTATAGTTCGGTATACAATTTTTATAATAGTGTTTATATTGATATAAATTTCATTTTAGATATAGATGTCATGTTTTTTTAGTTGAAAGTCAATAATAGGCCCAAACCGTCTAAAACGGTCAGACCAGACTACCTTTTAATGGTTCGGTTTGACCGGTTTGGTCACTTGTTGTCAAACCGCTCGGTTTGGAAATTTTTTAAACCGCCATAGTGGTATGGTTTGTGGTTTGAGGGGTTAAACCGCCTAAACCGGACCGCGAACACCCCTAGCTCAAGCTTAGGTGCTACCAATAACTTCCAGTCTTCCACCATGTTCTAAAGTTAATTGGGAGGTTAGTGGGCCAGCATGTTGCTTCGGGCTATAGGGCGTCCCCCACGTTCTGTTGTGGTTAAACCATATATATGTGAAACAATAATCATAGCTGCTAGTGGAAATAGGAGCAATACTAGGGAATTTTTTTATTATTTTTTTTTCATTTTTGGAAATGTGTGATCTCAGGCTTTGTCCAGACTAATTCCAAGGCAAGTTGCAACTGTAGGCTTCGCCCACAACCCATGAGGTAAATCTCCTAAAGGCCACAAGCACATGTGTAGATGGCAGGATTTGAACTCGGTTTGATTTATCATCCCCTTGTCTTTATCCACCATGCTACCACCCTTGTGGTTATTACTAGGGAAATTTGGTTTGTACTTTCACAAATACTTGGAAGTTTTGGGAATTTGAAACCTACTTGTATTAAACAAAAATAATGAGTTGGATTTCAGAACTCTTCAACTGTTTAAAGCTTTCCGGATAGGTTTTTTTTTTTCCTGCATATCAGGAACAATAGTTTCATCGATTTACATACTTCTGATTTATAAGAATATAATAGGCGAGGTGAAAGTGGACGCACCTAGTGTGTTTTCTTCAGTCGTTTAGGGGGCCTCATTGTTTCTTTCCTTGAGTCTGCTGCAACTTTTATATCTGCATAGGGCTGCAAGAAATTTGAAAGGGCTGAATATAGTCATTCTCAAGACAAAAGATATCTTGGTATCAAACAAGTTTGGGTAGGCTAAAAATGATAACATAATAACTCTACATATCCCTATAAAGAAAAGGGGATGATTATAATATAGAGGTTAAGTACCGTTAACAATGACCCACAAGTAAAGGTCCAAAGTGGGCTCATCCAGAAACAAGAACTTTTTCATGATGGAAAAGCTTTTTGTTTACATAAAGAAAAGTGTCATGAAATTAAATCCTAAATGCCCTTCTGCATCTTCCCCAAATGCTCTCAGAATCGCACAGCGGCACAGATACTGATACAGTTGTACAAACCTTTAGCATTTCCTGCTGAGATCCCAAGTCTCCAAGTAGGCCCTCTTGGCCAACCAAAACTTGGTAAATATTTTATTACTGGTGACATAGCATTTTCTTGAGATTAGAATCTGTCAGACCATTATCGAGTATATCAATAAACTTTTTAGTACTTCATCGATTAATATTGTTACCATTTATATTAATTCTATTGCTAAATTGTCCGCTTATTTTTCAGTTGTGATGTTTCGTTGTAAATGCAGGAACCGGGTACATGGCACAGAACCACAACAAGAAGGAAGGGTTACAAACCAAAAATGGAAAGTGGGAAGAAAAGTCTTAAGAGGTGAGCTACACCTGGGATAAGTCATAACCCTATGCCTTTAAAGAAAAAAGGAGCGCAGAAGTTCTTTTAGCTATATGTATCAAAAGGGTAGGATCAGGGCCTCGTTTTCCTTTGAAATAGTAGTGGATATAAAGATGGTGTAGGCTTTAAGGTGGCCTTAGCATAGACTTGCCCTGGCCTGGTGTAGACTCATGTTAGATGAAGAATTACAAATGCTTAGCTTCAGATTTCTGGCTATATTTGATTGTTTAGGTGGGTCCATATCATAGGTACAGTGTGCATGGATGAATGGGAGAGGTGGAAGATGTTGGGGCCTCTCTTCTTCTTTCTGCCACATATATACATACACCTCCATTGGAGCTTCAATAGGATCATTCATAATCCACCAACCACAGTCGATCACCATCTCCACTACCATCATCAAACTTTACACCCCTTTCCTCCATCATTCAATTCGACTACAACTATGATGTGAATATACCTAAGGACCACTATGACAACACATGAAGTATGATAGCAATTCAACCACTAAGACAAAGACATAAAGTATGTACAGATAGGCACACGAATCACTTGCAGGAGACGAAACCATAGTTTGAACTTTCCTTTGTAGCATTTTAAATCAGTTTTTGTATTCTACTGTTCATAGACATGTATGTAATCTTAACAAATTGTCCATTCAGCTAATCAATTTGTTGTTTCTTTGCATGTGTGCTAATCTTAAGATAGTCTTCTGTTAATATTGAACGTAGTAGTTTGGTGCTTAAACAAATGGTTTTAAATCACAAGCTTATGACGATAATTAGGTCTATCTATATTTCATCCTTTCAAGATTAGAAAGATTGGTTTTGAGAACATCTTGTGGTGGAATTGAACCTTGGGAGTGATCCTCTTTCCATTCACTTAGTTTTGCTTACTCCAAATTCAAAATTGTAATATCACATGATACCTGTGGAGCCAAACCTTATCATTGGCTAAGCATTAAACCTTAGTTGTATTTCTGATGTGACTTTGACACATGTCACTTCTGCTCATCATCGAGTCAAAAGATCGAGTATATTATAGATTCATGTTAGAATTTTTGACATGGTGTATATCTAGAATACAACTGAACATATTGATCATCACATTAAATTAGAATTTTTGAGATGGCGTATATTATAGATTCGTGTTAGAAAGGATGATTTCTTATTGTCCTTTGAGTATTTGAACATGTGCAGTTGTGCACCATGCATCCTTTCCAAGATGGAACAATATATCCCGACTATTGCTTATAAATATAGCCTCTAGTTGTCAATGGTAAACACAACCATGAAAGTAACATTACATCAAAACAATACATGGCAGTTTCTTCCTAACATAGTGTGTTGACGGATGCAAGTTGAGCCTAAGCAACCACATCAATGCATTTCTACTTCTCTTGCATTCCTATTCTAGTTCCCTGGGAACAGGGATAATGGCAATACCACTAACTGAACATGAAAAGATGAGAACCTTGCATGGAGTTTTCCTGCATTTTCTCCATCCAACTGGTTACATAATTCACTTGTGAAATGTCTTACCGCATAGTTTCGATAGTGTATCTACTTCTTATCTTTATTTCTCAATCAAGTATTTTAGACAATCACAAGCTACAAAATAATATTCTATTGATTACCAGCAGCAAGAGGTTGGCCTAGTGGACGAGGCCTTTGGACATTGGTTTAAGAGATCACATTTTCGAATCTAACAGGGGCTATGAACTCCTTAGAGGACACACCCACTGGCCAGAAGGCCTACAGTTTTTGCAGTATTGTAAAGGGGCTACTTTGCATGGACCCCATGGGTATTCGGGCCAAACTCCAAAGGTGTGAGATACCATGAATATTTAAAAAAAAAAACTCCTATGACTTGAATAAAGAATGATCTTCACTAAATAAATAAACTTTTAATACCACAACCACAAGGGTTGTGGCGTACTGGTTAAGGTCCTGGGTGATGTGGTGGAATATCCCATCTACCCAAGGTTCGAATCCAGGCGAACACAACAATTGTGGCCACTGAGGTTTAACCAGGGTTGATGTCTTACAGTCATAATTTGCCAAGAGATTAGTCTAGGCATAACCTAGGACACTCTTCCCAAAAAAAACTTTTAATACCACAATTGTACCCAATTAGGTACAAATGAAGGTAACCATGTCAAGACCAGCGGCATTGCTATATGTAGTCGAACATTTCTTCGAGATTTATTGGGTAACTTCAGGATTGGTTCTTGAAGAATGTCTTGTAAATGAAATTACTTAGCCTCCTATCAAGGTAATTAGCTATTAAAATTTCTTCATCATATATGTTTTTATGTATTGTGAATTTGTGATTACATGAGGGATCCATGCTTTCAGTTCACATTTGCACAACAGATTGGATTCCAAGAATTTTGTTGAAGGTATTCAACAAAAAGAGCATCTTCCATTCTCATGTAACACGAGTCATTTGTTGAATTGCAAAACTAGCATGATCACTCTAAGCATGTTAATTCTCCAATGAACCAAAAGTTAAAGGCCCTTAGGAGTTTTACACTTCTATTTTCAATGGAAATTCATAAGTAGAAGTCTAATTCTACAAAACTTTAATCCCTAACTTAAAATGTAAGTTCATGCCCCGGCATACAAGCTCTCAGCCACCACCTTCACTTGCAATAGTGTCTTAATATTAGTGTTTTCAGATGTTTGCTTCGTACAATTGGAGGCGCACCGCAGTCCGCAGGGACCCATATATCTGAATATGGTCCAATGTGGCCGCCAATCTTTTTTTTTTTTTGGTCACAGTAGGTTTTCGGGCAAGCTTACGCGCACCGACTAATCCCCGGCCGCCAATCATTCTAGAAAGAGTATTGGGTGGTTAGTTATGCAAAAAGTTAAAAAACAAGTGTCCATAAATAAGTATCATTTTAACTCAAAAACGGTAAGAGAACTAATACAATCAAATTGTCAGCAAAGTTATACTCATGTCACTCGATCGCAAATTTGTTGGTATCCAATCTTTTTGAGAAATTAGTCACATTTGACCATTAAGGGAGGTTGATATTACCTGCTGCGGTAGTACCAACCAAAAGTATGTTACTTTACATGATTGGTTTACAGAAAAACAGCCTGGCAGGTATCCAGGAAAGGAAAATTAGTTTGAACATCTCTCTGTATGGATAACGGGATTGTGATCTAATAGGTTAGAACTTGGCAGAACTGTACCTAACTGCTACTTTACTCACCTAGGCAACATGTCAACTACTTAGACAGTCTGCAACTTTTGAAAGTTGAATTGTTAAACTAACAATGAGTGTATGCCAGCCAACCATCAAATTTCCTGTTGACATGACATATGTTTCAAAGAATCAATACTATGTTATTTGTCTTCACTCAAAATTACTATACACTAGGCATCTACTCCGTGATACATCAAATGTCGCTTCTTTCTTTGTTTCTTCTCTTTCTGCTTCAACTATGTTTTTGTTCTGACTAGTGTCTGTACTGAATTTGTTCCATTCTTTCAGACTTCAACATTCTTATATGATGGTCCATGCCTTAATGTTGATAAGGTTCTTCAATTTATTGTCTAAACCAGAAAACCATGATGCCAAAATTCTTGTGCATTTTAAAAAACAGTTTCATTCGTCAATGAAAACAGTGTACACCACACTGAGCATCATGTTTTTTTCTATGGACTGTGCCATATGCCATAACTCGAATGAGAAATTTTGTTTCACAATCTCCCATCGATCCTTAAATCTTAGAAGGAATAAAGATATGATGGCTGAAAATCTGATGTGCTACCATGGAGGGTTATGATTTCAAATTAATTTCACTGTATAACTTGTTGGTGATGTCTGTAAATGTTGAATGGAAAATAAAAACATATACTAATGTCAGCAACGAACAGCTATATCCGATATTTTTATGCCATAAAACAACCAGCCATGGTGAAAGATATTGACCAAAGACAAATAGTTTGTGAAACTAAAGAGGGTTGGCTTTCCCTGATGAAGCACAAGACCATGCAAAATTAGTATCTTTAATAGAAAATATGAATATAAAAGCACGTTCATACCTCTTCACATTTTCTTTGGAGTTCTAAAAGCTCTTGGCAATATGCAAGGCACTCAGCATGGTACACGGCCGCCAAGTCTTTTATCAGGGCTTTCCTTTTGATAATACCAATCACTTCAAAAGAATTCAAAAATAAAAGAAAGTGTTATGATTTAGATACTCAAAGAAGAAGGTTAGCAGTAAGTTTTTTGGCAATATAAGTAGAAATTGTGGAGGCAAAAATATATCAGCCTTGACAAAGAGTCTTCTAATAAGCAAAATAATTTTAGAACTCCATTTTCCAGCATCACAGGGTTACAATATCAAGTAATTATAGATGCAAGACTTGAGGATTTTTATTTTCCTATGATTGGACTAAAGCACACTAGATATGTCTACCCTATGAAAAATTATATTTAATATAAATCAAATGTGACAATGTTACAACTGTTAATCTGTCTACTCTACCAAAAGGGAATAAAAATGGGTACAGGAAACAGGAGTCCAGCTTTCTCTCTGTAAGATACATACAAGAACGTCATAATCCCATAATCTTGTTTTGAATTTTCAAAAACTATTCACATATCTTGAGAGTATAACAATAATGAATACTGACCAAGTGGTAAACTTCTAAGCATAATGTCCAATGAACTTTGGCTTACAAACTAGACTTCTTTCCTTTTCAAAATTATTTTACTGGACCTAAGCAAAACTACTTTTACAATGCTTACCTTGCCTCTTCACTAACACAAATGATAGCAAGAAACGTACATAGAAAAAGCAAAACAAATGCAATGCAACCCACTGCAACCTTATTTCTTGCACTATCATTAGGAAAACAATACCAACCTCCAATATTACTTTATTTGTATATCTCCATCAAGTTGCCTAAAAATTTTCATCATGATTATTCACTTATGATAAAACACATATCAACTGACTGATAAATAAATCACAGGCACAAGACCAGTATAATAAACCAATTTATATCTTCGTATAGCAGCTTTTAACAACCACAACAAACTATTCAATATATATCACCTTCAAATTTTATTTACATCTATAACCCGGTGTTCTCTAAAAAAATTGCATAGTTTGCAAAACCCTAGCAAACATTGATTAGTCACTGGCAATAGCTCACGATCCAAAAGTTGATTAATTAATCAATCACACAGAGAACAGTCTAGCGCACGGCGTATCGTTAACCTTAATTGCAAATTGAAAAACCCTAACAAACGAAAATCATGGAGGCACATATCTTTTAACGTTTACAACTATAATTCAACAAATAGGATGCAATCGACAATACTCCGTCAGTAACAGTGGTTGAAGAATGGTAGAATGATAAAAGAGTATGCTTGCGTTAAAGAGAGCTTACTGCGGCTGGGATCGAAACGATTGGGAGGAGGCTTGTTTGACGGAGAGGTAGTAGGAGATTCTGATGATGCAGGCGGCGGGGGAGGAAGAGTACCGGCAGGAGGAGGAGAAGGTTCCTTCTGTAACTCACTCATTTGGTTTACCAACAACAATCGATCGCCGATAGCTCCTCCGTGTCTGTACCTATTTCGCCGGTGAAATTGACCTTTTGTTCCGGCCTCCGCCGGGTTACCCTGCCCAGGACTCCCTCCCTTTCTTTTTTCCTTTTCTTTTTATAAATATATTTTTTAATTTAAGAGTTTTTTTAACAGTAACGGGTGTTTGGGATTACTTGTTATAACTGTTTATTAATTTATTGTGTTTTTAAACAATAAATAAGTTGTTTTGAGTGTTTGGATTGGAAAAAAAAAATTATGTCTTTTCCACCCCGCTAATAAGCAGTTCTTGATAAGTCATTCCCAATTAACTTAGGGGTTGTTTACCAAAATTTATGGGTAAGTACTGCTTGGATAAGAGGTCTGACTAAAAAAAGAGGTCTGACTCGGATAAGTGGTAACTAAAAACTATTGTTTACCAAACATTTTGTAATAAGAGCTAATTAAGATGAAAAAGACCAATATAGCCCTTATCATTCCGCCATGTTAATTCTTTCTTTGTTTTAATCCAGGCAAAACCTCACTAGTTTCACCTCCATTTGTTCACTATGCATCTAGTTTAAAATTGACAAAATAAACAAAAAACCATTGATGGGCTTGGTTTACAGTGAGAGATTCATGTACCTAACCTAAATAGATGGCACAAATACGATCAAACTGGTATCACTTCATCTCCATAAGCTTGAAATAGGTATCACATAAAAAAACATTGAGTTCATGTATTCTTTTGTTGAGTTTGAGAATAACCCTAATGTGCATATTTTCTTTTGTTGAGTTCTATTTCATGGTATACCAGATCTTGATAATTTGGGAATTAAGTCAAAAATGATTAGGAAAAAATCGTATATTTGTTATGTAGGTGTTGAACTTTCAATTGAGGTGGTGGGGGTGGTGGTGGATGTTGAAGGCGAGATTTGGGTTCGATTGGGCACGCAAGGCTCCATCGACGTCGTGTGAGGTGAATCCGGGTTTGAGCTTTTTGAGTCATGTCTCGAATTGTTTCTCTAGCGAAGTTCTGGTTATGAGATTATAGAAATGAGGTGGTGGTGGTGGTGATATGGTGGTAGTGGGGTTTAGGGGTTCATTGGCGGCGGCGGCGGAGATTGACCGACGATAAAGAAAGGTCGTTGGTGTGGTAGAGAGAGAGTGTTGGTGTAAGATTTGTCTAGCCATGACTTCACAATGGTTTAGAGAAGAAGAAAATCACATTTTGGGGGAGGGGTAAAAAAAGAAAAATCACCACTGACCATAGTAAGCATGGTTGTGATGTATGTCCTCGGTTAGAGATATGGTCAGCAATCAGTAGCGGTCAAAGGGAACGTTTTGTTTTGGAAAACGCTTCTTTGCTTACTCGGGTAAGAACCTCTTATCAGATAAGTACTTTGTAAATAAACATAAGTTAATAAGCACTATTACAAACAAACATAAGTTATTTTAAATAAGCAATCCCAAACACCCCATAAATAGGGAATTGTAAATTTCTTTTACTTTTTAGTTGGTATGCATCGTTTGGTAAAAACAAGGGGTTGTTTAACAATTAAAAAATGTTGAATGATTAAAGCATTGTTTGGCAATGTTTGGATTACCATAAACTACCTTATAAGCTAGCTTATTGAAAAGCTATTCATAGTAGCGTTTTGAAAAGTTAGCTTATCAGCTAGTTTGCCAAACATAACCTAAGTGGTCAGGATAATTAAGAGACCCTTATGATATAGTACAAAATGAAATATGGTTATTTGGTAATTGTTAATAATGATATCATGGCTCTGAATGGTAAAGGGAGACCCAATATACAAAATCATCCAGAAAGGAACCTTAAAAAGGCAGACTTTTCCTTTACCAAACAAGATTCATCTCTTAACGATTCAGATGTTGTCTCTTTATTGAACCATTAAGAGGTAAACAAACAACCCTTAAGCTATCTTATAAACTAACTTATTTTCTGAGTACATGTTTGGATGGACATAAGGTTTTGATAAGCTACTTGGAGTAGCTTATGAGAAGCTTTTTGTGATTATTTCAATTATGACCTCATTAATATTCATCATTATATATTAACTATTGATTATAAATAAATATTAATTATTAAAAATTATTATTATTAATTAATTAATATTAATCTGAAAAGTATAACTTAAATTTTATTTATGCATCGATATTAATTTTTAATTATTTAAAATTATCAGCTACCAGTTAGCTTATTAGTCATCAGTTAGTGTTATTATATTATAAATCATATACCTCGTTTTTTTTTTAAAATCTATTAACATTCAAATTTAGAACTAACTTCTGAATACGTGGTTATTAAAATTACAATGTTTGAACTCTATAATCCTAACCGATGAGTATATTCAAATATAAATGAAGCTTACCAAATACAACAAAATATTTTATAGAATTGATTACCACCAAAGTTGTTAGAAGATGAATATGGTTGAAGAACACGATGAATATAATGAAGGTTTATAACCTCGATATATTGATTGAGAGAAAACTTACAATATATATGAAAGAGAAAATTATGAGAGTAATCTAACCTAGACTATAATATACAACAAATATATACTAGGCTAAAAGGGCTTGGGCCCTAACATGAGTCAGATGGAGTTTGGAAGCTAGATCACGAAACCGTCCTGGTAAATGAGCTTTAGTGAAAATATCAGCCGGTTGATCAAGAGTCGAAATAGGAAGAAGCTGAATAGTCTTACGAGTCACATGTTGACGAACAAAGTGACAGTCAATTTCAACATGCTTCGTTCGCTCGTGGAAGACATCATTGTGAGCAATTTGAATAGCACTGTTGTTGTCACACCACAATGGAGTTGAAGACTGTTGAGGAGCCCCCATGTCAGAGAGAAGCCAGCGTAACCACACAAGTTCTTGAGTTGTATCAGCTAGCGCTCGATATTCAGCTTCAGTACTGGATCGAGCTGTGAGAGATTGTTTCTTGCTTCGTCAGGATATGAGAGAGTCACCAAGAAAGAAACAGTAGTCAGTATTGGAACGACGATCAGTCATGTCACTGTCCCAATCAGCATCAGAAAAACCTCGCAAAGTCAACGATAAGGTGGATGGAAAATGAAGACCATGAAACATGGTCCCTTTTAAATATCGAAGAATGCGCAGGACAGCAGCATAGTGATCAAAACAAGGTGCAGACATAAACTGACTAACAGTATGAACAACATAGGCAATATCAGGTCGAGTCACTGTCAGATAGACAAGTGACCCCACTAACTGGCGATATAAAGTAGGATCACGTAGAGGTGGACCAGCATTTGGAGTCAAATAAAGGTTGTGTTCAAGAGGGGTGGATGTTGTTTTGTTGTCAGTAATCCCAGCTTTCGACAAAAGATCTGAGGTGTATTTGGCTTGACACAGATAAAGACCCGATGGATCAGAGAGCACCTCAAGACCAAGAAAATAGTGTAAAGAACCAAGATCCTTCATCTCAAAACAGGAGCTGAGAGATGACTTCAGATTGGCTATACATGTAGAGTCACTGCCAGTAATAATCATATCATCCACATACAGGGGAAGTAAGATTGTGCCAGCTTCAGTGGTTCGAGTAAACAGTCCTGAATCATAGTTATTGGGTGAGAAGCCCAAAGAGGTGACAGTGGAACTAAATTTCTCAAACCAAGCTCGCGGAGCTTGCTTGAGGCCATAAAGAGCCTTCCGAAGACGACAAACATGACCTTGTGGAAGTCGAACGCCTGGAGGAGGTGTCATGTATACTTCCTCAGATAAGTCACCGTTTAAAAAGGCATTCTTAACATCCATCTGAAAAAGAGGTCATTGTTTGGTAGCAGCAATGGCAAGAAGACTGCGAACAGATGTGACTCGAGCAACAGGTGCAAAAGTCTCCTCATAATCAATATCATACTCTTGATTGAAGCCCTTGGCCATAAGCCGAGTTTTGTATCGATCAATAGAGCCATCCGATTTGGTTTTGATTTTGAACACCCATTTGGAGCCAATGGGTTTCTTGCCTGGTGGAAGAGGGACAGAATCCCAAGTCTGAGCTTTGTCAAGTGCCTGAAGTTCCTCATCCATAGCTTTCTGCCAATCAGAGTTAGAAAAGGCTTCCTTGTAGGAAGTAGGTTCGTGATTTGACAGCAGAGTAGCATAAACATGATAATCACGAAGATGAGAAGGAACTTGTCTTACCCGTTCTGATCGTCTAACATTCTGAGATTGAGAAGTTTCAGGAGCCAAAGACTCAGCAGGCACCTCAGATGTTGGTTGTGCGGATGGAGCAGATGATTGATGATGATCAGGAAAATTTGGAGAGGCTGGCTCAGAGGAAGTTGGAACACTAGGTGGAGGTGATATAATGTCAGATTGGAGCGAGTCCAATGAGACAGAGGCATCAGTGAAAAACGGAGGTGTGAGATTAGGAGACTAACGAAACTTCGATATAGAAGAGAAAGGAACATGTTTCCAGAAGGTAACATGTCGAGAAATACGAAGACGCTGTGAGATAGGATCCCAACAGCGATATCCCTTGTGCTCAATCCCATATCCAAGAAAGCAGCACAGTCTGGAGCGAGGTTCAAGTTTGGTATGTTCATGAGATTGCAGTTGAACAAAACAAGCACTACCCCAAACTTTTAGAAGTTCATAGGCAGGAGTGACCTCATAAAGAGCCTCATAAGGAGACTTATTATGAAGGATGGGAGTAGGGTGACGATTGATAGTATAAACGGCAGTAAAAGCAGCTTCACCCCAAAAACGTTCTGGACATTTAGCAGAAATGAGAAGAGTGCGAACCATATCAAGAATAAGACGGTGTTTGCGTTCGGCACGACTATTTTGAGGAGAAGTGCCAGGACAGGAGTACTGAGAGAGAGTCCCCTGAGATTGAAGAAAGGAGAAAAGGGATGACTCTTTGTATTCCATAGCATTATCAGCTCGAAGAATCTTTATAGATTTTGAGAACTGGGTGTGAATCATCCGAGCAAACATAATATAGATTTGAGATAATTCCGAACGATGTTTCATAAGATATATCCATGTGAAACGGGTATGGTCATCAATAAAAATTACAAAATATCGAGCACCACCCATGGATGGTTGTGGTGCTGGTCCCCATACATCAGAATGAATAAGATCAAAAGAAGAAGTAGAATTAAATTCATTCATTTCAAAAAGTAAAGCATGATGTTTGCCAAGTTTGCAAGATAAACAAGAAATATTGTCAGTTGATACACAATTTCCCAAAACCCCTAAATGAGCTAATGACTTTATTCTGGCTAGAGATAAGTGACCCAGTCGGGCATGCCACAGCTCAAGAGAAGAAGTGCTAGAGACCGAGGCAACAAGGCTTGAAGAGGGTAAAGGAAGACGCAGGTAGACCACTTCAATCATCCGTCCAACTTTACGGCCGAGTCCAAGGATCTGCTTGGTCTTTGGATCCTGTACAACACAACCAGAAGAATGAAATAAAATGATCAAATTAGATTCAAGAAGTTGTGCAATCGAAACTAAGCTCAGAGATAGTTTTGGAACATTTAGAACATCCGGTAATTGTATAAGAGGAGTGGAAACATTTCCACTAAAAGATACCGGTAGACCAGTGTTGTCAGCAGTTCTTACTGACGTAAATTGCTGAGGTGATTTCTTAGAAGCAAAACCATCAGGGCAAGGTGTCATATGATTGCAACACCCAGAATCAAAAAGCCATACGTTACCTGATGCAGCTGAGTGTGGAGAGTTCATACCCATAGCACCAGACATGATCTGTTCCATAAGTTCCTGATTGCGACGCATCAACTCCATTAGGTCAGGTGAGGAGGCTGTAGAAGCCTCAGTATCAGCAATGGCAGGCCCAACAACAGCATGAGTCCGGTTTTGAGAACTAGTGTGCTTTGAGTTCTTCGGACAGTCAGTTTCATAGTGGCGCGGATGCGTGGTGCCACACTTACGACACTTACGGATAGGGCAATCAAGAAGAAGATGAGCAGGAGAATGACAGAAGGCACACTCGGATGTGTTCGTGTTGCCCACAGATCTGGAATGATTGTTATTGGTCCATTTGCCTTTTGGCTTGGAATGAGACGTGTAGAGAACACTATCAGTAGCAGGCACTGGTGAACACATATGAAGACGAGTTTCTTCACTTAGCAATTCTGAGATTGCTTCTTCAAGGGTAGGTAAAGGCTGCATATGAAGAAGTGAAGCACGAACATTCTCAAATTTATCAGTCAAGCCCATCAAAATGGTGATCAGATGCAGCTGATTGAAGTAGGCGGTGAACTGTTGAGCAGTTTCATCAAAAATCTGAGGTGCTCCAAGACTTATATGATCTCTGAGGGACTGCATTTCAGAGATATAAGAATTGATGGATTGATCAGGAAGTTGACGTTTGCTCTGAAAAGTGGTCCACAGTTGATACTGATGAGATAGACCAGATGATGTATACCGCTTGGCAAGAAAATCCCAGAGACTTTTGGCTGTAATATAACCAAGGAACTGTTGGTTGATCTCAGGAGTAGTGGAGGCATTAATGAAGCCCAAGATACGAGCATTATTAATATCCCACTCGTTCATTCGTTTGGCAAAGTCAACATCATTCTCAGCTGTTTCTTGAACTGGAGCTTTGGATGTGCCAGTAACATAGGTGTAAAGACCATAAGACTTTAACAGAATTGTCATATGGTGATGCCAAAGAATATAGTTGCTACCGTTGAAAACAACAGAGATAGGATTTGAGTGACTGAAATTGGTAGCCATGAAATAAGGAAAAGATAATGAGAAACAGTATTAAAGACCGGAGAAAGCTCGACCGAAAGTGTGTTTCGACCGAAGGTGTTCGACCGGTATAATGTTCAACCGAAGATAAATTCGACCGAAGGTGTTCGACCGAGAGTGTGTGATCGAAGGTGTTCGACCGGTGTGTTCGACCGGTATAATGTTCAACCGAAGATAAATTCGACCGAATGTGATGTTACGGCTAGGGTTTCCAACAGATCGATCGATCGACCAAGAGAGAACAACGAGAGTGAGCGATGGCAAGAACAACAACAAAGGCAAGAACAGCGGCGACGATGAACGGTGAATCGATGAACAGTGAAAAACGTGATGAACAGTAAATCGATGAACAAACCTACAACTCTGATACCATGTTAGAAGATGAAAATGGTTGAAGAACACGATGAATATACTGAAGGTTTGTAACCTCGATATATTGATTGAGAGAAAACTTACAATATATATATGAAAGAGAAAATTATGAGAGTAATCTAACCTAGACTATAATATACAACAAATATATACTAGCCTAAAAGGGCTTGGGCCCTAACATGGGCCTGGGCCTCTATATACATTAACAAAAGTTAATGTGGTTGTAAGTTCGCATCGAAAGTTTGGGAAAGATTCAGATTGGTGGGGTGTTGAGTCTAACTTGGGTAGCACAACATATCTCCTCCTCAACCAAATTGATGACTCTTTGATTTCAGGTTCGTTCTCAAGGTTTTGACAAGCAACGATTTGGGCAACATTGTACTTGATAGGGGGTCACCATAACAACTCGGTTTTCCAAAACAAGTTGAGTTATAAGGAGATCTTGTTCTCTGATATACAAGTTCGTGTGTATGGTTGGATCTTGAAACGATGCTATAAGAATTTTATCCCTTGGGACAGTTGGCTTAAAACTCCGCTTCAACTTACCAGTTGAGCCTCTCGTTTCTTTTGAATTCTCGTTGGTTCGTTTGTTCGATTGTTGGTTACTTTTCCTTCAACTACAGGTTGGATCTGCCTTTGATTGTTGCATCTCGCTGCTTCAGACCCTCCCTAATTGTGTAATTTTTGTTGCTCTTTTTAATATAATTTGTTGTTTTTTAAATTAAACCAAATAAGTTCGACATTGATGATTGATTAAAAAAATATAGAGTAAGTTACGGATTTTGTCCCTTGAGGTTTGTCATTTATTATGGAATTGGTCCTTTATATTCATTTATTATAAAAGAACCTTTCACTTATGCAATTTATTATAGATTTGGTCCTTCACACTAACGACCGTCCCCATGTCCGTTAAATACAAGGGTAAACTGGTTCTTTCACCTTTTCCCTATATTTTACTAGAATTGGATTCCAGTGAGAAGTTGAGGTTAACGTGAGAAGTGGTTATTAACCGTTTGATAAGAAATAAATGCAAATTAGGATGAAATGCATTAAGATAGATGCACCAAATCAATCATTTATAAGCCGTAATTCATAGGTGGACATTTAATTAAAAGTAATCAATGGTTCAGATCCACTTTTCACGCTTCGCACATTAACCTTAACTTCTCTTCCACCTATTTTACCATAACAAATTGTACAAGTAGAAAATTCTTTTGCTATAAATAAAGATAAAAGGCCAAATTATGTAATAAGTAACAAATATAAATCACGATTAAATTAACGGACTGGAGTGACGTCAACGTCGTCACATATGAAATTAGGGCGCATCCTAAAACCCTAAAAAAAATCTTTGCTATCAGCTCAAAGGGTTTAAGCAGAATCGATACTTTGTAGAGGAAATCGGAGAGAAACGATCGGAATCTGCAGAGATGAGTTTAGTAGCAGGATCATACGAGCGATTCATCTGGGGATTCAAGCTCAAAACCCTAAAACACTCCACTGAAACCTTAACCCTATCCCCAATTTTCTCTTTTCCATCTCACCTTTCTCCAATCAAGTGCGTCGCCGTTGCCGGCACCGTCGCCGCATCCGGTGGATCCGACGACACCATCAAGATATACGACCTATCCACTTCATCGGAAGTTGGTTCACTCAACAATCCAACCGCCACCGTCACATCGCTATCGTTTTTCACCCCTCCGTCCCTCTCATCGTTCCCTCGTAGCATGTTTTCTTCATACGATGACGGTAACATCTCGTTATACGATGCCGATCCTTTCGTTCACCTAAAAACGTTGAAGATGCACAAGAAAGGTGTTAATGATATGTCCGTTCATCCGTCGGGGAAGTTGGCGCTGACGGTGGGGAGGGATTCGTGTTTAGCTGTGGTGAATTTGGTTAGAGGAAGGAGAAGTTTTCATCATAGGATGGAGAAAGAAGCTTCTGTTGTGAAATTTGATTGTAGTGGTGATAAGTTTTTCATGGGGACGGATGACAAGATATCAGTTCATGAAGCAGAGGATGCAAAATTGATTGTTGAATTGGAATCCAAGAAAAAAGTTCTTTGCATTGCACCTGGCATGGTTGGTTTGCTGTATTATTCTTTAATTGTGTATAATTGGTTCCTTTTGTTCTTAATCCCTGCCTAATTAAGTTATTTATATTGCATTAATTATTACATACAAATATGAAATATGATATGTTATATGGGAAAACTGCTTTGGAGCTATAGGTTAGTCTGAATAACCAAGGTTGCGAATTGAGATGATTCATAAGCCATGAGGATTCAAAAGGTTCTTATTGTTGGTTGATTTAAAGTTGGTTTTTGTTTGCTACTGCCATGTTCTGCGATGCCTTCACGTTTACAACATGAAAACAAAGTCACAGCCTTTGATAATTCGTTTCAGTTTAATGAATCAATCGTTGTATGTTCAAATTGTAACATTTGCAGTACATCATTTGTTCATACTTTTTGAGTAGGTGACATGCTCATTTCTGATTTCACCCAATCTTGCTTGCCGATATGTGTAGTGTCTCTTTTTGGGCTAATTTGATAGTGATTGAGCCATGTCGACACTAAAAAGCTAGGATAGTGGTATAAGTATGTAGATGCACGGGTTGGGGAAATTTGGAAGGGATATGGAACATATAGAATTATTAGAAATAAATGTATTTGCACAAGATTTATACATATTCATGCATACACTAGAACTGTATAAAACAATCTAAATACCGTCTTTTTGTTGAAAATTGTGACCAAGAGATTTGCTTGGTTTCAAATATGAAATTTTGTCTGGCATACAGACTTCCATAGTATAATTCAAGAACGATACTTACATCCAGACCAAGAGATCTGCTTGGTGGCACCTTGTAAAATTGGAGGAATCCTCGATGTGTCAATCCATAACTAGTCCGTCCACCTTAGTACGGCCTTCTGGCTAGAATTAAGTTTTCAGCACGTTTGTGTCACCATCTTAGTTTATTGTGTTTTTGGATGTTAGTTCTGTGTTTACTTCTTGTTTTTCTTCATTCTTTTATCGGCTTAGATTGAGATCTAACAACCTGAAGCTTTGTTTGAAACTATACCATTGACATTAGTTTCCAACTCCAGCAACTAACACTATACCATATTATCCAATTAAATCATGATGGTAGTAGAGATTAGATAACATTACCAGTATTATGCATAACATTTAAAAGTCATTCACCAATTAGAAGAAACCTTTTGGCACGGTATGCCAGATTGGAAAAATCTTGTGATGACCAGCAAGTGATGGTATGTGTGTGTGTGTAATATATTTAGACTCAGGTTAAGGGGAAACCCCCAAAAAATGTAAAATTGAGGAACATCTTAATAACCGTTCATCTGTACGGTATGCACATGTGCATAAAAGTAATTGAAAATGTTTCCTGGTTTCTATGCACGTCTGCATACTGGACAAATTACTTTTATGCATATGTGCATACCATACAGATGAATGGTTATTAGGGCACTTTTTTGTGGTTTCCCCTGAACCTGATAGTGGTTGCAGTTATTTCATCTTGTAGAGAGGACCCAAGTTATATTAACATTTTGCTTTCATAATGTGCATACACAAGTGCTTTAATATCTGAAATAACTATGAAACTATAACAGAATGGACTTCTTTACACTGGTGGAGAGGACAAGAATCTCACAGCATGGGACACAGTCAGCGGAAAGGTTGCGTATTGCATCGAGGATGCACATTCAGCTCGTCTAAAAGGAATAGTAGTGCTTTCTAAGATTGATGGGACCTCCGATGATGAACCATTCTTGGTGGCATCTGCCTCTTCAGATGGTATCATACGTGTTTGGGATGTTCGCATGGCCAATAAGGAAAAGACAAATCCGTTAGCTGAGGCCAATACGAAGTCTAGGCTCACTTGTCTTGCTGGATCGTCCGTTAAATGTGAGTCTTTAAGACTTTTTTTCCCCTTTTATGGTTTTTCTTATCAGTCTACCAAACCAAGTACTAATAAGTTTGTCTAAATTGTGTTTTTGCTGTCATTAAATTTTTTTTTTTTTCCATTCGGGGTTTCTACGATAATGAGTTGCCATCCTGTGATCCCCATGTTTTCAATTTTTACAACTGCGTAACTTGTCTCCTGCTATGGCAAAAAGGCGGATGGAAATGCAGACTCACTTCCATCCGGATTTACTCCTGTCCCAAAATAAACGTTGAGAATGAAAATGACACACGGTTTTAGAAATGTGTTGTCGGTAAGGGATGTATTACTAACTAACGAGATCGATATTTTTATTTGCAGCGATGAAGAGGAAAGAGCAGCAGCAGAAGGGGAAAGAGCAGCAGCAGTAGAAGGGTTGTAGTGTGTGTTCATTTTTGATTGAATTGTTTGCCTTTCTTAATCAAGCAACAGTAACGGTTTTAAGTCGACAAGTTCATAGGTTAGTTTAATCGAGCAACGGTTACGGTTTGAAGCTACCTTTTTGAAATATTACTCTACTCTAATTATAGCTACAAGATATTCTAAGAGCTTTTTGTGCTTTTATTCCAAATATACCTTAAGATTTTACCTACTACTATTTAATTATTAATTTGTTATATTAATTAATATATTTAATATTTGATTTACAAATCTATACTATATTATAAAACAAGAATAAAAAACTTTTAAATACAAATTATTAGACACATGATACTATCATTTTATGCAATATTTTAAAAATCTTTTAATTTACAAGTATCAAAGCACAAGATATATATTACTACTGCAAACTTCTAATACCCACCAATTTGGTATGTACAGGGTCTTCCTAATACCCACCAATTTGGTATGTACAGGGTCTTCCTTTTATGCAGATATTTCCATGTATCACTATTAATTAATATATTATATTATTATAAATTTGTTTTAATTATATTATTAAATATGTAATTGGTTATTTTTTCTAGATGTCATTAAAATATATAAGATAATTATGAAATTCTAACAAAATACTTAATTTTTTTATATACAAAACATTATATTATTAAGTCTAAATTAAACAAATTTATAAAAAAAAACATTATCATTTTCTCAAAACCATCCAAAATTGTACTGTAAATCGACAAAAAAATAAAATGAAACATTAAAATCGTGATGTATCTTGCTGCATTGCGTGAGTACACTTCTAGTATTAATATTAAGTATTTAATTATTAATGTTTATTACTCATTTTTTGTTTATAAAATATTACTAATGACTTCTATTATTTTAACAAAGTATTAGTTTATTATTAGTTGCATTTTGTTTTTTTATTAAATATAATAAATTAACTATTAGTTGTTTTGAATTAATTTTAGTCATTAATTATTATTATTTATTTTTATGTTGTTATTATCTAGGTAGATGTATTCAACCAAAAATCATATAAAATAATTCTAAAAATATTTTTGTAAGTTATATATAAAATAATGTTATAATTTTTATGTTAAAGAACTAAATGATCTTAATAAAATATTTACTAGTAATTGCTCAATTTATCTATACTTACTATATTATAAAGCACGGATAAAAAACTTTTAAATACAAATTATTAGGCTTGGTACCATCATTTTATACAATATTTTAAAAATCTCTTAATTTATAAGTATCAAAGCACAAGATACATATTACTACTGCAGACTTCTAAGTTCTAACACCCACCAATTTGGTATGTACAGAGCGTTCCTTTTATGCAGACATTTCCATAAATTTGTTTTAATTATATTATTAAATATGTAATTGGTTATTTTTTCTAGATGTCATTAAAATATATAAGATAATCATTGAATTCTAACAAAATACTTATTTCTTTTTATATAAAAAGCGTTATATTATTAAGCCTAAATTAAACAAATTTATATATAAAAAAACATTATCACTTTCTCAAAACCATCCAAAATCGTACTGTAAATCGACCAAAAAAACAAAAAATAAGTTAACTAAGTCATTATATAAAAAAACAAAAAATAAGTTAACTTATCAACACATTTTTTAAAGGCATTCACAATTTTTAACGGACTTATCAGTTAACTTTTGATAAAGCGACTCATCCATCAGCTAAGGCTATGTTTGGCTAACTAACTGATAAGCTAGCTTTTCAAAACGTTACTATGAGTAGTTTTTCAATAAACCAACTTATAAGCTAGTTTATGGTCATCCAAACATGTACCCAAAATTTTGCCAAACAATGCCTAAGAGTTAACTACTAAACATAGCCTAAAATCAAGGGTGTTTTGTTCACATAATATTTTTGGATATAATGAAATATTTCAAAAAGAATTTGACTTTGAAATAATTGAAATGAAATGGTATTGAGTTTGACCATGTTTAATTGACATACATTGGAATGGAATTCGTTAAAGGAATAAGAATTTGTCTGTCTGGTTCACATAATGTAGCTTTATAATTGGAATGAAATATTAGTAATTGACCCAAATACCCCTTTTGAAAAGTTTGAAACCGAAATCCAACTATGTGGTGGTCAGTGGTGGTTTAGAACAATGGTGGTCGACGATGGTTTAGAAATGTGGTTCAGATCGTGGTGGTCGGTAGTGGTTTAGATCGGTGGTGGTCAACGATGGTGGTTGGCAACAGTTCAGATTGATGGTAGTCGACGACAGTTCAGATCGGTGGTGGTCGACAGTGGTTCAGATCATGGTGGTCAATGATGGTGGTTTAAATCGGTGGTGCTCGATAGCAGCAGTTTAGATCGGTGGTGGTCGGCGGTGGTGGTCGGCGGTGGCGGTTCATATTGGTGGTGGTCGTCAACGATTTAGATCGATGGTGGTCGGCGACGGTTCATAACGGTGGTCGGTGGCGGTTTAGAACGATGGTCGATTGGTGGTGGTCAGCGGTGGTTCAGAACGATGGTCGGCGATGGTTCAGACGGTGGTCGGCTACGGTTCAGAACGATGGTCGATTGGTGATGGTCAGCGGTGGTTCAGAACGATGGTCGATTGGTGGTGGTCAGCAGTGGTTCGGAACGATGGTCGACGGTGGTTCAGAACGGTGGTTGGCGGTGGTTTAGATCTGGGGTGGTCGGCGGTGGTTCAGTTCTAGGGTGGTCGGTGGTGGTTCAAATTGGTGGTTATCGACGGTGGTTCAGATCGATGGTTGACGATGGTTCAGATTGATGGTGGTCGACGGTGGTTCAGAATGGTGGTCAACGGTGGTTCAGAATGATGGTCAGCGGTGGTTCAAATCGGTGGCGGTCGACGGTGGTTCAGAACGATGGTCGCGGTAGTTCAGAGCGGTGGTCGATGGTGGTTCAGATCGGTGGTGGTCGGTGATGGTCAATGGCAATTCAAATCGGTGGCGGTCGACGGAGGTTCATATGGGTATATGCAAATCAAGTAGGGAAGATGGAGATAGTTTTGTCTTTTTGAGAAAATGTGATGAAATGGAATTGAATTTCTTCTCGGTTGTGATGGAAAGACCAAATCCATGAATGTTGGAATTTGTGGATTTCAACTCCATTCCATAGGTAAACCAAACCCCCGAATGGAATTTGGTAAATGGAATTGATCATTCCAATTTCTTCAGCTTCCGTCGGAATTCTGTGAACCAAATGCCTCCTAAGGGTTTTTTTCTTTTTTGCCATCTTCAAACTTTTTCTCACAAAATAGCCAAGAAGCCACAGGTGAACGTTGCAAGACACTTTTTCTTGCAGTTTCTGATATTTTCTGACACACACAGATGAAAAGTGAGTGCACCGCAAAAATAAATCGAGGCACCGCAACTTGCAACACCACAAGGACATGCATCAACGTACAAAAAACAAGCCAAAGCCTCAGGTTGCGTCACTGCAAAAAGTATTTTACAGCAAAGACTTGCAGTTTCTTGCATATTTAAAAATAAAATTAAATGACAACTACAATATAAACCATTTTCTATTATGTGGCTATTTAAGATGATAACCCTAAAACTTAGGGGGTGTTTGGTTAGAGGTACCAAGTAACAATTAATTAGACTGAAAAGAAAAGATAATGTTTGATTTTATAAAATATAACGGGTCCAACCCTCTATAAGCCCAAATTTTTTATTTCATGTCAAATTAGGGGAAATGAAAATTTATTCCCATTTTCATTTCCTAACCTGAACCAACCCTTAAGTTAAAGATTGTTTGATTGATTTTTTATTAAGTCATGTATGGATAAAATTGATTGTGTAATCTGTTTGTATGTATTGAAAAGGTTTTTGTTTGAGAGTAAAAGAAACGGATTTTTTAATTGGGAGGGACAACTTACTACATAAAGTTTCCCCTTAGTAGCTTACAAAACAAGTCACTTTCTATATTTTTGAAGCTACTAGTTAGCCTACTAATAAACAATCATGTATAATTGACTAAGGGGTCGTTTACCCGAACGCTTACCCCGCAAGTGCTTACCGGTGAGACTACACTATTATTTAACTTACCGGGTAAGGTTCTAGTCAATTGAAACGGTATTGTATGCAATAATTTATTCAGTAAGCGCTAACTGGGTAAGAGTTGTCACCTTCACTTATCGGGTAAGACTCTCGGTCCTTGTCATTGCTCTTACCCGGTAAGATTTTAGGCTCTTGGTTGCCATGTATATCCAGTAAGATAATTGACCTGATAAACACTTACCGGATAAACGTTTCATAAACGGTCACTAAATAAGCTGTAAGTCTCGTTAAATTACTGAGGTGTGAACAAACACACGATTATTCTTATTTTTTTAGAACTTGGCAATACAATTATTAGACGGTGGTAAGTGGAGGCAAGTACACCCATGTGACTGCCCATCGTAAGCTTTTGTGGATTCACGGATACGGAATCTCTCCCTACACCTATAAAACATTAAAACCACAGATGCTGTCCAAACAAAGATCCAGTTATTCCATAAAAACAATTTTAACCTTTTCTTTCATGAATGTTTCCAATAACAATTTATGAATTATTAACTGCTTTTTTTAACTTTAAATGTTGAAGGCAAAGGATCGTATGAGAAGTTGACGTTAACGTGAGAAGCGTGAGCAGTGGATTTGAACCGTTTGATCACTTTTAATCTCTTGTGAGTCTTGTCCTCCCATGAATTGCGTATTAGAAGAGAATTGATCCGGTGCATCTCATCCTACGGTTGATAACCGCTTCTCACGATAACCTCAACTTCTCATCGGAACCCAACCCAAATGTTGAATCGGTATTATATACTATACGAAAGATTTTGTGAGAAGAAGAGTTCAAGTGAGAAGGAATTTGGACACTTGATGATTTTTAATCTCAAACCCATCGCAGTACATCTCATCCTAATATGAATCTAAGGGTGAAAATCTCTTCTTACTATTCTTAGTATATTTTTCATTCCCATCGAGATCCAACCCTTGTATGTACTGATGAAATAATTGAATTTTAATTTCAAAATAGGACAAAAAATAAAGAAAGTACGTAGCAATAAATGTTTAGGTTATAAATGATAATAATATTTTCAAAATTTTTTTGCCTTGTTAATTTTTTTTTTTTTTTTTGGAAGGAGTATCCCAGTCCACTTTGGGTCCAGACTAATATCCGAAAAACAGACATTTGGCCCTCGGGCATTCATCCTGTGGCCACAAGGATGACACCCATGCCAATAATTGGCACAAATGTTGCGTGTGAGGCTCGAACCCGGACAACCGCTATGAAGTCCCCAGACTCTTACCACCACGCCACACCCTTGTGGTTTTGTTAAACTTATTTAGGCTATGTTTGGCAAACTAGCTAATAAGCTAGCTGATAGCTGATAAACTAGTTTTTTAAAACACTACTATGAGTAGTTTTTCAATAGATAACTTATAAGCTAGTTTATGATCATCCAAACATGTAAAAAAAAAGATAGCTTATAAGCTAGCCTTTTTTTTTTTTTTTTTTTTGCCAAACAATGCCTTAATTATGTAAATATTACTTTTAGTTGTTGTTTTAGACATATAATAATTTCAAAAAGTTAGTTGTTGATATCATATGGTAGAAATGGAAAGAAAAAAAAGGGTTGATTAAGTTATAAACAAACAGAAGGGTTATTTGGTTGGCTTTATATTAAGTGTATGTTAGTTAGTAGTTTAATGAGTTTAATGGATTTACACTTTATTCGATCAACTACACACGATTGTTTGGTAGCGATTTAAGGATATAGAAGGTGACTTATTTAGTAAGTTTTTAGGGGGAACTTTATGCAAAAAGCCAAAATTTTTCCAAACCCGTCTCTCGCAATTGAAAAACACGCTTCATCCATCTATGAAAAAACCCTCCCAAAAAATCTTTCCAATCTATACAGACATATTAATCCACACAGACAGCTTCATCCATATATGACTTAATGAAAAACCAACCAAACAACCCCTAGATCTTATATGGATAAAGTTGTATATGTTGATTAATTTATCTATATAGATGAGAAAGGCCTTTGTTTAGGAGAGTTTCATATATGAAAGGAGCGTGTTTTAAATTGGAATGGAGCATATTGGATAAAACTTGGTTTGCTGCATAAAGCTCCTCCGGAATAAGCTAGTTTTTATAACATTAAGGGGCTATTTGGTTGGCTTTCCATTAAGTTTTGTATGAATAAAGTTGTCTGTGTGGATTAATCTGTCTGTATAGATTTAGAATATTTTTATTTGAGAGAGTTTTTTCATAGATGAAAGGAACGTGTTTTTTAATGAGAGGGACTGGTTTGGAAAAAACTTGGCTTTCTGCATAAAACTCCCCCTTGAAATCTTACTGAATAAGCCACTTTTTATATCACTAAGCCACTACCAAACAGTCATATATAGCTGACTGAATAAGCTATGAGTCTTATTAAGCTCATTAAGCTGCTAACAAACAGACCCTAAGTCACTACCACACAATAATGTATAACTAACTGAATAAACATAAGTATCTTTAAGCTCATTAAGCTAATCACCAACAGGCCTTGTATGATTGAATTAATAAGCCGTTTGGATAATTGAACTTATAAAGTCGTAAACAAAAAGACATCTATCGTTGATATGTAAAAGGTTAAGTTTTAAAACCTAAATTAAATTTTATTTAAGTTTTTAAGTGTGACAAATCGAACAAATGAGCTTTAATAGAATATTTATTTAATTAATTTTAAATATCAATGGTATAATGATAATTTTAATTAGTATTATTTTCTAGATGTTAAAGGGAACAACAATATACTGAGAGAATGAATCTGTAATTCTCATTAACCAGAAGCCCTTTAAATAGGGATGAGTTACAAGTAGATAGTTAGGAGATATTTCAGTTCCAATCTAACTTTGATATATTTATCTCTATCTCTATCTCTATCGTCATATTCTTTAGACGATGACACACTTATCCTACAACACTCCCCTTGTGCCGAGTTAAAGAAGTGGTGGTGCATAGTTGTTGTCTCGTTAAAACCTTACACCAAAATAAAACCCAGTGGGAAAAATAAAAATATGACGAAGGAAAGAGTATAACGCACCAGTTTCCTTTGCAATACATAGACTTTTCCTTCAGTCTAGTTTTATCTTAGATTCGTACTTTAATCATGAGAGTTAGGAAAACATGATGGTATATAAACAGTTGCCTCACTAAAACCTTACTGACAGGCCCTTTTGTTTACCTTAGGGTGAGACAGATAATACCAAAAAGCAAGTATACAAATTGGTACTATGTCGCCTTACAAGTAATAAAATGGTAAAGATACCAGATATCGTCCCACAGAGATTGGATTGAAAAGTGTGTTAAAAGTATAATGAAAGATGAGATTTCAGATGACGAATTTGAAGCAATATTTTGGAAGGTTGGTTAACACATATTTAACTAAACAAGAATAAACGAGAAGCAAGGGTGTAAGACTTTTGATGGTATATGAATCCAAAATCCAGCAGGTCAATGCTACAGCACTGTCATAGCATGATGCTATTTGAATGCTGTAGCATGCTTCTGACGATAACTAGTTTTATTATCGATTTCAAGACACGTTCCTCTCGGACTCTCACCATCCTATTATTCCAGTAGCTATGAATCATCTCATCTCTGAGCAAAATTCCAGATAAGGGAATGATGGGAATGGAGTTCTCAAAATATACGGCAAAACAAATTCTCTTTGTTAAAAGTTACTCTTTCGACATAACCCCCGTACCTCCCAAGTTGATGTATTCCAAATAGCTTATCTCTAAGTCTATTCCATTTTAACCCTTTGAAAAAGTGACAACTTATCAAGAATGAATCATTTTATATGACACAAGTAACAACTCTCGTTGCAAGTAACTCTTTCGATATTACCTCTCATGTCATTAAATTGACGTGCTATTCAATGGCCTATCTCTAGGTCCATGACACCATTACACTATCAAAATAATCATTTTGTCAAAGAGTTTTGTTATCTTGATAAAACTTGAGTTGGAATAATAAAATTTCGTTAAAGTCACAAAAACCCACTTTCTTTTAGATCCACATAACCACCCTTTGCCTCACACCCAAGCTAAGAGGATTAGCTACTAATTACAATAAAGAAATAAAAACTACTACTAAGAATTACAACGAATAACATAATGGAAATTGCTCTTGAAATGTAAATGACTTGAAGGTATATAAATATATATATATGTGTAACTAAAAATGTAAAGACGAGAATGTAAATTACAAGGAAATGGAAATGACAAGAAAGTAAACTTGAATATAACTATAATAAACTTTAACTACTAAAATCTAGAACAAAAGAGAAAAGGAAAGGCTAGAGATGCAAGATGGAAAAATAAAATACAACTAAAAGAAATGTGCAGGTGGGTGCTGTTTGGATGTTGCAGCATGCATATTCAAATATGGAGATTATATAAAGATGATGAAGAACACTATGAAGATCATAAGAACATAAGGATGAATTCTGGAAATTAACGAGGACACTGGACTGGAAGAAGACTAGTTCGTGAGCTAGACAGAAAATAAAAGATTACACTAAGCATAACAACATTGAACTCTTAAAAAGATGAAGAACAAGATGAAGAACATAAACACTAACACTTCAAATTAAAGAACTAAAGAAGATGATTAGCAATCAGCTCCTAAGCTTGCTGCAGATTCGAAATAATAACCCAAAATATGTTAAGATGATAGAAGTAGATGTAGGTGATGTCCCCTTAAGAGCAACTAAGCACTCCTTTTATAACAAAAGGGAGTGGCAAACTTGCAATTTTAAGGGGAATCTAATTGTACTTACCTAGTCTACACCTAACTAGAGTTACCAAAGCTTGTCCCCATTTAACCAACATATTACAAACCAGGTTAACTAATGTTTAGAGGTTACAATCAGATTAGTTCCATGCCAAAAATCAGATTATGCTCCATCCTCTTTCATTCTTTCATCAAAACCATCAGCTCCATGTTGTTTCCATGCTGCAGCATGCCCTGTTTCCAAATAGATTTTCAAAGGATAACCAAAATTAGCCTACAATCTTCATAGAACAAGCAAATCACACAATTTAAGCTCCAAGACACAATAAATGGAAAATAAGACAGAAAATGACTCAAAGTGGGATTTGAAAATGAAAAATCCTATCTAAAAAGGCTAAAAGAAAAGGGCTTAAGTACTCAAAATTGAGTACTTATCACTTACACCAAGGAACAAAACCCAATGGGAAAAATAAAACCTTGGTTGAAGGAAAGAGCACAACATACCAATATCACAAATATAGTAGACTCCCCCTTTTGTCTACTACTCCCCCTGATTCGTGCATTAACCAAGGGAATTTGGAAAACATTTCCATTTACTTTCTACACGTTTCCCAATATATGGTTTTAGGTAATGACTTGGTAAAATATGTCACATTCTTTTGACACCTTACTTGATTTACTTGAATCTAAAGGAGAGTCTTTTATTGCTGATTGTATAGAAACTTAAGCAGAATATGCTTTGTGTTATTACCCCTGATGTATCTTTTGTTCATTTCTTCGATACATGATACATTATTTCCATATATGCAAGTAGGATACTGGTTGAACCCAGAATTACTAACTCCTATAATATATAATGATAGTCCTTAATCATATACATTATTTTATTATCTCATGGAGGGTAACATTCTTGGATTAATTCAAGGAGGTAGTTACAAAGGATCGCTTAGTTTACTTCCAAGCAATCGACGTGTTCCTTGTGGTAATTCTTTATTCAGTTTGGGAACATCATTTGTATGGGTCAGTATAACACCCTAAAAATTGGTGCGATTTAAAACTTAAAATTTTGGCAACATGACGACTGCAAATTGGTGAAACCTGTAGTACAAGATCCGTCAAGGCATCCCAAAGTATCAACCCAAAGAGGGGAATAAAACATCAGAAATACAAGTTCACTAATGCGAGGCATAAAGTTACGACAACCTAAATAATCTAGATTTCCCTATCAGATTACAATCGGGTGTCGCTATCCTCCACAAACTAGTGACTATACACCAAAAATGCCGGTCTCTAGATCTTTCAAAATGATCGCTCTCGATCGCTCGATCGAACACTCATTCCCGTAGATGCCCGCCACTAGAGTTTCCTGTCATACATGACAACCAGAGAAACAAGTGTTAGGCTAAGGCCTAGTGAGAACACATAAAGGAAATTAAATCATGAAAAGAGATCACAATACAAGATCATTATAATTTTCACGGCCCTCTACCAATGTGCTTCACCTGACATTAATCAATATGCCACAATCAATATCATCAACGAAATTTATAATGTTTTCCCAATTCATTGGATCTTGACTAGCATCAACCCAAACAAGATCTTTAGCTATTTGACACTCAATCCAAACCGGATCTTTAGCCTACTTATGACCTCAACTCAAACCGAGTCTTTAGTCTATCCATGACCTCAACTCAAACCGAGTCTTTAGTCTATCCACGACCTCAACTCAAACCGAGTCTTTAGTCTATACTTGACCTCAACTCAAACCGAGTCTTTAGTCCATTCTTGACCTCAACTCAAACCGAGTATTTAGTCTATTCATGACCTCAACTCAAACCGAGTCTTTAGTCTATACTTGACCTCAACTCAAACCGAGTCTTTAGTCTATACTTGACCTCAACTCAAACCGAGTCTTTAGTCTATCCATAAATGGCAGCTCAAGTCGAGACTTAAAATCAATATCAATTCCCATTTAGTGACCAAACATACAACTCAATACTCTTACTTGGCCATTACTACATAGCTTGGCCAAATAGCCTATTTAATACTCTCCATTTGCATTTTACCCCCAAAATAGGGTTTGAGGTTAACTCCACATGAGCAAGTAAGCAATAACTAGAATACACGTAATTACCAACACATTATCAGACATGTATGAGAATAGAAGAGTCAAGAAACACTCACCTTGGTGATCTCTCACAAGAAATCAAACCCTAAAGTGGTAGGTGGGAAGTTGGAGACTTGAGAAGTGGTTGCAAGCTAAAATCCTTCCAAAATCACACCCAAGGAAGCATTTATTCCACCATTAAAACCACCATAAGATCATTAATTGACATGGTTGAAGTTGGGGTAGAAACCTTACCAAAATCGCTGGAGAGAAACCCTCTATCAGCTCCCAAAATCAACCCTAAATGAAGAAATCCCGTAAATGAGGTATTTATACCCCTGCTGCCCGGCGGCGATTGTGCCACGGCGATTGTCACATCCGTCACTATCGCTGGCAATGTCGCGAGGACTCCCCACCCCGCGGTACAGCTTGGGCGATTGTGCCCTCGCGATTGTGACCACGTCACTATCGCTGGCACTATCGCCGAGAAGGCCCCGACTGGCCCAAATTTATCAGTCCTGATTTTTAACTCGCGAGGACCAAAACTGATCGAGACCCCCGATACGTTTAAATCCCAAAACAAGATAATTCATAACATGATAATTCCAAATACCAAGTTCTAGAATTCGGGGTGTTACAATCCTCCCCAACTTGGAAACGATTTCGTCCTCGAAATCTATACTATACGAACATGCGATGATATCTACGCTTCATGTCCTCTTCCGACTCCCATGTCACGTTCGTGCCTCGGTGGTGTCTCCATTGTACCTTGATCATCACGACTTCCTTATGGCGAAGTCTCTTAGTTTCCCTTTCCAAAATAGCCTCGGGTTCCTCCACGCATCGGTTGTCCTCCACACGAATCTCGGATAGCGGTATGACACTCTCTTCCTCCGCTAGGCACTTCCGCAAATAACACACATGAAACGTTGGGTGGATTCCGTCCATCTCAGGTGGCAAGTCTAGCTTATAAGCTTGAAGTCCAATACGCTCTAGGATAGTGAATGGCCCGAGGAAACGGGGACTTAGCTTCCCACGCTTCCCAAAACGGATCAAACCCTTCCAGGGAGATACTTTCAACATTACACGATCTCCCACTTGGAACTCCACCGGTCTTCTTTTCTTGTCGGCGTAAACTTTCTGACGATCTTGCGCCGCTTTCAACCGCTCTCGAATCGACTTAACCTTGTCAGCCGTCTCTTGTACTAACTCTGGTCCAGCAAACTGCTTCTCCCCCGTTTCTAACCAGCATACGGGGGTTCTACACTTCCGCCCATACAAAGCTTCAAAAGGTGCCATTCCCAGACTGGAATGATAACTGTTGTTGTACGCAAATTCCACCAAAGGTAGGTGGGTATCCCAATTTCCGCCGAAATCGATCACACATGATCTAAGCATGTCTTCAAGCGTTTGAATGGTCCTTTCACTTTGTCCGTCCGTTTGTGGGTGATATGCCGTGCTTAAATTTACTCGTGTACCCAACTCTTGATGCAAAGCTCCCCAAAACCTCGATGTGAACCGACTATCACGATCGGAAACTATCGACAATGGTATACCGTGCCTAGAGACTACCTCGTCTATATAGAGCTTTGCCAACTTATCCATCGGCAAGGTTTCCCGCATCGCTAGAAAGTGAGCACTCTTAGTCAAACGGTCGACAATAACCCAAATAGTGTCGTTCCCCCTCAAGGTCTTTGGTAGTTTGGTCACGAAGTCCATGGTAACCTTGTCCCATTTCCACTCGGGTATTTCAAGCGATTGGAGGCTTCCGTAGGGTCGTTGATGCTCGGCCTTCACTTGTGAACAAGTTACACATCGTTCTACGAAATGAGCTACATCCAATTTCATAATCGGCCACCAATAGTGCAACTTTAAATCCCGATACATCTTGGTGCTTCCCGGGTGGATAGAATACTTAGATTTATGCGCGTCCTCCAAAAGAAGCTCCCGACAACCCCCAAACTTCGGTACCCAAACTCGCCCATTTAAGCACTTGATCCCTCGACTATCTTCGGTCAAAAGTAACCGTTGTTTGGTCATCACCTCTTCCTTGAGATTTTCTTCCTTTAAGGCTTCGGCTTGCGCCCTTTTAATCCTTTCTATAAGGCTCGAGATTAACTCAATCCGAGTGAGTTTGGCTTGAAGCTTCCCGCTGTACTCTTTCCGACTTAAGGCGTCGGCCACCACGTTTGCTTTACCCGGGTGGTAGAGTAATTCACAATCGTAATCCTTAAGTAGTTCTAGCCACCGGCGTTGCCTCATGTTGAGTTCTTTCTGATCGAAGACATACTTCAAGCTCTTGTGATCCGTATACAAGGTACACTTCGTACCATACAGATAATGTCTCCATAACTTTAATGCGAACACTACCGCCGCCAACTCCAAGTCATGAGTGGGGTAGTTTTTCTCGTGCACCTTCAATTGCCTAGATGCGTACGCGATCACCTTCCCCCTTTGCATTAGTACACATCCAAGCCCCAACTTGGATGCATCGCTAAAGACCACAAAATCCTCCGATCCTTCCGGCAAGGACAAGATCGGAGCTTCACATAGTTTCCTTTGCAAGGTCCGAAATGCTTTCTCTTGATCTTCGGTCCACACAAACTTTACATTCTTCTTGGTCAACATAGTCAACGAAGAAGCAATCTTGGAGAAGTCTTGTATGAATCTTCGGTAATACCCCGCCAAGCCTAGGAAACTTCGAATTTCGGAGGGGCTTTTTGGAGATTCCCAATTCATCATAGCTTCAATCTTGGCCGGGTCCACCTTCACTCCATCTTTTGAAACTACGTGCCCCAAGAACTGCACTTCCTTCAACCAAAACTCGCATTTGGAAACTTGGCATAAAGTTTCTCCTTTCTTAAGATTTCCAACACCTCTCGAAGGTGATGCGCATGCTCGGCTTCACCCTTCGAGTAGATAAGGATGTCGTCGATGAACACAATGACCGACTTGTCAAGAAATGGTCGGCACACGCGATTCATCAAATCCATGAACACCGCTGGAGCGTTCGTCAAACCGAATGGCATTACTAGAAACTCGTAGTGGCCATAACGCGTCCTAAAAGCAGTTTTAGGAATGTCTTCTTCCTTGACTTTCACTTGATGATAACCCGAACGGCGATCGATCTTCGAAAAGCAACCCGCTCCTTGCAGTTGGTCAAAAAGATCATCGATCCTAGGGAGTGGGTATTTGTTCTTCACTGTTACCTTATTCAGTTCCCTATAATCGATGCACATCCGCATGGTACCGTCCTTCTTCTTTACAAATAAGACCGGTGCTCCCCAAGGCGAGGAACTCGGTCTTACGAATCCCTTTTCTAAAAGGTCTTGCAATTGACTCATCATTTCCTTCATCTCTGATGGGGCCAAACGATATGGAGCTCGGGCTATAGGAGCCGCTCCTGGTGCTAGGTCGATCTTGAACTCCACTTGACGGTCAGGCGGTAAACTAGGCAAGTCGTCCGGGAATACATCGGAAAACTCCTTTACCACTGCGACATCCTCTAGCTTCTTCTTCTCGAGTTTGGCATTTATCACATATGCCAGAAAGGATGGGCATCCCTTCGCTAAGCACTTTCGCGCCTTTACTAAGTTAATGATTGCCACTTCTCCCTTCCGTCTTTCACCGTACACAGTTACCGAATCTTCATTCGAGATCGGAATCCGAATTAGTTTCTTTGCACAAAGGATTTCGGCCTGGTTATCCGCTAACCAATCCATCCCAACTACCACGTCAAATCCCCCAATAACCATCGGCATTAGGTTGACCGGAAACTCCTTCCCTTCAATCTCCAACTTGCAACCTTCCAGAACCTCTCGGACTACTACTTGACCGCCGTCCGCTAATTCTACCACTATTGCATTTTCTAAACTACTAGCGGGCACAGATAACTTTTGGCAAAACGATAACGATACAAACGAAAAGCTCGCGCCGGAATCAAACAATATACGCGTAGGCACGGAGTTTAGAAGAAACGTACCCGACACTACATCTGTCGAAGCCCTTGCTTCCTCGGTGGTCATTTGAAATGCTCTTCCCGTCGCTCTTGGAGGATCCGCCTTCTTCATATCTTTTCCCCCTGTCTTCGTCTTCGGACACTCGCTCCGAAAGTGACCTGGTTCCTTGCACTCAAAGCATGTAATCCCTCGGACCGGGCAATCACGACGCTCATGACCCGTCTTTCCACACTTGAAACAAATTGACCCTCCCGGATTGCACGGGCCAACATGTTTGCTCCGACACCTAGGGCACCACCTAGCTTCGCGTCCCGATTTGCTCCTACGGTAGTTGTTGGTGAAAGGCCTTGTCCTTCTTGAAGGTGCGGAGTTTCCTTCCCACCTCCTCTTCTCAGCTGGTCCACTCCTTTCTACTTTGCTTGTGCTATAGGAGTCCTCCACTAATTGAGCCTCTTCGATAGCTTCGCGGAGGGTAGAGACTTTAGACACTCGAACTAGATTCTTCATCTCACTCGACAACCCTTTGGTGTAGGCCTTGATCTTTTCCTTTTCGGTTGGGACTAGATGTCCCACCAAACCGAGCTTATCCATGAACTGACGGTTATATTCCCTCAATGACAGGTTCCCTTTCCTCAGATTTCGGAACTCTTCCTCCAATCGATCTAAGGCACGTTCGTTGCAAAACTCTTCCATCAGTTTCTTCTTAAAGGTTGACCAACTCAGTTTGGCCAACACCGTGGCCTCCACCGACGAGGAGTAAACGTTCCACCACGTTAGGGCTATTCCCCTCAACATTTGAGAACCAAAAATTGCTTTCTGACCCTCCCCGCATTCACTTGATCTGAAGGCCTGCTCCATCTCTCTTACCCAGTTCATACACACTAATGGATCATCGGTACCTTTGAACTCTGGGGGTCGGCATCCACCATTAAAACCCAAGGAAGCATTTATTCCACCATTAAAACCACCATAAGATCATTAATTGACATGGTTGAAGTTGGGGTAGAAACCTTACCAAAATCGCTGGAGAGAAACCCTCTATCAGCTCCCAAAATCAACCCTAAATGAAGAAATCCCGTAAATGAGGTATTTATACCCCTGCTGCCCGGCGGCGATTGTGCCACGACGATTGTGACATCCGTCACTATCGCTGGCAATGTCGCGAGGACTCCCCACCCCGCGGTACAGCTTGGGCGATTGTGCCCTCGCGATTGTGACCACGTCACTATCGCTGGCACTATCGCCGAGAAGGCCCCGACTGACCCAAATTTATCAGTCCTGATTTTTAACTTGCGAGGACCAAAACTGATCGAGACCCCCGATACGTTTAAATCCCAAAACAAGATAATTCATAACATGATAATTCCAAATACCAAGTTCTAGAATTCGGGGTGTTACAGTCAGACAGATACCTAATATCAACAAACACATACCAAGACATTATTTGGTGTTTTTTTATAAGAGTTAGTACTTTTGCTGCTTACATTCTAAGTAGGTATTGAAGTTCCATTATCAATCCCATTTTTCTTTCTATAGTGAAAGTATAAACCATGTCAATGGTTCCAAAAGATTAATTTAATATCATTCCAATGATTTTGCGTTGGCGCTGAGCTAAATCTAGCTAACAAGTTCACTGAGAAATACAATATATGGTCAAGTGTATTATGTTAAGTACGATAATGCGCATATTGTACTTATATAGGGAATTCTAACTCCCAACATTTTTCGTCATCATCCTTTAGACGAAATGAATCTTTCCTTATATCCGACACTTCGACTGATCATGGGAGTGCTAACCGGATTCGCTTTGTCCATATTAAATTGCCTGATTATTTTCTGGACATATGCGATCGGTGAATTAATATTTCACAAACTCGGTGTCCTAGCTCAAATATCTAGACAAAACCAAGTTTTCCCAATATCTTTCCTCTCAAAATCAGATTTCAAGTAGCTTGTGGTTTCTCTTATTTCATCAAGAGTGCCTATTATGTTCATAACATTTACATATAGAGCTACTTTGAAAATCTGAAACTTGTTTTCCATAATAAATAAGCAAGAGAACATTTCATCGTTCTTATATATCCTTTCCCAATCAAGTATTCCATTAGGCGGGTATACCACATCCACTTATATTGTTTTAATCTATAAAGTGGGCGTTTCAATTTATTGCAAACACATTTCGTGGTTTATAGTTGCTTGATTTTGGTAATGTAATATCATCAAGCACTTTTATATATCTCTAAATCTAGATCCCCGTAGAGATATGTGGTAACCACATTCATGAGTTGCATTTCTAGTCCTTCGGAAACTACTAGGCTAGTAAATTATACGGATGTCATAACATCCATCATGAGAGAGTAAGTCTCCTCGTGGTCAATCCAGGGCGTTGTGAGAAACCTTGGGCCAAAGGAGAGTCTCATACATTATGACTTAATTATTCTCATTACGCTTTAGGACAAATGATTTATCTATGTCTTACAGGCTTTACACTTGGTGGGTTAGCACTACCAAACCAAATACCTGTTCATTTGTCAAATAATATGATTCTCTTGGATTTGCTTATTTAGGCCAGTTTGCTCTTTGTTGATATTTTCCAACTGAGCATGGTTCGATGTCAATGTGCTCTATCACCTCATAAACAATAATATATGCGAACTATATCATCAATAATTATATATGATCTGTACATCGACTCATATGTGCTCTCATAGTTCATTTGAGATTAATATTCATCTCTAGAATCAATATTAACTTCGGAGCGTCCTCTAGTGATGATTCATAGACATAGTTTAATCAGAGACAATCTCATGAGAGGTTTATGTATTGATGACAAATAGTTGTGCCTTACTCTTCTCTTCCTTTAGATGAGTATCTATCGAACCAAGTAGCTTCCCCCATTTCCGTTTAGGAGTTACGACCTCAACCACACCTCCACTATGTGTGATTGCAACGCACTTTCCAATGGCGTTGTGCCCCTGTTGGGGACTTTTTAACCTTGCAAGTATATTTGCAGCTCGTATATGTGATCTTGTCACTTTTGGAATATTAAACGTATCAGGTATCGAGTCTGATTCGTTTGACTTCAACATTACGTTGTGAAGTTTTGGGGATCGAAATGAGACAGAGTGGGAATATTCAATGACACTTCCTGTCGTTCCCATGGAAAATCCTTTTTCCTATATCCCCCTAACGACGGGAAGACTGTCTCATGAAAGTGACAACCCGCAAATCTAGCGGTAAAGAGATCACTAGTCAAATATTATAATTAGCGGATAATTGTTGGGGATTCATATCCAACATATACCAAATCGTTTTTAAGGACCCATTTTGATGCGCTGTGGGGGCACAATTGGCACATATAATCAAACATGCGTAAATGTAAAGTATCAGACTTATATCCAGTTACCAACTGGTACGCATGAGCAAGTAGTGGGTCTAAAAACAAAAAAACTGCATATAATAATTGCATAACCCCAGGTAGATGTGGGTAAATTGGTGCGCATTACTAATACCCTAGATGTCATCATATTCTTTTGATAACAACTTCTATGAGACCATTTTATATATACACATGGGGTATAGGAAACTTTACATTGATCCTAATACATATGCAATTAACATCAAATCCTTATGATGTAAATTCTCCAGCATTCAAAGTCATGTAGACTTGATGAAATAATCAGGGTGGTGAGACCTTAAACGTATAGTTAGTGCTAGGAGTGCAGTATTTCATGTGGACAATAATACGACATGCGTTCATCGTGTCGAAACCAGAACCATAAAGTACTTTAATGGCCCGCATTCTGGATGTTTATGTCCATAAATATCACCTTGTATTCGTTGTAACAATGGAATATTTTTGTATTATGTCCTTAGCTTTAGGATGGTCTCAATCCTGTCTTGGCTAAGGAGTAGATTATATACAAAAGTTTTAGGTATTCGAGAGGGCATATAGCAATGTTGTTTCTTATGTTACAGAAGTCAACAGTTGCAATTTTCCTCATTCTGCCTTTCACTCAAAAGAGAATGTGTCCATGTGTATTTTGCAATACACGAATCACTATGTCATAACCACGGTGTCCCGCATGGTCAAGCCAAAACATATATGTGTTATTGCCCCCAAAAGTTCTTTATTGGTGACATAATATGTTCCGATGACCCAATAATCTACTAGTTTGACACATTAGTTTCCATGATATATGTTTACTTTCATATATTCATTAGAACTTATGTATATATGCTCATTTCCATTTCCATTTGATACGGATATCTTTACAAGGTTCCTATTAATTTTGTACCAACAAGAGAGTGACAGTCCATCGTCTAAGTAATTTGGTTGGATGTATTATAAAACAAGTATTAGTCTATCTTTTTTTTCAAGGGTGTGATAGGTCAAAAAAAAATCAATTCTCCTCGATACATTCCTACACGGAACGGAGAATATTGATTTTTTTTTTTTGTATTTGTTTTGATGTATTTCTTTACATCTATAATGGTTACATATTCGATTTTACTTTAGCAAAGAAATTAATTTTGGTACTTAAAATTAATTTCAAATAAACATATGCTTAATCAATATAAAATATAAAATTAATATGTTATAGTTCATTTTCAACGCGTTTCCTTTTTTATAGAAGCACTTTTTAGTGCATTTCTTATTTGATTGTCCATTCCTTCCTGACTCTTACCAAAACCCTGACCCTTTCTAGGGTCTCGTCCACATGGTGCAGAAATGTCACATGTGTGAAATTGTTTTTAACTCACAATCCTTTTGAGTTGTTTCCACCTCTAACACTTTCATTATTGTTATCGGAAATTTTCTTTATCCCGACATATGTGTTGTTATTCGAAAGAACCTTGTTACGTCTCTCAACCACTTGCAGTAGGTTGATGAGTTTGTCTAAAGGTTACATTCCAACTTATATTGGTTCATTAATATTTACTTATATATGAAAGGTGGAAATAATATTATGAATCATGTCATCTTCTGTAAGTTCCTTGCCACAGAGATTGAGACGCGTTTTTTTTTAGATATAACATTTCTTTGTTGAAATCAGTTACCTTTTTGTAATCGAGTAAGTGGGTTCCATTCCATTGTACGATTAGTTCGGGAAGTACATATTCATAAGTACTCCCGATTATCCTTTCGGAACATCCCACATTTCTTTGAGGGGATTCTAGTAAAGGTATTCCTATGAAATTTAGGATTTATATGTCGTCTCAAAACATGAAGGTATTTGCTTGTACCTTTTCAAGAGATTGGTTTTAGAGTTAATGAAGAGTTGATGGACTTTAGGCTTTTTCGTGTACCTTTTCAAGAGGAGGTTTATATACTCAGATTCTTTTGAGTTTATGACGTTGACTTTGGAATGAGTTGTTTCAACCATTTACATATATAAAAGATAATATATGATTTTCTTTTTGATAAGAAAATGGATTATGGTTATGAAATTTCATTATCATAACAATATTTGATTTTTGTATGCGTATATTTTATTGATAATACTTCATCAATATTTTAATTTGTGAAAAAGAAATCACTCAATCTATTGGATTTCCAGGTAGTAGGGGAATTACATGGATTTCTTAAATCCCTACAAACCTTAGGGCTATTTACACCCGTTTGACAAAATCCTTTCGATGTATTGCAATTAATTCATCAATGAAATACATAGATAACATTTGTTATTTGGTAAATTTTGACATGAGGTCAAAAAATTCATACCATATTGGTATTTTGGGATCTTTTGGCAAGAGGCCAAAGTGACAGTGAGTTTGACATATGAAGCAATTTTAATACCTTAATAGCATTTTTTTTGGAGCTTTTGGTAAAGATCAAAATATATGAGCTTGGAAGTGTAACTTCCAAAAATTAATTATAAGATTATGAATAAAGATAAACATTTAAATATTAACATAATCAAATAATAAATAAATAAATAATTAATATTGTAAACTAATTGGATTAACATCTAAATATTACCAATATTAAGATGAACATTTAAATTAACAATCTAAATATATATAAATATTGTAATCTAATTTAATAAACATTAATAATAATAGTGCAAAGCGATAAATATTATCATATCCATAATCAAACGGTAATTGATCAAAATAAAATAATATTAACATAATTAAATTAATCAACTAAACATGTCAAAATTGTGATTAATTGAGGATGTATATATAAAGAACGTTATGTCCAAAGCATAAAAAATTATACTAAACCAATTAAATTAAATTAGGTAGAGCCAATAATGAAATAAGTAATACTCCAATTTAGGGGTGAGCAAGGAGTCCCAAATCCCGATACCGAACCGATCCCGGACCGTCCCATGTATTTCGGTACGGTAATCGGTTCCATGTTTTTTCTATAATCGGTATTCGTTTCGGTACTGATGGGGTACTAGTACCGAAATATCATTAGTATTACCGGTACCGGTACCGTACCGTTCTAATCGGTACGGTATTTGGTATCGAGTTTTCCACATTTTCGGTATCGAGAATTTTCGGTACGATACCGGTTCGGTACGGTACTGGTCCCATGCTCACCCCTACTCCAATTCATTATTTGGACCGTGTTAAAAAAAATAGGTTTAATAGATTCAATTAAATAAAAGTAAGTAAGCACATTTAAAAACGAGACAAAATCAAATCATATAAGTAAATAATAATGATATGATTAAATTTACCGATTATTCATAAAAAAAATACAATAATCAAAAACTATAAAAAACTATAATATCATTGCAATCAAATTAGACTAAATCGAAACTAAATTAATTTAATATCTTATTTGCCAATACAATGAATATTTAATAAATAATTGAGAAGCTAACGAAATTGTCTTTTATTTCTTTATTATTATTTAAAGGTTGGTAAGAAAAAATAAACCCATGGTTTTATTCCAAGAAAAAGTTGGATTCCCTTATATCTCCAAAACCTTAGCAGCAAAAGACATCTCTTTCCTTTCTTCTCTCACAACAATTCACTTCAATCGTCAATGTGGATAATAAAAGGAAAAACAGAAGATTGTCTAAACCACTGGCCTAAAGCAAATCCAATACTATTTATCTCTCAAATTTATTTTCAACGCACAACAAGAAGCCAATCGATGCAAATTTATTTGTTGTGGTATTAATTCTCAAAAATTATGTTGATTTTTCTCAATTTATTTGCAACATGGTTCATTACAAATAAAACAAATTTCTTTTATTTATTCTTATACATGGATCAAAAAAAACATTAGTACATAACATATCTTTATTCAATTCATAAAGATCAAACGTAAAAGAACCATACCTGATTTCAACGGTAACGATTATTTTTGAGCTTTACGTGCTGATAACGTGTTAAAGGGAAAAACAAATGGAACAACAATATACTGAGAGAATGAATCTGTAATTCTCATTAACCAAAAGCCCTTTAAATAGGGATGAGTTACAAGTAGATAGTTAGGAGATATTTCAGTTCTAATCTAACTCTGATATATTTATCTCTATCTCTATCGTCATATCCTTTAGACGATGACACACTTATCCTACAACACTAGAATAAATTTTTATTAAGTGAAAAATAATTCATAATTGAGTGTTTCTTTTTATAGAAGAGAAACTCTGTGACCTCCATGTGCATTTTCCGTTTTTTTAAAACCTTTTGCATTGTAGTTTTTTGGATACGTAAATTTGTTCAATAATAATTGGTATAATTAAGCGTACAACAAAAATATTTATTAAATTGTACATTTTATAATCAATACAACCAACTTATTGTTCAATTAAAATGGGAAAGAAAATATTGATGCCATTTCGTCAATATATTGATCTTACAAAAAAAACTGAATCATCGAGGAAATTAAAGCATGATATGTTACAAGTATTTTGCATTAATCTTTTGAGAATCGTGCAACAATAATATTTGCAGATTCAACACGAGACATGTGATGAATGTCGACGAGCTTTATTAAACGATGAGCTCTCGTGTTTAGAATATGATATGTTGGACGAGTGATTTTTTTAGCATTTAATATTCAAGTTAAAAAAATTGGGAAAATAATAAAAGGAGTTTTGTGTGCAAGTGTTTATAAGGAAATATGTGAAAAATGAAATTAGTAGGTAAGAGCACTTAGGGCTGTTTGTTTACCTCTTAATGGTTCAATTAAGAGGCAACATCTGAATCTCTAAGAGGTGAATACTGTTTGGCAAAAAATAAGACTGCCTCTTAATGTTTCCAAAACCCTCTGAATGATTTTGTATCCTGGTCCTCCCTTAACCATTAAGCGTCCTGATTTCATTCTAAACAATTACCAAACAATCATATTTTATTTTGCACTAAATTATAAGAGCCTCTTAATCATTCTAACCACTTAATCATTATGCACCAAACCATTCAGCAAATTGTCAAACAACCCCTTAGCAATATGTACGGATGCATTTAGCTCATCCTTTGATTTTCTAGGAAAAAGAAAAAGTCTGTAACTTTTTGAAGAAAAGTTTTTGTATGGATGCAAGGCGTGCACGTCAGAGTTTTTCAGATTATGCGAAAAGAGTTTAAATCTTTTTATTGTCATCTTATTAGACAAGATGTGAATCAATGTAATATTAGCAGACCCGACCCTGGCCCATGGCAAATGTGGCTTGGGCCATGGGCATCAGGGCCCTTAAGGGGCATCATAATTATGTTAGGAGCATATGTATAGTAGTAGTAGGTTGAGTTTTTATGGGGGCCCAAATTTTTTTTTACCGTTTTAATTTCTTCAATTAAGCAAAGAATTGATCATAATTTCAACTCTCTCTCTCTGTAACACCCTCAAATGTGGAAAGAACGATTAATTAAAAACTTTCAAAAATACCTAAAATGGTAATAAAATCCCTTACTAATAATCCATAATTGAAATACATTTATAGATTGAACCATCAACGAATAATTAAAGTCTTACATAAAGACTAACTAAAGTCGAGTGTTACTATAACCCAATATCAAATCGCTATCTCCAATAAAAATGCGGAAGACTTCATCAAGCTAATCACTTCTTCGAGCACACAACTAGCACTCATCACTTCACGGTGTAGCTAGAACTAATTCCCGAGATGGAACCTGATGCACATGCCGACAAATAAAAAGGTTAGGCTAACGCCTAGTGAGTTTAAGAGTTTATATCATGATTATAAAGAAAACGTAAAATGGAAATATTATAACTTATAATCATGATCCTTTAAAATGATTTACTTTAAAATTTTCTTAACGACTAGTTTGGTCTGCACCAACACCATCTTAGATCCGAACCTCGAGTTTCCATAAGCACAATACCCACAGATAGCGGATTACTTCAACCCCACGGTTACACAGTTATCATAATGCATTCAAACGTCGATTGATAGATCGACGAAGCCTCGTAGATTGCAGAATTACCACTGATCGATCTCTAAGTATCAATATCTACTTCTCTTAATGTTACCACTTCACCTGCGAACACTCCAAATTCAACGGACGTGCACTGAGTACACTAACAGTTATTGTCCTCAAGAAAAGAGTCGATGCCTAATACCAGAATGGTGACATCAAAACGTGGACATCCCGCCTAATACTTCATTCCAGAAGTATTGTCTGTAACACCCGATTTTTCGTAAAGCAAGTTCCATCCTTCGTTGGTTATCTCTCCGCCTTCCGTCTATCTTTTGAGTGGTAAATGTTGTGCTTTTGAACCTTGAGTCGACCCATGCGAGAATCTTGAGTTTCGACCTTTTTCGGGGCTCGGTACGTGTGGCGCTATTGTGACTCGTGATAGTGACATGTGTCACTATCGCGTGGCACAATCGCCGGGGGTGTACCACCCGCGGTACATTCCCCGCGAGAGTGCCCTCGCGATAGTGACAATGTCACTATCGCGTGTCAAGGTCGCCCGCGGCCCCTGTCTCCTAAAATGTCCGAATTCTCACCATTTCTCCTCATTTCTCACTTCCATCTTCTTCTCTTTTCTCTCCCAAACACTAAAACCGAACCCTAACCCATTTTGATGGTTTTCCCCCTTGAACCACATGATTCTTCATCATCTAACTAGTTGGAACCTTGAACCACAAAACCTCCATCTTCATCTTCCTCATCAAGTTCATCGGTTGAGAGCTCGGGTTGAAGTGTTGGATTGGGTGTTCTCGGAAGCCTCTTTGTCTTCAAGGGTTTTGGAAGTTTTCGGCTTGAGGATTCAACTGGTCTTCAAAAGAGCTCGTTGGGTGAAATCTAGACTTAGCCTAAATCTAGCGAGGTGAGTTCAAGTTGATTTGCGAAAACGTTGTACATGCCAAAATGTTTATTTTAAAAATGTTTATGTGTTCTACATGAAATTATCAAATGTTGGATTATTTGCTAATTTTTGATTATTTGAATTATCTAACTTTACAAACCTGGTATAACACCCACATTGGAGGTTTTTGGGCATTGGATATATGTGTCACAAACGAATGTGTTTTTGAAGTCTTTTTACATGAATGGATCTTTGGTCAAAGAAATACACTTTTAAATGTTTGTCAAGTCTTATGCATCGTCATGAAATGGAGTGTTTTATAAAGTATCACTTGCACATTTATGTGAGGTAACTTGAAAGAATGTTTATAGTCTCATTTTATGATTTTCATTCTTATCAGCAGTTAAATTTGGAAAATGCATATTTTGTGTTATGAGTTCATTTGGAAAATGGATTGCTTCAACTAATGTAGAGTTTTGAACTAATCTCACTTTTGGTCGTGATGTTGCATATCCGTTGGTGAGTGCGTTTTATCGTGTTTTATTTCATTTATTAACGAGTCAATGGGTTGCTAAGTCTGCGGCTTGGCATTGCTATTTTGATGGTGTTTTTGGACAATAGTCCAGTTTTGGTAGCTCGACTTCGAGTCTTGTTGGGTCCTTATGCGTATTATTTGGCTTATTTGATGCATTGAGAGTCATGACCCCGTGTTTGGTTTATTATTGTTCGGCGTTGGGACGATTAGTTTTCCACGTCGAGGCACGTTAGGCACCGGATGTGGGTGTAAGTCCTTCGTGCTGCACGTTAAGGTACCGGATGTGGGTATAAGTCCTTCGTGCTCAAGTACTACGATATTAGATGTGGGGCTCAACATAGGAACCCGACGGGGTTGAACTCGAGTTTCCGTGGGTGTACGTTTAAAGCTACTGAGCCTGACATCTCTTGCGTGTACTTTTGTTTATATGACTAGTCATAACAACATAAAATGGCTTACTTTGTGGACAGTCACATTTTATGGAATCGGGAATCCCCCGTCACCGAAAGGTGTTGTTTTTGGGTATTTAGTTTTATTATCCAAGTTTTCGGTGACGTTTTATATATTTGGGTTTTACCCTTGATTTATGGGTTGAGTATTATGTCCCACCCGAGTTTTTGGTGTTTTGAAATATAAGGTTTAACCGTACCCTCTTAAATGGAGAATTCAATTTATATTTGCGCTTTGAGTGAGTTTTGGGTTAAAGCTAATTTATGAAGGGGCAGTTTACTTTGGTGTCATTCTTTTGTAGTAGTTTGATTTGGAAAATGTCCAAATTGGTGTTCTCCGTCCAAATTGCATATAAATGGAAAACGAGTCGTTTGCATATTCAAAGTATACCTTTTGAAAGATTATGAATTAAACTGTATTATCTATTTTCACTGACATCTTTATTTATGTTGAAAACTCTTGAGCTCACTAGGCGTTAAGCCTAACCTTTTTATTTGTCGGCATGTGCAACAGGTTCCAGTTGGGAGTTGGGTTCTAGCAGTTCTATGAAGCGTAGAGCCTTAACTAGACACTAAAGTAAGTAGTTGGTGAAGTCTTCCGCAATGTTGGAGATAGTGACTATTTTGGGGGTTTTAGTAGCACCCGTTCTTATCATAGGCTTTTGTATAGAGTGAATGTTTGTATTGAGATTAAATCTTAATTTGTGGTTGTAGATAATTTCTTTATTGATGTATTTAGAAAATTTTAAATAAGTTGCTATTTCCAGATTTGAGGGTGTTACATTGTCGCATTAAGGTTGATACTTAATAGAGGGCTAATGTTCCCAAATCTTACGTCCCTAACAGACGAACCACAAAATTCCTTGATCACGGAAGTCCATTAAGACGGTACACCGTCAACATATAACTTGATGTCAACCAGACAAGCAACACATCAATACGAACCCAACAGACGTAGGTAGTCACACAAAACCTCATCCCGAAGGTTTACTAACGCATAGAGATCGTCTTTTAATTAACTGGGGAACATAATCTATTACCCCCATGATTCACGCATGACCTGATTCAAAATCTGAAATTCAAATTCAAGGTTGACTACAAGTCAGATCATCCGACGCTTCAAATCCTAAGGACTTCTCTAGTCCCTTAATTGCAACTCCCTTCACGATAGGGGTTTTAAGTCAATAGCCCTAATGAGTTCAAGGTTTTTCAATAAGTATGCCAAGTTGAAATCTATAAACTTTTAAATACATGAGTTTTATAACAATTAATCGTGCGGTAAAAATTAATACACTACCGTTCGTTCGATAGGTTTCAAAATTGATCACCAACACTACGCACATAAAACCATTTCCAACACTCATTTTATCAGTGCTTACGTTAATATGGATATTAATAAAAGATGCGCAACAAAATTTTAAATGGACTACCATGGTCCTAACATGCATCAAACTATACCATAAATGGGGAAAATAATTTCGTGTACCAAAAAAGTTTATAGCGAATGATTGAACAAAACTCCCAAGAGACAAGTTACGTAATCAAGTTCTCAAAATTTCTCATTCGACTATATAAAAGTATTGAATAAAATTCCCAACAAGACCCGCATGCCGAGTTCACTTTTCGAAACTTAGCAACACAAAAACATGCATGCGATTGATCAACATACAATAAATTTAAACCAATTTTCAAATTTTAGGTCGTACAATGAAATGACGTTGTCCGAAAATAGTGGCTACAATGACATGTATACCACTAACTCACTTAATGCATTGCGGGATTTATAACATTAAAATCGAAAACTGAAATGCGTTCAAAGCGAAAGTCCAATACGAAACAACATAACTTTTCATATGCTTACTCACACCAACAATTTAAAACAATTCAAAAACCATGTAGCATACAACGAGTGACACCTGTATAAAACCCAAAAGAGAAATCACTTAATATTGAAACTTCCCAAAATAATATATGGGATAATATCTATTAACAAAACTCTCAAAACGTCTCTTACGGTTGCGAAAATACCAATGCAAAACTCGCACGAGACAAAATATTAAACGAAAGTTTATAAGTTAACGCCCACAATAATGCAAGTATACACCTCTCAAATTCAAGAGCACGACGCAAAAAAAGTCGTAAAATAGAATTCCGTAAGACCCAATAAAACCTTCCATAAAACCCAATGAAACACAACAATGCTCAACATCATATGGTGCTAAAACCATCATTCCCAAAATCAAATGGCATGAAACAAAGTCATGACTAAAATGACAAAATTTCAAAATTTTATCTTTTATCGCACCTGATAAATATAAACGACACTTTTACCAAAACCCACATGAGACTCAACGCTTCACTAAAACTCATAAACTTACACGCAAATAAAATTAAAACTCACGCAATTCAAAATACACTCGTGAGTATCAAAGCGTCATAAAATAACGTTTCATGAATTCAATGTGACTCGTACCGACTAAAATTCCAAAGATCATTTCGACTCAAGAACATAGGGACAACTCGTCCTTTAAAACCTTAACATACGTGGAGGAGATCCAATGTCAAAGTCAAAAATTCCATAGTTATTTCCCAAACAACCCAAATAACATTAAAATACGAATATTACAATATTCGGAAAAATAGTGTCAGACACAAAACAAGGATAAAGAGATTTTCAATAAAAATTGCAACCACGTGCAACAAAACAATTTTATGCATGCTTAAGCTCACGGTTTAAAATCTGATGAGTGTTAAAGGCTTTACCAAGGCTTCATAGTACAACTCACTTTACGCTTCGAATGGGAGACAATTGAAGCAAACTTCTTTTAGAAATAAATTTATGTGCATGATTTTGGTCGGCACTCAACATTCCAAAATCTTATTCCTAAATTTTCCATCATACTATTGTCATCCGGACACATTAAACATCTTAGAGTCACGAACCCACTAATTGGGTCAACTTACAATTTCTCCTTGAAATAAAATTGGTCTAACGAACTTATAGTTCTAATCCAACCAATAATTCTTACTCAACATGATCAACTTAATGCATTCAACGTATTTAACTATCACTTCAACGTCATATTGTTGTAACCTTCAATCCCTCCTTAAATTACTTGCTTAGAAACTTTCTCACTACCCCAACGGTCATCATACTAAGGTAGTTCAAGTATACACATGTGATATGTAGGTTCACCATAACACTGGCCAGGTGTCATTATGAACGTACCATACATGATCATCCTTGCGACCCTTGACAATTTCTCGTTTCTAGCGACTCGATTAATCCACAAAATATCTTATCTTAAGGTACCTAATACACAATTCCACATAAAATTTCTTATACGAACGCTGGTTTGAGTCTAGGCATCCAAAATCAATACCTAATTCTCTCAAACTTATGCTCTGATACCAACTTGTAACACCCTCAAATGTGGAAAGAGCGATTAATTAAAAACATTCAAAAATACCTAAAATGGTAATAAAATCCCTTACTAATAATCCATAATTGAAATACATTTATAGATTGAACCATCAACGAATAATTAAAGTCTTACATAAAGACTAACTAAAGTCGAGTGTTACTATAACCCAATACCAAATCGCTATCTCCAATAAAAATGCGGAAGACTTCATCAAGCTAATCACTTCTTCGAGCACACAACTAGCACTCATCACTTCACGGTGTAGCTAGAACTAATTCCCGAGATGGAACCTGATGCACATGCCGACAAATAAAAAGGTTAGGCTAACGCCTAGTGAGTTTAAGAGTTTATATCATGATTATAAAGAAAACGTAAAATGGAAATATTATAACTTATAATCATGATCCTTTAAAATAATTTACTTTAAAATGTTGGAACGACTCATTTTCCCATCATATACATTTTTAAAGACAATGCTCCCAAACATGCATTTCTTATAAAACGATGCAACCCGTAACTTACCCGAAACGGGGTCATAGTTCGACACTCACATTTGTAAAAATGTAAATAATACGTTTTATCCCAAAGCACCCAAACTCGGGTGTGACATAATACTCGACCCTTAAATAACGGAAAACAATCCATATAAATATGATACGCCATTAGAACATGGAACTGAAACTTAATACTCACGCGACCATAAAATTGAATGAAATCCAAATATTAAAGCATGGACCATTAAATATCCAAAATACAGAGGGCCGACAACGGGGGATACCCGTATCTGTTGAGAGCGGAGGAACACAAAAGTATGCCACTCAAACAACGTTAATCGCATGACACCTCACGACATCTCAGCCCAAGTGTCCCTACGACTTCTTTACCAAGTGTCACCCCAAGTCAGTTGACCTTGATGGATCATTCCGAAGAACTCCATCCCGAAGGCCCGACACACTTAAAGACTACCTCCCAGGCATTACTTCAAGCGGCGGAGGTCCTAGCGCTCACTCCCCGATAGCACTACAGACTCAACCCTCCTAGCGATCACTTGTAAAGTTTTCGGTCATAAAACATGGGTACCGGAGTCCTACCCCGAAATACCCAATTGACCATCCCAAAACAGACTGACTGACGTGCCTATGGATCCATTACACACTGTCTAACGTTACCGGACTACACACGAATGACCAAAGCACCCGAGCCCGTAACCAAACTCAATACGCAACACAACGCATTAGTACGTACGTCATGACTGGGCTCTACATTGAGCCATATAAAACCGGACAAGTGTCCTCAAGACTCTTTTAAGCCAACACCGAGCTAAAATGCTCGAAATCCATTTGATCAATAATTATCGGTCTCCCGACTAAAGAAATGTCTTTAAACAACGTTTATGAAGACCCATATCCCAAAGACGAGATTAACCCAGAATTCAACACATAATGGAACCAAATATTTTCCAAAGGGTTTATGAATGCAATTACACCAAAATGCATATAACATGAAATGGACTCTAATTGTACAAAATCCCCATAATGCATAAACCATGCGATTACTTATCAAAATGTCCAAATCCCAAATATGAGCATTTTATGAAATTAAGATAAACCAAATATATCAAATATAAGAACTCATTAAAATACTCACACTTTGCCAAAAACCAAGTAAAATACATTTTTACTTCAAAACACCCAAAACTTATCAGTAGTTAACCGTTTCATGTAAAACACTTTAAAATAACCATTTTGACATGTACACCATTTTCACAAATCAACTTGAACTCACCTTGCTAGATTTAGGCTAAATCTAGATTTTACCTACTTAGATCTCCTTTGAAGAAACTTGAATCCTCCAAGCGAAAAGTCTCCAAAAACCTTAACCCAAACTTGAATCCACCAATCAAAATACCTCTAGTTCACCAAAATGATTACAAACCTTCAATCACCACCAAATACTCTAGTATACTCTAGTATACTTCCAATATCTTTCCATATCCTTGAAAAGATTTCAAAAACGAAACCGTAGCAACTTGAATCGCCCAAATCGGAGTTGAAATGCGAGAGTTATCAAGAAATGAAGTTTGGGGCTGAAAATCGCGATTTTAACACCCTGAAACACCCTGGCGATTGTGCCAGGCTATAGTGACAATGTCATAATCGCCGGGCACAATCACTGAGATTGTACCGAGCGTTTCTGGGCTCCGACGACCTTGACAGGCGATTGTGACACTGTCACAATCGCTGGGCATTATAGCCTAGCTCGTACCGAAACTGTTTTGGCCATAACTTCTTCGTTATAGCTCCGTTTTCGCTACGGAAAGAACCGTTGGACTCGTAATTGAATCCTTCATCCATATAGACTATAAAATCTAGGATTCAAGTCCAAAATCAAAAATCTTATTTTTCCTTGATATATCGGTTTCTGTATAAAACTTGAAATGATACCTTTCGGAAATCGGGGTGTTACACTCTCTCTCTCACGATTATCACTTCTCAGACTCTCGACTCTCTCTCTCTCTCTCTCTCTCTCTCTCAACTCTCGCCTCTCAATCGCTCGACTAAATCAACTATCACCTCTCAATTGCTCGCCCCTAAATCGACTCTCGTCAATCTCGTGGTTGCCCTGAAGGCTGAACTCAACGAACGATTGAACGAACAACTCTGTGGACTGTGGTTGCCCTAAATTGCTAAATCGACGAGACGACAACTGGACAGGGGACTAGTTGTAACACCCTCAAATTCGGTAAGAGCATCTAATTTAAAATTTTGATATTACATCAACCAGAAGATAAATCTTCAAAATAAAACTTTCTACTTAACCTCAACAGATATAAACTCCAGTCTTATACAAGGAGTCAAGGACTAGACCAAAGTCGGTGTTACTTAATCCCAACTGAAACCTGTTGCACATGTCGACAAATAAAAAGGTTAGGCTAACGCCTAACACTAAGATATCCACCTCTTGAGCACACGACTAACACTCCTCTCTACAAAGTGTCACTAGAGTTATTCCCAACCGAAACCTGTTGCACATGTCAACAAATAAAAAGGTTTGGCTAACGCCTAGTGAGTTCAAGAGTTTTCCACATGAGTAAAGATATATTTGAAAAGAGATAATGCAGTTTAAATCATAATCTTTCAAATGATGCACTTTGAATATTAAAACGACTCGTTTTCCAATAACATGCACTTTGGGGGAAAACACTAATATAAACGTTTTCAAATCCAAACTTCTTCGGGGACAAGATTCCAGTATAAAACGTTCTTTCGTAAATAAATTCCAACCCCAAACGGACTCAAATGTGAATAGGAATCAAACTCTCCATTTATGAAAATGCGGTTAAAACTTTATATCCCGAAACACCCAAAACACGGGTGGGGCATAATACTCAACCCATAACTCAAGAATAAAATCCACTTATATAAAACGTCACCGAAAACTTGGATAATAAAACTCAATACCCAAAAACAACACCTTTCGGTGACGGGGGATACCCGAATTCCATCGAAAGTGGCGGGCACACAAAATTAAACCACTTATCAATGTTCTCGAGTTTCACATAAGACCATGGTTCCTCGTATCTGGCTCATCTGAGCTACCACCGCAAGACACCACTGATCCTAGTGTCTACTCGACCTCTAATGAGTCTCACCAGAAAGTCACAAGTCCCCGTATCCGACTCACTCTGGGCACCACCGCAAGACTTAGCTACGTATACGGCTCCTCCAGAGCACCACTGCAAGTTTACATAATCAATAACATGACTTGGGAACCACTCACTAGAATTCAAACACGGACACTAAATTCCACGATGAGTAACCAAATTGGATTACAAACGGGCATCGAGTTCAACCACCCACGATATCTACCTCGAGCCCTCAATAAAGGTTACGCGGTTATCGAGTCCAACCACTATCCACAGGGAGAAGGTCCCCACTAAACAATATCCAGTCCCAACACGGGGATAAAGTCCCCACTAAACCAACTGACTGACTCATATGCCTATGGATCCAATGCATTACAGTCTAAAACGTTACATGACTCAAAAGAATGAACTAACGCATTCAAAACATGTAACTCTCAAATAAGATGCAACTAAGTACACCATGTAACACCCCGAATTTTAGACCTCTTTGTAAAATAATTACTTTAAGTTTTTGTTTAAGAGTTCTCCTTTACGGTATTTGAATCTGGGTGAAATCGGGTCGAATCGTCGGATTTCAGAGTTGGAAGGGGGTTCGGCGACTGTGCCCGCAATAGTGACAATGTCACTATCGCATGGGCATTATCGCGAGGAAGTTTGAGGCCACAGTACATATGGCGCGATTGTGACCGGCGATAGTGCCATGGTCACAATCGCAATGTCAAGGTCGCAAGAAGGGGAGAGGTCTCGGTACAGTTGTCGCGACTGTGCCAAGGGCACTATCGCGTGGGCACTATCGCGCACGGTGTCTAGACGACCAAACTCTCATTTAATGCCATTTTTTAGGGTTTAGTTCATTATTTGAAGTTGCAGCTCCTTGAAGACGTTTTCACACACTAGAGGTGCGATTTTCACACACTCTTCCCTTCCTCCCTCTTCATTAATTGTTAGGTGGGTAAATCATTAATGGTTACTGATCCTTAGGTTTTGAGTTCATAGGAGTTACTCTTTCAAGATCAAAGGGTGGAAGTCTCAATCCCATTCATTCCTCACTTCTAGGGTTTGTTCATTTAACTTCTAAGTAAGTTTTCTTAACTTATGTACATGCATACTTGCACTATTACTTGTTTATATGAAATACATGAAATGCATGATGTTGACCTAAAAACTAGGGTTTTGCTTATCTTCAATAAATAAGGTTTTTGGGGTTGGTGGAAGTGTTTAAACATGTGGAAGAGTGCTATTTACAAGTATTATAGAAAAGGGACAAATCATGGTGTAGGTCTTCATCTCTACATAATGAAATGTCAAATACCTAAATTCTTATCAGCAATTGGGGTCACTATACTAGTTGGGGATTTGTATGTGGTTAAATGAGTTGTAGTTTCTTATGGTAAATACGTATCAAGCATGATCACACTATTTGGGCCAATATATGTTTGCATGAAGATTGTCATCTATGGTTGTTCATAACTCTTGTTGGGAGTCTTATATTTATTTCCTTGTACACGAGGATTTAGTTGGTATGCATGATTATTGCATGGTCATTGCCGTTGGGCATTTTGAGTGGACAATAGGGGGCGCAAGTCCCTTTGTTGTACACTCGGCTAGATTGGATAGGCACCCTTGCCTGTAAGACCTTGAGGTGTAACCCGACGGGGTAAACACTAGAGGCATAGAGGGTTTGAGGATTGTGATGTCCGACGTGGCATGGGAACTAGAACCGGGCTGGACGGTGAAATCCAATCTAGATCGCGGGTTACCCGCTTTATATGGAAGATATTTGTGTATTATTTGTACAGGATTTTACAATGTCCCCATTGGGAGGTTTGGCTTTGACCTCCATGCATTGGGAGCTGGTAACATTTTATTATTGTACTTGTTTGCATTATAATTGGTATCGGTATAACAACCAATAGACTTCGTTCTAACACTTGTGTTCATGTTTAAATGGTTCACAGGTTTCGTTAGTGGTGCGAGTAGGATGTCTTGATCAGTCGGGATCGCGCCTAGGATTCCTCCTTGGACCGGGCCTTTTTGGGATTTGAGAAAGAGAGCTTTTGAAGTCATAGTGACATCCATTTTAATCTAGTTGTTAATTGTTCTAGATTGAATAGGTTGTCATGTAAATGTCTTATTTATTCCGCTACTTCATTATAGAACTACCCCGTCTCTTTTGGGTTTTAGTCGACACGTTTACATGTTTTGGATTCGCCTTATTTTTAGGCGTTATATTGCAGAAATTTTAAGTTTTTTTTACTCTGAATTTTAGGGTGTCACACACCATATGTCCAAGGCTCCTTAACGAGCTACCAAAACTGAACAAATGTTTCAAAGACTCGTTAGAGTACAAATCAAGCCCCAAAAGGCTTAACAGACGATTGGCTAAACTACGTGAGCCAATATGGTTACATAAACCAAACTACATCTTTCCCCAAAATCTTTATTTCGCAAATCACCATTGGCCTTCGGCCCAAAACCGAAAAAGGTTATTGTTTCCAAAATGTTCCCAGGTCGGGAATGACTCATCCCAAGGACTCACACACTCTTATTTTCAAATTGCCCATTTATATGAATGATGCATAAAAACCCAACAAGCACTAAAATGCATTTGTGACCAAATATCCATTTACACAATAAATCATTAAAACACTATCGTTTACGACTTATTTATCAAAATGCCCAAAAATCCTAAATGTGGTGTTTTACAAGGTTTAATAAACTAAATACTTCAAATAATCAAAAGTTACCAAATAACTCAACAGTTGATAATTTCATGTAAAACGCATAAATGCTTTAAAATAAACATTTTGGCATGTACAACGTTTTCACAAATCAACTTGAACTCACCTTGCTAGATTTAGGCTAAATCTAGATTTTACCCCCAAAACTTGAATCTCCAAAGAAACTTCTTTAGATCTTAGATCCGAAACACCTACAAGGTTCCCTTCAACATACAAGTCACCAAAATCAAACCCAAGATAGAGGATGAAAGGAAAAAGGATGAAATCCTCAAACCCTAGCTTAACATTGAGAGAGATGAGGAGCTTACCACCACAAAATACTCTTGTTACAAGGGTGTAAATGAGACGAGACAACTCGTGAGCTACTCGAGATCGACTCGGTCAAAACTCGGTCAACACTCGACTCGAATAGGCTCGACTCGAACTCAAGCTCGACTCGACATACTAACGAGTCGAGTCGAGCGACCTGATACTCGACTCGATAAGCTCGTGAGATACTCGAATATTATATATATATATATATATATATATATATATATATATATATATACACACTAGAAGCGTACTCGTGCAATGCAACGAGATACATCACGATTTTAATGTTTATTTTTATTTCTTGTTTTTTTTATTGATTTACAGTACGATTTTGGATGGTTTTTATTGAGTGATAATGATTTTGTTATATATAAATTTGTTTAATTTAGGCTTAACAATATAATGTTTTTTATATAAAAAAAATTAAGCAGTTTGTTAAAATTCATTAATTATCTTATATATTTTAAATTTTTTATATTTAAATTGAGATGTTTATCCTGTTTTGATTATGTTTATTAGAATTCAAATTTTATAATTTTAGGATTTGGGGATTAGAGATAAAGATTTTGGGGGATAAGGATGAAATTTATTAATTAGGGTTAAAAACATTTAAAAGTAGTACATATTGTTTCATTAATTGTTTTTTAAGATATTTTAAGTAGATTAACATTAAATAATTGTACATAATGCTTAATACATCACGATTTTAATGTTTATTTTTATTTTTTGTTTTTTATTGATTTACAGTACGATTTTGGATGGGTTTTATTGAGTGATAATGGTTTTTTATATATAAATTTGTTTAATTTAGGCTTAACAATATAATGTTTTTTATATAAAAAAATTAAGTAGTTTGTTAAAATTCATTAATTATCTTATATATTTTAAATTTTTATATTTAAATTAAGATGTTTATCCTGTTTTGATTATGTTTATCAGAATTCAAATTTCATAATTTTAGGGTTTGGGGATTAGAGATAAGGATTTTGGGGGATAAGGATGAAATACATTAATTAGGGTTAAAAGTTTTACAGGTAGTACATTAGCTTTAATAGTTATTTTTAAGAGATTTTAAGTAGATAACTTTAAATGATAGTACATAAAGCTTAGTGAGTTGTAATTAAGAGTTTTTTATATCATTTTTATAATATAGTATAGATATATGTCATTAATGTTCGTTTACTTATAACAGTAATCTAAAGAACATATATTAAAAAAATAAACATTAAAATAATAATATAATTATTATATATATATATATATATATATATATTTATTATAATTATATAATTATTATTATTATTAAAGAATTACTAGCATTTTCTTAAAAAAAAAGGAATGTTCATAAAAACCCAACAAACTATTCAATTTTGAATGATTAAGTCCCTAAACTAATTTTTTGAATGAAAAAACCATTAAATTTCTCATTTTAAATGATGAAGTCCCTGAACTATTTTTTTGAATGAAAAAACCATTAAACTTTTCCATTTCGAATGAGAAAACCATTAAAATTTTCCATTTTGAATAATTAAGTCCCTGAACATTTTTTTAATAAATTAAATCATCGAAACTTTTTTAAATTGGTTACTTACATCATTTTAACAAAAAAAAAGACTATCTGTAAACGTTTATCTTTTAATTCTTCCTCTTTTGAATAATAAAAAAATAAAATAAAAAGAGAGAGATCGATGGCAGGGGCAACAACGTGTTAGGCGATATGGTGAACGGACAACTTTCAGGCAACGAAGAGCGGCGAGGCGGAGCGATACAATTGTTTGTGAGGGATTTTAATGGCGTAGAGTTTGAAAATGGTTAACCAATTTGTTTTTAATTTAAAACATTTATAGTCAGTTTCAAATACCTTTAAAAAGTTAACCAATTTTTAGAAATTTGATGGTTTATTTATTCAAAAAAATGTTTAGTGACTTAATCATTCAAAATTAGAATGTTTAATGTTTTTTCATTCAAAAAAATAGTTAACAGGCTTAATCATTCAAAATGAGAAATTTTAATGGTTTTTTCATTCAAAAAAATAGTTTAGGGACTTAATCATTCAAAATGGGATAGTTTATTGGGTTTTTTTGAACTTTTCCCTCCAAAAAAAGTAATAACACCTATATGACTTGTGGGTATCATTATTTAAATAAGAATTGTCCTCCTTTTGCTTAAAAACTCATCCCACATTGGTGGGACAATCCATCCAAGACTTTTGCATTCAACTATAAATATGACTCACCCTCTTCCTTTCCCTTGTCATTCCATAGCCTTTGTGGCATAGCCTTTTTTATTGTGCCTAGTGGCTTGTGCCTTTTGGCTTGAACCCTTTGCCTTGAAGTTAGGCAAAAAAAAATTGTTGGTACCTATAGAAGTAGGTGCAACTAGTTTGTTATGTTTGTTTACAATTTTAATCAAACAAACATAAACAAATAAGAAAACATTGAATTTTTAAATGCTTGAATACAAACACTAGTTCGAGTTTGAGCTTAAAATTAGTTTGAGTTTGAGCTTGAAACAAGTTCGAGTTCGAGCTTAAAAATTGGTTATCGAGTCGAGTTCGAGCTTGGTATCGCACTCCCCGTCCCGTCCCCGTTTTATATTTTAATTAATATTTGTTATATTATTTATTTAAACTAAATCGGTAATTCATAATTTTCTATTTCCTAACTAGGTTTATAATATAAAATTGTTATTTTTGGGATGTTAGTATGTATTTTGGATGTCAATCAAAATACAATTACTCGATATGGTTTTGAATCTTACTCGATATCTTTTGGTACGTTTGAAGTTAAGTTTTTTTTTCTCGAATTCGATTGAATTTCTTTTGGTTTTAAGTTATTAATTATTATATGATGTTGTGATTTTTATACTAAATTAAATTTCTTTCGATTTTAGGTTTATTGGAAATATGTGATATTTAAACATGTGCGGTATCTCATATATTTGATTTAAATAATTTACATAAACGAAAAAAGAAAATCCCCGTTTCCTCGTTGAAGATGAGGACGGGGATGTGATCATATTCTCCGACGGAGACGGGAATGAAGATGAGGGATTGGGGACGGGGATGGTGATTGAGGTCCCCGCCCCATCCCGCCCCATTTCCATGCCTAAAATATATAAAATATTTTAATGATATAAATAGGATTAGGACCAAATTTGTAATTTACTCTTCTTTTTTTTTTCTTTTGATTATCTCACACATAGGTAGGAAAATGACAAGACATACCTATGTTTGGTCAGAGTTGTGTTTCCCTCATGATGTTGAAAGCGACATCTCCATCCTTCCAAGTTCCAACCCATTGCTCTCTCTCTCTCTCTCTCTCTCTCTCTCTCTCTCTCTCTCTCTCTCTCTCTCTCTCTATATATATATATATATATATATATATATATATATATATTCACAGGACTAATTGAAATGAACCACAAGAAGATTAAAAACAATGAGAACTATGAAATAATTGGTATTTTTTGTTCTACATTACGCAATAATACTGTATTTTTCAAATAGATTGTTTCACAATGTAAAAAAACATATAATCAATGATTCTCAATTTCTCATTATTCTCCACCTTTCTATTATTCTTATTTGATTAAGTCCATACATATATATAGAGAGATGAGTTCATAGGAGAACAATATTTATTTAATAAAACACGAGAACAACCAAGTATATACAAAATCATATATGATTCACACGACTTTAGGTCGCACCCAACATCGTCTGTGTCCAATTTTTTTGGGTTAATGTAACATCATATATGATTTTGTACATGATCTACTGTTTTTTGTTGTTTTCTTGTTTTCTTAAATAATTAGCGTCTTTTTCTCTCTTTCTCTCTCTCTCTCTGTATATATATATATATATATATATATATATATATGTGTGTGTGTGTGTGTGTGTGTGTGTGTGTGTGTGTGTGTGTGTGTGTGTGTGCGTGCGAAAGATCATTTGAGAAGTTGAGGCTAACGTGAGAAATTGATCTGAAAATAAGAGAACAAGAAAATAGTCAAATCATATGTGATTACAAAATATGGTCAATGCAAAGGTTAGTGGGTGACCTAGCCCACGATCTATCAACGCAGGGTCAGTGCGGGACCTAGCCCGCAACCTCACATCGCAACTAAAGTCGTGTGAATCATATGTGATTTTACACATGACTTTAATGTAAAATCACATGTGATTTAACCAATTTCGTTTTCCTTTATTGATTACTGTTCTCGTATGAATCTGACAAAATAATATATATATATATATATATATATATATATACACACACACACATAGGGTCGGTGAGAATGAAAGTTATGTTGATAAGGGTACGAAGGAATCTCCACCCTTGGATGCATATTAGGATGAGATGCACCAAGTGCACCAAATCAATTCCTGTATCAAGCATGGAAATATATAGATGAAGAATAATATGAGAAGAAAAGGTTAAGATAAGAAGCATAAGAAGGGATCTCGACCTCTGATCACTTTTAATCTCAAACTCATCCATGAATCATGTTTGACACGAGAATTGATCTGGTGCATCAGAGTGCATCTCATCCTAATATTCATCCAAGGATGGGGATCCTTTCTTATACTTCTTACCGTAACTTCTTTTCTCACGTGAACCCAACTCTCTCTCTTTATATATATATATATATATATATATACTAGAAACGTACTCGCGCAATGCAGCGAGATACATCACGATTTTAATGTTTTATTTTATCTTTTTGTCAATTTACAGTACGATTTTGAATGGTTTTGAGAAAGTGGTAATGGATTTTTTTATAAATTTGTTTAATTTAGTCTTAAATAATGTTTTTTATATAAAAAATTAAGTATTTTGTTAGAATTCAATGATTATCTTATATATTTTAATGACATCTAAAAAAAATAACCAATTACATATTTAATAATATAATTAAAACAAAATTATAGTAATATAATATATTAATTAATAGTGATACATGCAAAGGTCTACATAAAAGGAAGACCCTGCACATACTAAATTGGTGGGTGTTAGAAACCTGCAGTAGTAATATGTATCTTGTGCTTTGATACTTATAAATTAAGAGATTTTTAAAATCTTGCATAAAATGATGATACCTTGTGCCTAATAATTTGTATTTAAGAGTTTTTTATCCGTGATTTATAATATAGTATATATATATATATATATATATATATATATATATAGGGGCAGGTTCAAACGAGAAGGTAGTCAATTTGCGAGAATGCGAGAAGGAATAAGAGCCACATAATTTATTAATTAAAAAATAACATAAATAAATTATTTTTTAAAAAATTAGGATAATTACAATTTGAATCGGATAAATCCTTAAAAATCTCATAATATCTTTTAAATTTATTTATTTTTTATTTTTAATAAATTCATTTTTTTTTATCAAATTCATATTATTATTTTGTAGATAAAATCATAATTTTCATCAAATATCACATGGATATCCATAACTAATTTATTATTTATTTCATCATTTATTTCTCTATTTTTAAGATTTACGTTTTGAATCACATGTGATTAACTTCGTTTAACATTTGATATATTATTATGTATCACATATGAACCCACTAGATGGATTTTTGTAAATATCAAATATGATAATATATGTCTGAATATAAATGACACATAATCACAAAAGATCTATAAATATTAGGGGTGAGCATAACCCGACCGACCCGAACCGAGTTTATGGCTAAAACCCGATACCCGAATTATCCGAGGCCCGAAGTACCCGACCCGTCTAATTTATCGGGTAAAGTAGGATCGGGTTAGGTACCCAAATCCCAAACCCGCCCCGCCCGAAATATCCGAAAAGTTGATTTTTTTTTTAAAATTCAGTTTTTTATTTATTGAAATAACCTAATTAGACTCAGTTCAGTTCCATTTCATTCCCCAAACCCAAACTCAAAGTCGATCGATTCATCCATCGACACCCTCTCTTCAAGGCGACGCACTCTCTTGAGTCTTGACCGGCGACCGCCTCTAGCCACCGGACCACCGCCCACCACCCTGCTTGGCTGCTCCTCCCACACCTCCAGCCACCGGCGACCGCGTTGCTGGGCTCCCACCGACCTTGCTGTGATACCACCGGCGGCCATCACATCGACTGTAAGTTTTCTAGTTTTGATTTCTACACTCTCTACACTCTTCTCAGTTCTCTCTCTGTCTTGATTTATAAATTTACAATAGTTAATTGTTAATTGTTGAAACTTACATAGTTCAATGGAAGAAAGAATGAGAGTGTAGAAATCGAAGGACCAAAAGGAAAAGGCTGGAAAAAATCCCACACCCAAACTGACCCGAAATCCGACCCGAACTGGTCCGAAACCCGAAACCCGATATCCGACAAACCCGAATTCCATTCGGTCGGGTTTCGGGTGTTCTCCTGGTCACCCGATATCCGATCGGGTTCGGGATTTTGGGGTCCGACCCGACCGATGCTCACCCCTAATAAATATACATAATCACATATGATTAACTAAAATATATACAATTATCACATGTGTTAATATTTACATCACAAAAAGATCTATAAATAGAAGTATACATAATCACATATGATTAACTAAAATATATACAATTATCACATGTGTTAATATTTACATCACAAAAAGATCTATAAATAGAAGTATACATAATCACATATGATTAACTAAAATATATACAATTATCACATGTAATAATATGATATGTGATATGAATAAATATTTATATAATGATATCACGTGTGATATTTGGTTAAAATTGTGATTTTTTTTAATTAAAAGTATATTTAGAAAAAAATTAATAAAAAATTAATAAATAATTGATATTACAAAATAAATAAATCTAAAAGATATAATAAAATTTTTAAGGATTTATTCAATTTTAAATGATAATTATCATATTTTCTAAAACTATTTTTTATTTGTGGTTTTTTTAATTAATAAATTTAGTGTCTCATATTTCTTCTCGTAAATTAGTCTGCTTCTCGCATGATCTTCCCCCTTTCTCTCTCTATATATATGTATATGTCTATGTATATGTATGAATTGACTGAAGCGTGGAAATATCTGGCAGGTCTTACTTAGCTGAGCCCTGATTTGCCATGCAAAGGCAGCGCCTGGTTTCCATTTTGGGCTCTCAACACCAAGCAGCCTTTCCCCACTCCACTGACATTTATTATTCCAATCTCTTTATTTTCATTAACACCCCTCAACTATCTCTTTATTTCTCTAATTCCAATTGTTTCATCCAAACTTATTATTTCTCAACTATATTTAAATTTTTGTTTCACAATAAAACATTTTTATTCTGCTATATATATAAACCAAGCATAGAAAATGCAACCTTATGACCTTCCTATCAAAAACAAGATTTTTCAATAAATCTTGTGGACTTAGCAGACGAAAGTGTCGATATCATGTCCTATAAAAACGAAACAATTGAATGATATGGTATGAGTTTTAAGATCTTTATAGAAAATTTATGCAAGTATAATACATATAAGTAAATAAACCAAAGTCTAGGGAGTTAAAACACACAATACTAAATAGTTATGGATGTATAGTGAAAAATTACAATATATCAAGAGGGTCTAATTGCAAATACCCAAAAAAACCAAAGTCCTCCAAACACCCATTGTCCCTTTCAATGGTTTCATCACCTTTATAAAAACTTATCACATCTTCCCTTTTTTTAATTTATTTGCATCCATTCTCTCCCACCACTAAAAATGACTTCCTGTTTTTTCCTTCTTCTTTTCCTTCATGCTCTAATGGCATCCACTACATATTCACAGGGTGTAAGCATGGAAGATGGTGAGCTTTTAGGTCTCTTTGAGGTAATGGGTTCACTCTTAGCAGATCCCACATGGGCCCAAGTGCACCCACAACCATGCACCAACACACCATGGCCTGGTGTCCAATGTGAACTCATGGCTCAAGAAAATAGTGATGACCAACAGCAACAAGATTACAACATGATCAACCCTACAATCTTTCATGTAACCAAGATCCATATTGGTATGGACATCCTCAATACCCCACCTTGCAAACCCACTGCCACTTTGTCTCAAAAATCTTTACTCAAACTTCCATACCTCAAAACCCTATCTCTTTTCAACTGCTTCACTGTTTCACCATTCTATCTCTCTTCATCTCTCTTTGAAAACAACTCTCTCTCATCTTTAGAGTATTTAGCACTTGTTTCAAACCCTAGTCTACATGGCAGTATCCCTTCAAGTTTAGGTCACATTCAGAGCTTAAAGATTCTCTCACTTTCACAAAACAACTTAAGTGGAGAAATCCCAGATGGGATTTGTAGTGGGTTGGTGAATCTACAAGAGCTTGATCTTAGTTACAACAAGATCACAGGCTCAATCCCTAAAGAAATTGGATTCTTGAAAAGTTTGACCATCTTTGACCTTAGTTACAACTTGCTACAAGGTCAACTGCCATCTTCTCTTGGTCAACTTCAGTTTCTTGAAAAGATTGACTTGGGATTTAATGAGTTTAGTGGAAGGGTACCTCAAGAAGTTGGAAATTTGACCAAGTTGGTGTTGTTGGATTTGAGTCATAACTCATTTAGTGGGCCATTGCCTGAATCTTTAGTGGGTTTGAAGGTGATTGAGTATTTGGTTATTCAAGAAAACCCTATTAACACAAGTATGCCATTGTTTATTGGGTCATTGGGTAGCCTTAAAGCTTTGAGCTTTTCAAGATGTGGGTTGATGGGACCAATGCTAACTTCTTTGTCAAGATTAAAGAATCTGACTACTTTGTCTCTTGACAATAATAGCCTCAATGGGACTGTCCCTTCAAGCATAGGGTCACTACCAAATCTTGAAGAATTGAACTTGAGTCAAAACCAACTCAGTGGGGAGCTTGTGGTCTCAGAAGAGTTTATAAGGAGGATTGGTAAGAGGGTTGATGTTAGAGGAAACAATGGGCTTTGCATAAAGAATGGTACTTTTAGTGTGAAAAGCCCTAATTCTTGTGTTGATGCAAGAAGTAAGAGTGGTGGAAATAAGAGCTCATGGGATGAGGATGATTCAGATGAATGTGGAAATATGAACACAAGTTTACATCAAAGAAATTGGTGTACAAGGAGTCATGATCATGGTTATGGGTTGAATAAGATGTTTTTGTTGATGGTTAATTTTTATATTTTAGGGTTCTTAGTTTAATTTTTTATCCGAATTTTGTCAAATCCATAAGTTGTAATATAATGATTCTTTTTCATGGCCAAAATAGATACTTTTTAATAGAAATTTGCAAGTGCATAGTAGCAACTCCAATCTTAGCACTAAAAAGAACGTCAAATTGGTGGTGTCATAGACATCAAAAATTGCCTCATATCCAAGCACACAGTATTTATGCCGATTGAGCAGAAGGCCAACATATTTGCTGTTTCTCTTCGAAAAATTTAGTCGGTCGATTGGAGATTAAAGACCAGCAAAAACGCTTTTTTAATGTTCTATTGGAGTTGCTCTTAGAGCATCACCAACCATCCGACATTCCTTCAAACTTGCGGGTTTCCGGCTCCAACCGACTGTCGACATTCATTTTGGACGACAAGTTTGGAGTGGAAAGTTTCAAAAGGAATGAAACATCTTATTCTTTAACCTAAGAGTGAATCACATTGGTGGTCCCTATAGTTTGCTCAAAATTCATAATTGGTCCTCAAAACATATAATTTACACTAATGGTCTCTAACTATTTAAATTCATAACACTAATGGTCCCTAAAGTTAACACTGTCAGTTAGCAAGTAGCAACCATTATGAAGGACAAATCAACATTTGACGAACTATAAGGCCCAAAGGTGTAATTCATTCTAAAATTAATTGTGATTCATTTTTTTTTCTTTTCAATTTCTTATTAAAAGTGTTTTATATTTCTAATAACAACTCAAATTCTATAAATTTAAGTACATATCTTTATATTTATTTAAAAACTATATAATTGACAAAATGACTTTTATGTTATAAGGGGGCGTTTGGTTCCCAGGATGTGATGGAATCTGGTGGAATTGGAATGTTGAATTCTTTTGATCATATTCTATTCCCTTGTTTGGTTCAAGTTTTTCAATGGAATGGAATCTTCTAATTCCAATAAATTTCATACCTAAAGTATTTTAACATTCTATCATCAAACCTAAGTATTTCAATGGAATGAAATTTGTTATTTCCATAATTCCAAAATTACACCTTACCCCAAATAAACCCTACCTTTTTATCAAAGCTGACATCAGGCAATCGACCCATTGCATCTGCTCTTCTCCATTCCATCGTCCAAAATCGAAGGTCTCCTCTTCTCCATTGCAAGAAAACACAGGTTCTCTCTCTCTCTCTCTCTCTATTTCAATTTTGTCTTATCTGTATATAGATTAATGTTTGTTTATCTCTGGTTATCTCCTTCTCTGGTTATCTCTCGTCTTCTTCTTATTCACTGTTTGTGATGGAGAATGTTCATGGTATATGTCGATTGGTTCAGTGTTTATCGATTTGTTCAGAATCCATGTGTTTGTTGATGCGACAATAAACCCTTTTCTCATAATCAATTGCTCAACATCGATTTCTGAAAATCCTTTTCTCAAATTCGATTTCTCCTGTTTGTTCATTGTTTTTCATGGATTAATGCTTGTTAATGTGTTTACTGATTTGTTCATTGTTTGACCAGATTCCATTTGTTCATTAATCCATTTTTTCATGGATTAATGCTTGTGATGGAGAATGTTCATTGTTCGATTTACTCACTGTATTCCAGCCTGTGTTTAGTGCTTGTTCATGGATTAATGCTTGTTCATGTGTTTACTGATTTGTTCATTGTTTGACCAGATTCCATTCATTCATTATCTGTTCTCCTGTTTGTTCATTGTTTCTCAAGATCAATTTACTGATTGTTCATGTGTTTACTATTTTATTAAAGCAATTTTTGTTTAAACAAGTTAAAATAATAAAAAGGGGTATTGTGGTCATTTACCAAAATTTCATTCCAATTCCAAAGCTACAATATGTGAACCAAACAGACAGATTCCAATTCCTTTAACATATTCCATTCCAATTTTTTCAACCAAACAGGTGGTCAAACATGACAACATTTCATTCTAATTCCTTCAGAGTCAAAAAATCCTTTGACAAATTTCATTCCATCCAAAAACATTCTGGGAACCAAACGCCCCCTTAAGAGAAATTTACATATCTTTTGGATTGAACATTGAAATATACAAACAAAATATTAGAAATTAAATACGGCCGTTGCAAAAAAATATCCCTTCCCCGCTTTCAAAAATGATGAATATGAAGTCCGAGAGGTTGCTCTAACTTGAAATAGTTATATATTAAAATTTGTTCGTTATAATAAATAAATTTTATATTATGAAAAATATAATCATGTTTTAAAAGTTAAAATATCGTGAGATATTATTAAATTGAATTATCAAATAATTGTGAATAAGTTGCAACAATTAAATTTATATAATAATCAAAATATTACTAAATACTAATAACTTGAAGGATTTCATATGGTTCTTGAAAAAAAAGTTATTATTGCAACTTTCGATATTTTGGGACAACAAGTGTTTTCTTTATATTTGCTCATACAATTATCCATTATTCTTATAAGATTTGTCAATAGTATTTTTTAATTGTTTGAATAAACAATGTTTTTTAAATTTTTATAGGCTATAGCAGTTGTACATGTTCAAAATTTTAACGGTTTTTGGATTTTTATTTTGCTATCATTTTAATTATTTGTGTTTTAACTATATATTTATAATCTCACGTTAATCGTCCTGAACTTCTAATACTATCTTTACATATTTCAATGCCTAACCTAAAAGATACGTGAATTTCTCTAGATTTCATTTGTTTTCTAAAGTTGGGAATTTCTAAAGCAGAAGTCATTTTGTCAATTTAATAGTTTTTAAATAAATATATATTTTATTTAATCGTACTATAGTTTAAGAAATTTGAGTTTAATTTAGAGTGAATTACATTTTTAGTCCCTATAGTTTGTCCAAACACTGATTTTTCCTCATAACGATTGCTAATTGACGATGTTACCGGAACCGTGAATATTGTAAAATTGAAATTTTGTGACTATTAATATACCTAGTTCAATTTAGGGAACAAATCCAAATTTTAAGCAAACAACATGAATCACCAGTGTAATTCACTCTTAATCTTATTTACATTAAATTTGTTTATTGATAATTTATCATATTATTAAAAAATATTTTTCTAATATTCATTTTTAAATATTATGTAAAAATTTTGTTTTTTTATATTTGCCATATATATATAATTATATTTTAAATTTGTGTAATTCAAATTAATGTATTTTTTTATTGTAAAATTGTTTAATAAAAATTTTATCATTTTTATTTTATTAAATAATTAATTAATAGTGATTTATAATTATAATAAGTATTTACAAATTATATTTTTTTTATTTAAAAATAGTTTAATAATAAATAAAATATATTAATTCAATATGAGACACATATTTGGTGTTTTTTTAATTATGGTTGTAGTTGATTTTTTTTATATTGATGGACCCATCATATTTAGGCATCGTTTGGCAAAAATAAGGTAGCTTATAAGTTATCTTATTTTATGGGTATATGTTTGAATGTATAAGAGCATCTCCAACAGATTCTCCAAAATGGAGATTTTAAGGGTTTTTTGCTCCAACAGTTTCTCCAAAACCTTCTCCAAAATGGAGAAAATATGAAAGAGAAGATGAAAATCTCCAAATTTGGAGATATCTCCAAAAATGATTACACATGAGAGAGAAATTATTTTTTATTCATTCTACCAATGAGATTGGTTTAAAATAAATGTTTAGGAGAGAGAAATAATATTTTATGAGTTGTATTGAATATTTTAATATTATAATTAATTGTGTAATCTCCAAAATGGAGAATCTGTTGGAGATGAAGATGATTTTTTTTGGAGATTTTCACTTTTTACTTCTCCATTTTGGAGAAGCTGTTTTTTGATAAGTTACTTGTAGTAGCTTATGAGAAGTTTTTTATAATTATTTTAATTATGCCCTCATTAATATTCATTATTATATATTAACTATTAATTATAAATAAATATTAATTATTAAAATTTATTATTATTAATTAATAAATATTTATTATTATTATTAATTAATTAATATTATCTGAAAATTATAACATAAATTTTAGTTATACATTGATATTAATTTTTAATTATTTAGAATTACTGATAATTATATCAATTTTTTTAATATTGATCAATATATTTTTAGTTATCAATTATTATTATTTTTGTAACGTTTATTTAAAATCATAAGTTAATGTAGATTTTTTTTAAAAATTTGGTTTAAAATTCAAAATTTATAATATATATAATAAACCCTAATTAATATATTATATTTTTTACTACCTTCTTTGTATTAATTAATATATTATATTATTTACTACCTTTTTTGTATTAAATTAATATAAATTTATTTTAATTTTCATTAAATATTTTAATTGATTATTTTTTCTAGATGTCCTTTTTGGTAATTTAAATGTTTATAAGTTAGTTTTTACCAAACGTGACTTTTTCATCAACTAGTTTATCAGCTATCAGCTAAACTTATCAATAGCTTCCAGCTAGCTTATCAGTAGCTGTCGGCTAGCTTATCAGTCATAAGCTAACTTATCAGTTAGTTTGCCAAACATAGTCTTAGTGTTTTTTTAGTCTGTTACCAAACACTAAAAAACAATAAAAAATGATAGGTCATTGAACACTAAAAAAAATCCAATCACACAATAAAAAATAACACTAAAAACATATTTAATATAATAATAATAATAAAATAATATTAATGTATTAAACTATTACTTTGTATATATAGTTATAAAAATTGAATAGAATATTATTATTGCATTTTAGAGGCCTATTTTATTGGCCTCCAAATATAGAGGTCACCTTTATTGACCTTCATTTTTTTGTGTTTTAGTGTTGGGTTATGGAGGAAAAAAACTCATTTTTTGTATTTTTGGTGATTTTAGTCTTGGGTTGGAGAGGGAAAAAAAACTCTATTTTTGTGTTTTTGGTGATTTTCATGTTGGGTTGGAGATGGTCTTAGAACATCTCCAACAACTTTTCTCAAATGAAGATTTTGTGATTTTTTTGCTTCAACAGATTTTCTAAAACCTTCTCTAAAATGGAGAAAATATGGGAGAGTTGATGAAAATCTTCAAATTTTGAGAGAAAAGTAATATAATATGAGTTGTATTAATATTTTAATAATATAATTAATTGTGTATGATATTTTTATGTTAAACAAAAACTTTAGCCACTATATATGGATTAGATATTGCCAAATGGGCTCGGCCTGGTCTAGGCTGATGGAGGACCGAGACCAGTAGCGATCGGTTATGGCCCGATGGTCCTTAACCCGGTTACGATTTTCATCCAAAAACAAGGTCCCCAATTCATGTGAGAGCTTGAGATTAAAAAAGATCAACGGTTTAAATCAACTTCTCATGTTTCTCATTATTTACTCAAATTCGTACACGATCTTTTGCATATATATATATATATATATATATATATATATATATATATATATATATATATACACACACACACACACACACCACACCAGGGTGTGGGTTCACTTGAGAAATGTCATTTTCCGTTAAAAATGTGAAAAATTATAACCTTCATATAATACATATGAATGTACCCTGCCTTTTTATTAGGGGGGGGGCTAAATACACTTTTTCATTTGCTAAATGCATCAAATGATTGCAAAAAATCATTTGGTTTTTTTTGGTTTTTGTCTTTTAGTTGTCTTTTTTTTATTATATATTTTTATTATATATATTTGTTTTGATTTGAAAATAAATAAATAAATAATTATAAATATAAATATTACTAATTTTTTTTAATTATATAATTATAAAAATAAAACATAAATATTGCGATTTAATAATTATAAAAATAAAACATAAATATTGCAATTTAACATATAAATAGAACATAAAATAATCTATATTACATTCGATTATTCTAAAATAACATTATCCGTAGTACAATTAACACGTAAAAGCTTCATGTACTTTTTTATTCGCTCTGAATACGGGGTAGCCCATCCAGCAGCACACTGATAACTGTGATGGAAAAAAAAGTGATACAATTTACGGAAACGGATATCCTTCTTCCATATCTAATTTGACATAATGGTTACCATTAACGTACCCGATTGTAAAAACAACATGTTCATACCACAATGGAGGAGTGGACCAAAGCGGCAAGTATGTCCCACTGCCGGTCATACTTATAACATGTAATATCACATTATATTTTGAAGCAATCAATACACCTATTTCAGGCATTGTCATCCAGTGTTCAAATGGTGCACCTTGATCTGATCGAAAGAAGTTTAGAGTGTTGTAAGTAATATCCCAATGTTCACCTCCAAAAGCGTTGATGTACTCTATCTTGTATCGCTCTAACTCTTCCATCAAGTTATACCGAATTGTGGGTCATGCATCTTCATGAAGACCCATCCAGACAGCTATTGCTCGGAATCCGCAATTTCCATCACCTATCACATCATGTACCTGTTTGATGTAAGGGTGAAACAATGTTAGAAATTGATTGATGTATGGATGTGCATTATTATTTTTGAACATGAAAGAACTGTGTCTCGCTGGTTCTTGGTAGCTCATTTTTTCCTTGTCAACAAATCTAGACGCGTTCGAACTGCTACGTCTAAGGGGTCTTTCACTTGTAAAAGACGGGTCAACATGAGTCGGAAACGAGGGATCAACATGAGTTTTTCTGAAAAGCTTATCCTTCAACGAGGGTCGTCCACAAGTAGTCTTGTTAACAACAAGTTCACGAACCGATGTTTTTGATCCACTGGCTATCTCTTTTAGCTTCCTCAGTAAACTGAACTTACCGGATCTCGATTGCTTGTTAAATTCCTCAGTAAACATTTGGACTTCAGCTTCACAACCTACGTCATCATCTTGTAAAGATTTGCACGGTGATAAATCAAGCGTCGTCCAAAATACATCAACTGAATCAATTGGGATAGGATGACCTTCGTTCAAGTATTGCATTTGTTCGTGCGCACATGGCAGCCCATAACTTGTACGTAGTAGACAACTACAATTTTCAGAAAATAAGCCAACAGATTGAGCTCGCTCATACTCTTGGAATATTATGTTTAATGCATAATGTGAAACAAAACCACACAATTGTTGGAAGTGTGGTATTCGATGACGATGTTTCGTGACACTTTTGCTCGCTTGGATACTTGCTTTAATTTATGTATCTTGTGACTGAATGAGTTGATTGATTTTGCTCATAAATGTCGGTAGACTTGATTGCGCTGAATCCAAGTAAGTTTTCAACTTGGAATATAGAGAGTAAATTACAGATTTGGTCCCTAACGTTTGGCGTTTGTTACGGAATTGGTCGCTAAAAGAAAAATACATTTTACAAAGTTATAATAAAATGTAATTGTTACAAAAAGAAAAATACATTTTACAAAGTTATAATAAAATCAAAAGTTACAAATTTATAAAATAAAATAAAATCAAAAGTTACAATTTATAAATTTATAAAATCAATATATATATATATATATATATATCAAAGCATATATATATGATATATATATATAAATTTATAAAATCAAAACATATATCTATACTATATTATAAAAATGGCATAAAAACTCTTAATTACAACTCACTAAACTTTATGTACTATCATTTAAAGTTATCTACTTAAAATCTCTTAAAAATAACCACTAAAGTCTAATGTACTACCTGTAAAGCTTTTAACACTAATTAATATATTTCATCCTTATCCCCCAAAATCCTTATCTCTAATCCCCAAACCCTAAAATTATGAAATTTGAATTTTGATAAACATAATCATAACAGGATAAACATTTCAATTTAAATATAAAAAATTTAAAATATATAAGATAATTAATTGATTTTAACAAACTACTTAATTTTTTTTATATAAAAAACATTATATTGTTAAGCCTAAATTAAACAAATTTATATATAAAAAAACCATTATCATTCAATAAAAACCATCCAAAATCGTACTGTAAATCAATAAAAAATAAAAAATAAAAATAAACATTAAAATCGTGATGTATTAAGCATTATGTACTATTATTTAATGCTAATCTACTTAAAATCTCTTAAAAACAATTAATGAAACAATATGTACTACTTTTAAATGTTTTTAACCCTAATTAATAAATTTCATCCTTATCCCCCAAAATCATTATCTCTAATCTCCAAATCCTAAAATTATGAAATTTGAATTCTGATAAACATAATCAAAACAGGATAAACATCTCAATTTAAATATAAAAAATTTCAAATATATAAGATAATTAATGAATTTTAACAAACTACTTAATTTTTTTATATAAAAAACATTATATTGTTAAGCCTAAATTAAACAAATTTATATATAAAAAAACCATTATCACTCAATAAAAATCATCCAAAATCGTACTGTAAATCAATAAAAAAACAAAAAATAAAAATAAACATTAAAATCGTGATGTATCTCGCTGCATTGCGCGAGTACGCTTCTAGTATATATATATATATATATATATATATATATATATATATATATATATATATAAATACATTTTATAAATTTATAAAATCAAAAAAAAAAAAAAATATATATATATATATATATATATATATATATATATATATGATATATGTATATAGAGTCAGGTTCACGTGAGACCAAGCTGTTTCCGTGAGACCGCGTGTGACCAAGCCTTAAAACATGAAACTTCACACCGAAATACTGTGAAGGTAAAAAAACATTCGAACCATCATAATGTAATCACACTATGAATGTAAAAAAACCTAAACCAAGTTAAAAAAAATCAAACCTTCACAGATAAAAGACTGTGAAGGTATATCCGAACCTTCACAGTGAAGACGTTGTGAAGGTAAAAAAAAACGAACATTCACAGCGAAAAACATCTTGAACGTAACATTTACGGTGTTTTCCCTATGAAAAGTTCGATTTTTTTTACATTCACAGTTTTTTGGTGTGAAGTTTCATACTTTAAAGCTTGGTCTCACCGGTCTCACGGAAACTGTTTGGTCTCACGTGAACTTAAGTCTATGTATATATATAAAGATAATATATATATATATATAAAATATATCTCTAATAATAATAATAATAATATATAATAAATAATATGACACTTAAATGATTGGATCGAAAAACATTGCAATACTATTTGCACCTTTTTGGTGCAAATAGCACCCCTTTTATTATTTGAAGAGTGAAGACGTGTAAAAATGACTGTCTTTATAGATACAAATGAATATACATATTCAAATCATTATGTAACCTTAATTACATTCACAAAATATAACATAAACATTCACGTAATCACACATTTCGAATAAAAAATAATATCTCAAAGTAGACCAGACCAACTTAATTATACTGATCTGAATTACCAGGTACAAATATACCACCGATCTGAATCACAACGAACGAACGACATATACATATAACAATTAATTGATCACGTGGCCTCTTACACCACAATTTTTGTTCCTATTTACCCGTGAAAGTTCGCGGTTATTTCACTAGCCCCCATTTTGATCATATCAAATCATCATCATATACATATATATACAACTCTCCTGCTTACATATTTCCTCACAAAGTTTTCAACACCCGATCAAGGTCCGTTTTTACCCTTTTTTTCATCTAATTAATTTGGGTTTTGGATTAACATGGAAACGTTTGATCGGAATTTGGGTTTTGGGTTTATCATCTATACGAGAAATCCCAAATTCTTGTTTTTTTTAATTATCATGATCTTGATTGTTTTATATGCTTGTGTTGATTCAAGTTAAGATTGCTTGCTTTACGATGACGTATATGAATAGTTGCTAAAGTTACGTGATGAAAAAAATGTTCCTTTGTTGAATTATTTTGGTCTTCATTGCCCTGTTTACTGTTCTATGAACTTTTTTGTGATCTTGAAGTGAAACAGTTTGATCATAAGTGAGTTCATAATGCAAATGCAGAAAATCCATCGATGCAAATGAGTGTTCTTGTGTTTATCGATTCGGGGTATTTATATCGATTGGAGATTTAAGGGTTTTTTTATGGAAGAGGATTCACTCTTCTTTAGGGGTTTTCAATCTTGAAGTTATTAAGAATCTGATTGTTGTATTTATGCATGTTTCATATCTACAAAATGAGTGATTGAATGTCAATTACAGTAGCTTAATAGTCCATTTTTAGCACCACAATTACAGATTATATGCTAATTTCACAAAAAATAGATGCATTAATTGTGTCACAATATGGCCCTCCGGTGTATAGCTCAGTTGGCAAAGGGGTGATTTTGCTCAAATACACAACAGGTTCAAGTTTGAATCTTGCGGGACGCGAACTTGAACCCCTTTGCTAGCCTCAGCCGCTGAGTCAACTCTGAAATGTCTACTCACATATGGTCACTAGTCCCTAGGGGGTGGGTTTCTTGTGGGGCCGGTAATCAATCTTTTGCTCAGACTGTGTCAAAATCTAATGAATTTATATACTAGTTTTCGAATGATGTTGATTTTTAGAGTTGATATGAAATAAACATTGCTCGAAATGGACCTTATACTTAAACATTTTCAGTAAGTTTGATTCTGCTCGAAAGATGGAGATAACGAATGTGATGGAATACGAGGCACTTGCAAAGGAGAAGTTACCCAAGATGATATACGATTACTATGCATCGGGTGCAGAAGATCAATGGACTCTTAAAGAGAATCGAAATGCGTTTTCAAGAATCTTGTAAGTTGTTTCTTTAGTTCATAAAGTTCTATGCTGATTCATATTCGATAGTCATCACGTCACTTGTTAATCTTTTTGATGTTTCTTATGTTAAAAAATACTAGGTTCCGACCCCGAATACTTATTGATGTGAGCAAGATAGATTTGACCACAACAGTTTTAGGCTTCAAGATTTCAATGCCCATCATGATTGCACCTACGGCTATGCAAAAAATGGCTCACCCCGATGGTAAAGACTCCTCCAAAAAAAGGGGTTGTTGTTTAGCTGAATGACCTTCTGACAGGTTTCTAGGCATTTTGTGTATGGAAATGACATTCTTCTGTTAAACAGTGACATTCTCTGACCTATCAAAGGTCACGGATTTTAAAAAAGATTTGTCAGAAGGTCATTCAACTAAAGGACCCTCCAAGAAGTTTTTGATTCTAAGCCTAGCAATAGATCATGTGTATGCACCTGTCATTATATATATATATATATATAGGGGCAGGTTCAGACGAGAAGCTAAACATTTTACGAGAAGGCGAGAAGTATGATATCATATATGATACACAAGCTTAATGCTGTGTGATATATGATATCACACTTCTTGCAAAATGTTTAACTACTCGCATGATCCTTCCTCTAAATATAGGGGCAGGTTCAAACGAGAAGCTAAGCATTTTGCGAGAAGGCGAGAACTGTGATATCATATATGATTACACAGCCTGTTATTTAAACACATATAACCGTGATTCTTTGTGCAACTAGAATGAGTTTTAAGACAGACATTTTTGAGTTTTAGAGAACTTTAAACAAGTTTGATTTGGTGCAGGAGAGTATGCAACAGCGAGAGCAGCAGCCGCTGCAGGAACAATCATGGTTTAGTTTCTTACCCTCTTTTATCGTATTTACTTTTCCTCTGTTTCGTGGGCCCTTTAGTTCGATCATTTGGTGTCGTTGTGTACCTTTGACTGTTGGAGTTTTAAATGGGACACCTTTGGTTTTGCAGACGTTGTCCTCATGGGGTACTTCAAGTGTCGAGGAGGTTGCTTCAACTGGTCCTGGTGTTCGCTTCTTTCAACTCTATGTGAGTCCCTCGATCTTTAGTTTCTGGTTTACATAACTGTTTTCCATCTTTGGATTTTGAATTTAGCACCATAATTCTGTTAAAGATCTTTCAGAAATGAAATGAGTTGCTATGAATCTGTTTTCGAGTTATAATATTCCAAAGGCTATGTTTGACAAACTATCTAAAAAGCCAAATGACAATGTAAAAATGACTTATTTTAGTCATTTATGTAAAATGTAAGAGGCATAATTGGAAGAAAAAAAAAAAAAGTGAAAAAATGCCACTGGAGCTTATTGAAACGCTGCTTGAAACAACTTCTAAAAAAACTAGCTTACACTACAACAAAACTAGATTTATAAGACACCGGAAAGTCTTTTAATAGATCGCTTTATAGGATTTCAGTTTATAGGATCAAACAATAAAACGACATGTTTATAGGACACTTGTCAAAAGTGTCCTGTAAACTAGCTAATATCGACACTGTTTTAAAAATATCCTAAAAACTTGTTAAAACGCTCAAAAGCATCCGATAAACCTATTGTAACACTTTTAGATAGGATGTTTTATTGTTTGGTCCTGTAAACTTAAGTTTTGCAAAACATTCTATTAGGATGCTTAGACATTTTAGACATAATATAAACCCCTGTTTGTTGTAGTGTCATAAGCTAGTTACGGGACTTTTATTAATAAGCTCAAAAAATAAGATAGCTTATGGTCGTCAAAAACGACCCAAATGAAACAAAGTTCACCTCCAAGACTCCAACTTGACAGAAGCTTATTTAAAGACACTCGTGATACTTTCGTATACAATCTATCGATGACTGTTTCCTAAATATATCTGCATACCGAGTAGGTGTATAAAGACAGGAATATAGTTACTCAGCTGGTAAAACGAGCTGAAAAGGCCGGTTTCAAGGCTATTGTTCTTACTGTCGATACTCCAAGACTTGGCCGAAGGGAGTCTGATATCAAGAACAGGTAAACTTTAGATTTCAACGAACCAATTCAACGTTTTTGTTTCTTTGTTATTGTTACTGTAAGAATATGTGAACCCCATTAGATTACTCTCCAAAAAAAAAAGCAACGTTGCTTTTATGAGTGTGTTAACAAGTTCTTGGAACGATTATTTTCACAGATTTATTCTGCCACAAAATCTGTCGTTGAGGAACTTCGATGGATTAAATCTTGGCAAGCTAGATAAGGTAAATGTCATACAGAATTTGGTTGATAAATGAAATTATTCATTATGAATACTTCAAGAATTTGTGATGAATATGCAGACAGATGACTCTGGATTAGCTTCATACGTTGCCGGCCAAGTAGACCGGTCTCTTAGTTGGAAGGTGAGCCGTATTTTACTCGTTTTGTAAGCCTATTTCGACAACCGATTTCTTTAAAAGTTATCACGTTTGATGCATGAAAACAGGACGTCAAGTGGCTGCAGTCGATAACCCCTTTACCTATTCTAGTGAAGGGTGTCTTAACCGCTGAGGATGGTAAATGATTTGAAAAACGATTCATTTTCTTGATTCTTAGTTCTGTATACAAATCGTGCAGCCTGTTAATCCCTCCATTTTTCATTCCCGTTTTCCGAAATTTCTTTTAGCAAGGATCGCAGTGCAATCCGGAGTAGCAGGAATTATCGTGTCGAACCATGGGGCTCGACAACTTGATTATGTCCCTGCAACTATTGTGGCTTTAGAAGAGGTCTGTTCATGTCTATGTTCTTAGTTAAAACTGTTTCTTTTTTATCGGTAATCTGGGTGTCCGGGTCAGCTTGCGTGCACCTCGACTGATCCCATGGGCCCTGAAGATAACAATCGAGAAAATCTTCAGTGGCTCTAAGGAGACTTGAACCGGTGACCTAATTATGGGAGGGGCCCTCAAGGCCTGACCTTTATTTGCCAGTTGAGTCGTCGGCCCTCGAGGTTAAACTTTCGAGACAATTGAGGTGTTGATTATGAAATTCTACAGGTTGTGGAAGCGACTCAACGGAGAGTTCCGGTGTTTCTTGACGGAGGCGTTCGGCGTGGGACAGATGTCTTCAAAGCATTGGCTCTTGGAGCATCCGGCGTATTTGTAAGTGTAAACTTCCATGGTTTTCCGCTTTCAAAACTGGGGTCTGTTTTCCAATTTTACCCTTAATTATGAGATGGAAAATTCATTACTCTCTCTGTTATTAAGGGTAAAATTGTCATTTAGTTGACTAAAAAGCGTAATAATTATATATTTATAAAACCGTGTATTTTCATTGTGAACGTTTATTTTGGGACGGAAGGGTTAGTTGTTTGTGCGTAGTTTTAATTACAAATACATGGATTGCACGTTAAGGAGCGTTGGTGCACCGATGTCGCCCTTTGTGTGCACGTTGGCTAGTAACACAGGCTCGTTGTGTTTGTTAAGTAACCTGTTTGTTATGATGGTTTTCAGATTGGTCGACCGGTGGTGTTCTCGTTGGCGGTAGACGGTGAGGCGGGTATCAGGAAGACTCTTCAAATGTTGCATGATGAACTTGAGCTCACGATGGCGTTAAGTGGGTGTCGTTCCCTAGCGGAGATAACGCGCAACCATATTGCGGCACCATGGGACCCGCCTCGTGTCGGTTCTAAGCTTTAGGATGCATATTAAAATATCGAAGTTTACGGTTAGAGAGGTTATGTTATGTGTGGTGGATTATGTTCGATGCGTATGAACTAGTGTCTTCGATTCATGTAAGAATAAAAATCGGCTTAATCAAGTCTAGGTTCTCGAGAGATCGGATGTTTGTTTCTTATAAATCGAGTGGTTTGGCAGTAAGTGACTAAATTGGTCAAACCAGATCATAAAGGATGGTTACCAGTTTAGACAGTTTGAGCCTATTAGGTTGTTACCCTGAAAAAACACAACATCAATATAACATTGTTAAAGAAAATTATATCGAATTATAAAAGAAACGTTCTTCTCCAAAATTTAAAGAAAAAACATTAAGCAAGTCAAAGACGATTGTAATTTTGGATAAACAATTGAGAAATGAAAACTTTAACTTAATGATTTATAAGAATTTTTTTAATTGGGTCATAAAAGCCGAGCCTACAACATGAAAACAAAATATAACTAATACATGTATATTTTGGTGGTCGGTTCAGTTAAATCAGCTTAACAAAAGTTAAGATCGGACTAAGGGGCCGTTTAACAAACGCTTACCCGGATAAGCGCTTCCCAATAAAATATAACACTATCACTTACTTAGCGGGTAGATTTTAGTCCACCAAAACGGTATTGTATGCAACAGTTTTCCTAGGACCGATTCAATCTATTTAGGCTAAAATTTGAGAAAAAAGTGTTATCAAGAGAAATATGATATTACCAAAATCGTACAAAATGATGGCCTAAAACTCCATAAAATCACGTTTTTAATGCATTTTCGATATTAAGTGTGCCAACAACCATTTTTAGGTTGAGTTAATGTTAATTATTGTACATTTGATATCATTGATATAAAGATAAATCGAATTATACCTTATTTTTTAAAACATAAATATTTATATCAAGATAAATGGAATTATACCTTATTTGTTTAAGGTTATTATAAAATTTTTGATTCAACTCTAATAGTTTACCCATTTTAGAGATTTCATTGTTATTTATATTATTAAAATATTCAATATAATTTATAAAATATTATTTTGTATGTGTACCCAGTTTTAAGACTACTTGAATTCATATTTGCTAGATTAAATTAAATATAGTTTTCATCCGACTTGTACATTTATCTTGCTACCTAGATAAACAAGGTATGATCAACATTCACCAAGTTAATATCACTCTAAACAAAATATTTAGCTAACCCTTTTACCTTTCCAACCCATTTAAAAATAAAAGAGGGTTAGACATTTAATTTCAAATATTTTCGTTGATAAGAAGAATAAAAAAAATCATTTTTCTTTCCAAAGTAATCATTTTTTGAGAGTTATCTTCAAATTTAGAGATTTTTATCTCTTCTACTTTCTCCATTTTGGAGAATCTGTTGGATATGCTTTTAGAGCATCTACAACAAAATTTTCATAGTTTTTTAAAATGGAGAATGAAAATCCAAATTTTCTAAAAAAATTGCATTTAACTCTAACAAATTTTTCATTTTTTATTACATTATTAATTATATTATTAAAATATTTCATATATTTAATAAAATATTATTTCTCTTTTATAAACATTTAATTTCAGGTTTCTTACCGGTGAAATATAATAAAGAATCATTTCTCTCTTAAAGTAATCATTTTTCAAAAATGTTCTTCAAATTTAAAGAAATTTACTCTCTCTCTCCTACTTTCTTCATTTTGGAGAGTTTTGAAAAATGTATTGGACAAAAAATTGTTCAAAATCTTCATTTTCTCCATTTTGGAAAAGCTTTTGGAGATACTCTTCAACAACTATGCAAAAATAAAAAAAAGAATGAGATTTTAGCAACTTTTTTGTTCTAACAATATGCTAAAATATAAAAAAGAGAAGATAAAAGATAAAAATCTCTAAATTTGAAAAAAGAATCTCAAAACCCACTATTTAAGGGGAAAAAATATTTTAATTTTTCCACCATATAAGGCTATAAGTTAGCTTATTGAAAAATTACTTATAGTAGCGTTTTAAAAAGCTAGCTTATTAGCTACAAGTTAGCTTATAAGCTAGTTTGCCAAACAATGCCTTAAAAGTGGGACTTGTACTTCAATAAGTCAAGTTATAGTTCTTGAGGTTTGAATTTTTCTTTTAAAGTGGAACATGTGCTTCAATAAGTCAAGTTGTAGTCTCTGAGGTTTGGATTTTTCTTCAAAAGTGGGACCTGACCACTAATTTCGTTAAGAAACTCAGTTAGAATTGGTGTTCTAAAAACTCGTTGCATAGTCGTCATGGCGTACCAACATTGGCGGAGCTACGACATAAGCTATGGGGTCCTAAGACCCCAGTCAAAACTAAAAAAGAGGTATTATTTTACCATGAATTATTTTTACCTCAAGTTATATAAGAGATATTAAGGTTGATGACCCCATTAAAAAATTGTCAGACCCCATTTCGCTTTCCCTATTTCTTTTAAAATCTCTCCCTCCTAAGGTAAAATCGATCTCTCCATACTCTGTTTAAAAAAAAAAAAATACCCACTGTTAGATGCTATTTGTCAAAATCATAATTGCATATGTTTATTAAATTACTAATAAGTGTTTGTATTAATTTTATTTATATATTTATAAAATTAAGATTTAAAGTTAGATTAGTTTTTGATGCCATGATATTAATAATGTGATAAATTGTTTTCTAAAAATGAAAACTCGCAAAGAACAATTATAAAATATTTTTATTTTGTTTTTATTATATTTTACAAAGGTTCTTAGTAGCATGAACTACGACATGTTGGTCAGGTCAAATCTCAAGTCTTAGGAGTTGCGATGAGGCTAACGTTTTTCAAGCCGTAATTTATCGTAGCAAATATATATGTCATACATACAATTATATGTGTGTGGTTTTTTATACTAATTATACTTAATAAATCATTAATGATGAACATTTTAAGTTAGGTTATGTACCAAAAACCTAAAAATTTAGACATTAAAAAGATAAAAAAAATATATCAAATAACGTTTTATAAAAACCGGTAACGTGACGTTGGAGACGAGCCTTGAGCCAAGGTGTGTCACGGCGGTTGCCATTAGAACACTATCTTTTACATTATCTTATTAAAGTCCGACCCCATTCAACAAAATTTCTAGATACGCCACTGCGTACCAAGGCTTGTGTGTCACGTCACGTTAAGCCCATGGCACGCCATGGCCTAATGTGCAGTTATCGTAATGAGATATTTGATTTTTCTCTACGTTATAAAAACCGGTAACGTGACGTTTTTAATATATAACCTAATTTATTTTTTATTACTATTGATTCATTGAGTAACACTACAAACCATACGTTTTTATATATAATATTATATATGAATTAGAAATTTGACGCCATAAGTCACACCTTGAAAACGTCATGACTTCGCCATGGCTCTTAAGACTTGAGACTTGGCCTTGCCGCCAAGCCACGCCTCACACCATTTAGAACCTTTGCTAGAATCAAGGGAAAACTTGCAAATTTTCCAACTTTAAAGACAATTCTCTAAAACTTGATTGTGAGAGATAGAAATGATTATCATTCAATGTCAATAATAAAATTGAATTTTTATCATTTTATATAAAGTTTTTAAAAAAGTATATTGAAATGATAATTAAAAAAATTATAATAATATAATTTATGTTAAATTTTCGAGAGAATTTATTAAAGTTAAATATAAGATTTTTTTAGAAATTTTGATTCTTTAAAAACCTATTGAAAAATAAAGAAATGGTGCATGTTGAAGCAAAGAAACCTAATAAAAAGGTGATGCTAATTTTATTAATTATTATTAAATTGAAAAACGGCAAACAACAACAACAAAAAATAAATACTTTTCTTAAAATGTGAACTATGTCGGAGTACAACTGAGGACGAAGGTGATTGGGGTTTGTTTCTTCTCATCATATTCTCTCTGTTCTTCAAAAAAAATCAGAGAGAAAAAATGGGTCAAGAATCCTTCATCTACAGCTTCGTAGCTCGAGGCACCATGGTTTTAGCTGAGTACACCGAGTTCACCGGCAATTTCCCCGCAATTGCAACTCAGTGTCTTCAAAAACTACCTTCAACCAACAGCAAATTCACTTACAATTGCGATCACCATTCCTTCAATTTCTTAGTCCAAGATGGATACGGTAAAAAATACCCTTTCTTTCTTTCTTCCCTCCTTTTTAAGCTTTAATTGTTTTATTCAGCTGGATCTGAATTTGGTTTGAGATCTTATACTATATCTACGTTTACTCAAATCTTCATTATTTAATTTGTTTCGAGAGGTTTAGGGTTTTGTTTAAAAAGGGAAATTCCAGATGCTAGCCATCAACAAGGGGTGATTTACTGATTTAGATTGGAAATTGGATGATTTGCTCTGTTTTTGTAGGGTTTTGTTTTGATTTGATTGAAAATTTGACAGATTGGAAGAAGAAAAGTGCCCTAGAAAAGTGGGGTATGTATATTGTGGGTGGAAAAGGGTAGCTTTTTTTTGTTCCTTTGTGTGATTCAAATTGGGCCTAAGGGTTTTATTCATAGATTCTGGTGTATTATTCATTATGAATAAGTGAGTTGAGGATTATTAGAGGTTGAATATTGGAGATTGATTCAGCTTAACAAGTGTAGTTCACCAAGCAAACACATTCTTGGAGTTGGTTTGGTAAATTTAAGGGGAATTGAATCAAATTATTGATGAAATGAGTTATGCAAATGGATATAACAATTTCACTTGTTTTAAAACTATGGATGATGACATTTAGGTTTTCTTTTTTTGACTTATATATTTCCTTTACATGTCCCCTCATTTTCACGAAATTAAATTTGTTCATGACAAATCCAACTGTTAAATGAATCAGAATCTTGAATTGATTATTTTGGCCATCTACGATTCATTTAAGCAAATCTAAGCTATCAGAAGACTATGTAGAACTTTCCTTTTATTATATAGTACGATTTTCCTTTCGCAATACATAAAGATTTGATATATCATATATCTCATTATTTTCTCTGTGTTATAATCATATGCTTGGTTAGATTTAAGAAACTGATGAATTGGAGCCTCTCCGATATATGGCAAAACCCTTTTGGGGGTATGGTAGGTCTAACGAGAAAAAGTTCATTTAGGAACCGTAAATATTTTGAGAACCAACAATTCATGATGAACATACATGAATCTTATTCATTATGAATGTTATGCATATTCATTCATAAATATTCATGATAAATAGTTGGTTCTCACGGTGAACCTGCTTATCAAGGACGTAAATTCATAATTGTTCGTAGGTTCTTTCTGAAAAAGTTTCTTTAAATATTATTATTTGGTAAAATCTTGGGTCATGGTGTCGTATGATTCTTGATTATGCTATTTGGAATTGCAGCTTATTGTGTTGTTGCAAAAGAATCGGTTGGCAAACAAATATCTATTGCATTTCTAGAACGTGTGCGGACAGACTTTAAGAAAAGATATGGCGGTGGTAAAGCAGATACAGCAGTCGCTAAAAGTCTCAACAAGGATTTTGGGTATGTATAGACGAACGATCTTTTATAAAACCATGTGTTTTTTGTATTGAATTGATACCAAGATGATTTGATGATGCAGACCGATAATGAAAGAGCACATGCAATACATAATCGAGCATGCAGATGAGATTGAGAAGCTGATAAAAGTGAAAGCACAAGTTTCGGAAGTTAAAAGCATTATGTTGGATAACATAGACAAGGTACGTTGCAACGGTTGGAATTGCGTTTAGAACTTGTTTGTTTTTTGGTTAATCAGCTTAATAACCTAAAAGGATGGGGGTTTTGGTCATTTGTGTAAAAATATAAGGGGTATAATTGGAAAAAGTGAAAAGAAACCCGGAGCTTATCGAACTCTACTTGAAATAGCTTTCCATAAAGCCACCTTATGGCTTACCAAACAGGGTTTTTTCAATAAGCTTGAAAAATAAGTCGGTTTATGGTTGCCAAATTCAGCCATCTTATTCCAGTCATGTCTAAATAGAAAAACAAACAAACAACCATTTTATTTGCATCTGCATCATACTAATTTACCTTCAAGATTCTAAATATTTGTTACTACAAAAATTTATTTATTTTCATGTAAGTTGTGGTTATTTATTAATTTCAATATTGAAAGTAAGTATGTTTGACCTCGCTTTTTCAGGCTATCGATAGAGGGCAAAACCTTACAACATTAAACGACAAGGCTGAAAACCTACGTGATTCGGTACGTTCATTTCTTGTTTCCACTATTAACCAGTATTATATCTCACCTGAAGGTAGGGTCTGCGGATAAGATGTACGCATACCTTGTCTGTCTCAAAGAATAGAACTTTTCAAACTAATTTATGATCGTTTTCCGGGCTTGTTAAAATCTTTCTTATTTCCTCAGGCGCAAGAATTTAAGAAAGCGGGTACGAAGATCCGAAGGAAGATGTGGTATCAAAACATGAAAATAAAACTAGTTGTTCTTGGTATACTTCTGCTACTAGTTCTTGTTATTTGGCTTTCAATTTGCCATGGTTTTGACTGCACCAACTGAGGGAGGATATATTGTAAAATTGGTTTTAGTTGTTATTTTCTTTTTTAAATTTGTTGTGAAATGATAAAACATAAGTTTCTTGAATTACCTTCTCCATTTTCAACTTAATATCATGCCTACATTTTATTCCTTCCATACCCCTGGTAGGATTTATTCAGCTTGTTTTGTTTCTGAAGGATATGCCAAACAACCACTTGGTTCCTTCAAAACTTGAAACCTTAAAAAACAAAAAAAAATTATATTCAACTCCAACAAATTCTATATTTTAGAGATTACAACATTAACTATATTATTAAAATATATTTTATACATGTAATAAAATATTATTTCTCTCATACACATTTATGAAAATTAATATAATAAAAAAAATTGTTTTTTTCTTGTAAATTGGTAACCATTTTTTGGGAGTTCTCCAAATTTAGAGCATTTTTCACACTCTCTTCATGCGTTAACTATTTTAGAGAATTTGTTAGAGTAAAATTTTGCTTAAAATCTTCATTTTGAAGAATTTGTTTGAGATGCTCTAACCGGAACCGGTTGCTATTAATTTTGTTTTTTAAACTATTTCCTTATTATTTTAACTATAACTAATTATAGTAAGTAAGAGATAAATTAAATAAATAAAACGTTACATACTTGAATCAAATAGTAATATTTTTATTTGATTATGAATTCAAACAACCTTTTATATTTTGAAAATTCGAACAATTATTTACAATACAACTAGTCACATGAAAATTGTTTAAAATGTCTAATAATCGTCGTTATCTCCACTCTAACCGGGTTCAAAATGTCTAATAATCGTCGTCGATATCGGTTAGAGCTAACCGATTACATAACCGGCTAGATTGGTCCCTTCATATCTGATTGTAAAAAGGGGCCCGATGATTACGTTTGTCAATCTCTATTGAATGCCTGTCGGTACTTTGTGAATGGGGTGCTCAAATGTGTTGGATATCATGGTTAAAAGAAACAAGTCTTTTTATCATTGCTTTTTTTTTCACTTCTTTTAAATTTAAAGATTTATTTATTTCCGTCCATTATTTTAGAGAAAGTTTAACATAGTTGTTAGAAGGGAACTGTTAGGCGGCGGAAAGTTCGTTTATGTTCGTTTATTTAATAAATGAACAAACATGAATACATTTTTATTTCGTTTAGTTAAATGAACGAACATGAACAGTGGTCTCGTTCGTTCATTTACGTTCGTGAAATTTCGTTCATTTATGTTCGTTAATGTTCGTTCGTTTATGTTTGTTTATATATATAAATATATTTATATGTATTATGACATTAATGTGTAAAAGTATTATTTAAATTAATTTTTTAAAATTCCTTTTTGAAACCTCCTAAGTTTACCCGGTTTTTCATTTTATTATGTTATTTTTTACGAACGAAATGATGAGTAACGGTGGTTATTTTTTTGTTCATTTGTGTTCGTTAATTTATGTTCGTTAATTTATGTTCGTTCGTTTAGCTTTTAATGAACGAACACAAACGAACACGAACATACATATTTTCTTAATGAACGAACTAAACACAAAAATAATCGTTCATTTACCGTTCGTGTTCGTTCGTTTGTTCCGTTAAGTTAAACGAACGAACACGAACAAGCCTCCGTTCGTGTTCGTTCGGTTCGTATACAACCGTAGATATGGATACCTTCCATAAAATGGTTCTTTATGAGTGAAGAAATGATATTTTATTTATTCTTACCAATAAGAGTATTTAAAATTAAATGTCTATGGAAGAAAAATGATATTTTATTAGATGTATTGAATATTTTAATGATATAATTGATGTATAATCTCTAAAATGACAAGTTTTTGGAGTTAAATGTAACTTTTTTTTTTTGAAGATTTTGATTTTTGACTCTCCATTTTGGAGAAAATTTGGTGAATCTGTTGAAGATTCTCTAAGAGGCATGATATGGACCAAGGATTTTACCTGATAAGTGAGGGTAGTGACTCTTACCGAGTAAAAGACGTTTACCAACAATTTACCATACCATTTTAAAGGTTATAATATATTACCTTGTGAGGTGAGTGTATTGACTATTACCCGGTTAGAGCCCAAGTTCACTATCATATCACATATATTAAACTGGTAAAAATCATCTTAATGAAATTGATATGACATGTAACAAAATCAAAACCAAACTTTATTTTTATTTTTATTTTGGGTAACCGTGAGTATCCGAGCCAATTTATGTAGACATACCAATCTGTACTGGAGCCATCACAGGTAACCTCCATGGTCACAAGAGCTTTGATAGTGCTTAAATTCGAACCCAAGGAATATGAGATTTCCACTGAACATTCATCAGTTGCCATTAAGAAGCACTTCACAAGCCATTTGTTCATGAATCTCAAAGAGTTCGTGTTGTAATATTCGAAATGGAAGCAAAAGAAGTCAAATTAAAGTCAGGGGTCGAATTAATAAAAACAAATAGGATCCCGCATGAACTTCTGAATAGTACATTCAGTGTGACAATTTCATAATTCGGGTTTTATGTAAGTCAACAGCAAAGGGGATGACTTACACGATTCATTCAGCACCACGGCCATTTAGCATCTCTCCATCTAAACCAACGATCCTTTCGATTCATGTCAGAGGTAAAATTGGGACCACAGCTTTGTTCAATTTGTTGGTGCTCGTCTGTTTGCGTTGCAAAAGCAAGGCAACACCCAAGATTTTTATCGCGTTCCATTGCATCTTCCTTGTATGATGGATTTCCATACCTTGGGTGCTGAATGAACACCACCTTTTTCCACCACAGCTTCAGAGCCTGCATCAAGGAATTGAGATATTAATATCTGGAACTACATTAGATTACTCTTTCAAAATAGCCGTTTTTGGTATAGGACCAGACCGAACAAGTTGTCTGTTTGGACTTTGGTACGACAAGGACATACAAGACTGTTAAAATGACCATATTGCCCCTAAATCCTGTTTAATGTTTTTATATATGTGATGATGGTTATAAATGACAAAATTAAAGTAAATACTAAAATAATTTAATTTATAAACATTCTTATATAATACAAATATATATTGAGGAGAAATGGTCCAAGTCTAGTCGATGTAGGACTTTAACACGTCCCCTCCAACTGAGGTTAGAGAGCACATAATGTCCAAGAGCATCGAGAAGGGGATAGACGGGTGAATGGGCTAGATGAGCATAGAATTCCCCACAGTGGTAGACCTCGGCTCTAATACCATATGAGAATATGTGGAACCTCATTAAATGACGTTTGTTTCGTTGGAATCCAATGAAATCTGAAGGAATCGACCAAATTCCATTCATGCATTGTTTCATTCGTAAGGAATTCTAATTCCATTTCATCCAATCTGTTAAGAAAAACTATTATATGCCCTTATATTTAATATATCCTATTCCCTCTCACCATGACGATTGTCACCACCATCATCGCTACCACCGTTGCCACCACCACCACCACCACCAATGTTGCCACTTCGTCGTCTCCACCACTATCTTCACCACACCACTACCACAGCCGACACTACCACTGACACCACCACCACAGTCTCTACACCGTCGTCACCAAATAATATTATTATTACTTTTATCATTATGTAGTATTTATAAACTGATCAATAAAATATGAAAATATCATGAGCGGGTGTTTTGGTAATTTATCATTATTTTATTACAATTTTGACGTTAATTTAGCAAACCAAATAAGCAGATTCGATTCCAATTCCTATCAACCAAACGCATGGTCAAACCTAATTAAATTCCAATCCAATTCCTTCAAATTTCAATTCCGACACATTCCATTCTGTAAACCAAACGTCGCCTTAGATTACTCTCCAAATGAGCCCTTAAAGAGAGAAAATGGGGTTTCAACATATATTGAGGACAAATTGTCCAAGTGCAGCCGATGTGGGACTAGCAGTCAAAAGGATGAACGACTTCACATCTAACTTTTAGGCAAAGTGCTGCCACAAAATGAAATAGTAAAGATCCATCATAACCCATATAAGTTATTTAGACATGCAGGTTGGACAAATAACATAACATGTATATAACACAGAGATTAATCCAATAAGTTGCCCTTCATCCCGATACTTAAACATGCAGCCAAGCCATTGAAACCACTCTAGTAATATCTCTTTTATAGCACAACGCTTAGTAATAACTAAATGCAACTGAAGAAACAAAAGAGAAGAAACTTACATGCCAATAAATCCAGAGTGCAACTTTGTGGGGCATTAGCCAGAAGAAAAGGGCATGCTGAACAGACGATGAAGATACCCTATTTGCCGTCAATGAAGCAGTGAAATAGTCACCGAGCTTAGGATGCTTAACCGAAATATTTACCACAAGATTATCTCCGGGTATATTTGTTCGCATGCTCCAGCTCCCAAGCATATCCTAGAATTAGCGGCAATGAACAGGTAATCAAACCAACAGTTGGAACAGTCCATTAGATAACATGACCCATGCCTTCCTTAGTTGTCTTTTTTCCAATAAGAATTGTCTGGATTATGATGATTGAACGTGAACAACAAATATATGGTAGCTTATTGAATTCAGTCATTTCTATCCATTGTTTAATACTTGCAAAAAAGACAAACACTAAATAAGCCATTAAGCTCATTAAGAAAGAAAAAAAGACCTTGATCACACAAAGTGCCTGGAATCCAGTGAATTCAATCTTTTGCCTGATTTTATTGAATTTCCGAATACCCGTCACAAAATATTGTACGTAGGTGATGTTGTAATGTCGTATGTATGTTTCACATAAGAAATTTTGGTATCATTTGGTATCCGGGTAATGTTAACAAACTAATTAACTCATCATTAAGTTCACTTTTTTCGTAAACAGCCCCTTGAGCTTGAGTTTAATTCCACACCATCCCTTGAAAAGTTTTCAACCAAATTTTTGGTCAAAATAAAATTCAATCATACCCTTGTATTATTATGTCCTGTTCAACTAGTACCTATTTATGTTTCTTTTCAGTTTTATTTTTGTTACGATATTGATGGTAATCTGCAAAATAACTAAATAGCACATGGTAAATACATACATATAGATCTATAAATTTATGTGTGTATGTTTATATTTGTAAACATATGCCTATATATGTATACATATGTACATGCAGATGTATATGTAGGCATATATGTTCATGGATACATATAGAGGCATAATTATATTTGTGTGTGCTTATGATGTAGGGTTGAGTCAATACTATACCATGAAAGGGCTAACATGAAGAGGTTTGGCGACTATGTCAGAGTTTGGGTTAAAAAGAAACCGTACTCGTTCTCCCCATGGTGTATTCGTAACCTAAAGCATGGAATTGAAACAACGTTAGAATAATTAACATTATAAACTAAGAAATAATCCATAATGAAATAATCAGAATCGTTTGTCAACAGTAATTTCGCTTTGTGTAATATTATCCAGCTCTCTATCACTCTGTCTCAGGCCCTCCCACCCGCTCTTTCATTTATGCACAAGAAGATGTGAAGATCAGCTTATATGTCAGTAGTGGGTTTGTTCAAATGATCGTCAAGCTATCCCAATTTAATGCATGGGTGTACTAAGATCACGCATTTAAGTTCGCCTGACAGATGCTAGCAAACTTAGGGCCTATTTGTTAGCAGCTTAATGAGCTAAATGGGATTATGAGACTCACAGCTTAACCAAATCTGCCCTTCCCAATTATGAAAAAACCTCCCAAACAAAAACCTTCGTAATCCATACAGACATATTAATCCACACAAGGACTTAAAGGCAACCAACCATGTAAAATTATTGACTTAGGGGTTGTTTGGTTGGTTTTCCATCAAGTCATGTATAAATAAAGGTGTATGTGTGGATTAATCTGTCTGTATAAAATTGGAAAGGTTTTTGTTTGTGATGGTTTTTTCATTGATAGAAGGAAGGTGTTTTTTAATTGAGAGAGACAAGCTTCGAAAAAATAATTGGTTTTCTGCATAAAGCTCCGTCTTAAAAGCTTATTGAATAAGCCACTTTTTATATCATTAAGCCATTACCAAACGGTCATGTATAGCTGACCGAATAAGTTGTGAGTTCCATTAAGCTCATTAAGCTGCTAACAAATGAGCCCTTATTTCCATAACTAACTTACAGACCTCAGCAATGCATTTCTTCAAACATCTGGTGGAGCCTTCTACATCATAGCAGTAGTACAAACTCAATGGGTTCTGTTCGTATCCCACACTAGGAGGAATCGTCAACAGAAAACTACACCAAAAATTGGTGCAAAAGTTAGTCAATACGCATGTTTTATCTACACCCCAAAAGGAATGACAAATAATATAGCAAATTCTAGTTGATACCTCCCAGTTTCTATAAAAAAATTATATACTCCAGTCACCATTTTGGTATAAGCATATTAAGGTGAATGTTATATTTCCAATCCCACTGCTGCAAATTGGAATTCGAACTATACCTAATTTTATCCCCAATTATAATTTTCCACATATCTGAATTCTGTGCTCACAAACACTAGATCAATTCAAACTTCAATAACATAATTGTTCCGATTCCATTCCTAAATCTGAGTTCCGATTCCAAAGAACAATTATCTTAATCTTCGAATTCCGCGGAAGTTGAAACCACTTCAGAAATCAAACTATCATTTTCAAAATCAAAGTTATCCAAACTATTGAAATCAAATTGACAACTACAGACTTACACAGGACCATTGGTTTGAGCGATATCGCGAGCTTGTTGAGGGGAGAGATGATCTGGTGGAGAGTGAATCGCGTGATCGAGGTCAATGAGAGCATAACGAACAGAATACTTGAAAGAATGGTGAACTGGACGACGACGCTCGTGCCAAACGGTACCGTCATAGAGTGCAATTCCGTCGGCGGCGGTGGAGTGAGGGAAGAGACGGCGGAGGAGGAGGCGGAAGGGAAGGAGGAGGGATAGAGTGAAGGAGGTAAGAATTGTGGAGAAGATTGAGCAGAGTAGATAAAGCGCCTCCATTGTAGACCGTTTGGAGAGAACGTCATCGTCTTGTTGCTTTTATGCAACAAATAACCGCCCGGTGTTTTATATTCAACCACATGTTAATGGAGATGAAAAATTAGGCCTTGTTTGTTTTAATAACTTCAGCTCTTAATTTCTCCTTTTATCTGAATCGATCAGATCAGACGTAAAGCAATTAAGAGTGTTTGTTTTTCTAAAAAAATCCCAACGCTCTTATCCCTAAATTACATCTAAATGAAAAAGAGTTGCCTTAACCTCTAATTCACTTAGAGGTACCACGCCTCCATCAGATACCGCCTCATCTCAGATCCATCGATTCCAAAATTCATCGACCCATCGTCTTCCTCTTCTATGATGGGGGTTACTAAACTGTCAGGTGGAGGAGAAACAAGGGAAGGAATCGATCCCTGAGGTTCTTCTGGGGTCAGTGGTCGGAGCTACTTCAGTTGATGACTCCATCTCAGATCAGGTACCTTTTGTCCTCTCCTCTCAGCGACTCCATCGACCCATGACTCCAACGACCCACTTGTGTTGTTTTTGAACCATTGATGATGTTGTTTTTGTCATTGACTCACTTGTGTTGTTTTTGAACCATCGACTATTTGTGGAAATCAGAGGGCGGAGTTAAAGATCTAAAATGATGGTGTAGCAGCACTAGCAAAAGGCCAGTCTTATATTTGTTCAGATCAACCAATGTACTTTGATCGGATTTGGACCTTTGTGGTTTATCTAATATTTGTGTTTATAATTTTCTTGAATTCCACTTGATTTATATGTCTTCATTCACGTGAATAAAGTGAGACAAATGAAACCATCAAATGGTAGTATAATTTAATTAAAAAGAATTGTTTCATATTTCAGACGTTTATCAGTTTACAAAAAAAAACAGTCTTATTATTTCATATTTCAGATAGGGGTGAGTATGGGTCGGGTCGGTCGGTGGGAAAACGAAAAACTCGATCTGGTTTTGGGTAGACTATTTAGTCCCCGAATATTGCAATCGGGGGAATCGGGTTTTCGGTGTCGGACCTAGTCGAGTTTCGGATCGGATTGGGTTGGTTTCGGGCAAATCCAACTTTATTTTTTACTTTTCCTTCAGATTTTTAGAATTCACGTATTGTGTTACTGTGTAGCACACAAAAAAAACTAAACGTTAAAACAAATAAAAGCTACAGTCTTTCAAATTAACAAAACTTGAAAAAAAGGACTAACATATTTTACTATTAATAATTATATGTTTATAAAATTATAATGACTCAAAGTCTCAATTAAAACTCTTCGTGCAGCGTGCTTCATGCTTGAAGTCTTGAACATTAAAGATTAAATCAGATGAGAGGATTGAGGAACCGACGGTGAGACTTGAGAGACCAAGAGACAACAGAAGTAGATACGATTAGGTTTAGGAAAAGTAATAAAAAAGGTATTTATTTAGTAAATAGTTTTCGGGTTTCGGGTCGGATCGGGTGACATATATTAAGACCCTACCCGAACCAATATATCTAGCCTAAAATTCGGATTTCGGACTTCGGGTATGATCAGGTGCTTAGGGTCAGATTGTTCGAGGTTTTTTCGGGTCGGTTTTCCGGGGTTTTCGAGTGCGATCGGGTTTTGCACACCCCTAATTTCAGACTTCAGCACCACCACTAAAAAATCAGAAGTGAAATTAGACTTTAGACTTCAGCACCTCTTAAAAAACAAACGTCACCTTAATTTTTTTTGAGGAAGTTATATTTTCAGTCCTTGTGGTTTGTTGAAATCTTTGAATTTTGAGTGAATTGCAGATTTGGTCCTTGTGGTATATTGAAAATTATGACTAGAGTATCTAGGGGTGCTCAAAAATCCGACCAACCCGGCAACCCAACTCGTAAAAATGAACTCAAAGCAACATGACATGTAACCGATACAAAATTAGGGTAAAACGAATCTATTGGGTTGAAATTTGGTTAGACCCATAGTAAACTGACAAGCCTGATAACCCGATGAAAAGTTTTTGATGTTTCTCTAAAATTATTTGTATTTATCTTTAATACGTATATGTTACCAAAAACGACTCGACAACAACGAGAGCAATGGACTCATAAGAGAACATTATTGGAAAGTTATACGTAAATACCTAAATATCTGATGAACTTGTATATTCATGATTGATTGCATTTCAAAAGAAGATTTCCTTTGTTTTTATATTTCAAATGTTGATTTTATTTTGTTTAAACACAAACCTGACAAAACAAACCAAACCCATCAGGTTGGGTTAGGTTGGGTTGGAAATTTTCAAACTACCAACATTGGGTTGAGTCGTTTAAATGTCTTTAACCAGACTGACACAAGTCACAACCCATGAATACCCCTAAGGGGACGTTTGGTTCACAGAATGGAATTTGATGGAATTGGAATCCATCGAAGGAATTTGACTTTGAAGAAATTGGAATGAAATTTGGTGGAATTTGACCACGCGTTTGATTGGTAGAAATTCAATTCCTTCACTTAAGACAAGGAATGATTAATTCCTAAAAGTATGGAATTCAATGGAATAGGAAAGATTCAATCGCTTTCATTCCGTGAACCAAACATGGGCTTGAAATTTGGTCAATGAAATTGGTCATTCTAATTCCTTCCAATCCCGTGAACCAAACAACCCCTAAGAGTACCTATACTCCATTAATTATTGATATGGTCCAGATGGTTGTCAATTTTTTATGGGTAGAGTCCTAACAAAGTTAATAACAATCTCTTAACCCAATTTGTCTTTCGTCTTTACATTTTTTAATCTTAAATTTATCTATTGTATTTTCAATATATAATATATACACACACACATATATATATATATATACACACATACAAAAGATCATTGTTTTTCATCTTCTCACCTCCCTCTATTTTACCGGTGACTGTCGACGCTTCCTTTCTCCCTCTTCTACTCTGATGGAGTTTTTGCGACCTTTTTCTCCGGTAGGTTTCCTACAACCTTCATCACTTTAATTTTTTGCAGCCTTACCCGCCTAGTCCCACGCACAACGGTGGAGTTCAAGCGATTATATGTGTCTTTTTAAAAGTGTCTTCCAACAAATCCCTAGCTTAAAAATGAAGTTCATTGTACACACGGGCGGAGCCAGTTTTGGCCCAAAGGTCTCACTGGCCCACTCTCACATTCAAACATTTTTTTAATAAGCCCAAAATTTTGTTTTATTAAGCCGAGATTTCATACCAGACTTGTTGTATACAAACATAAAACAACAATTTGAACTTGAAAATATGGATAAATTATCTATTATACTTTTAATATTTTTATTATACTATATGAACCAACATCCCATTACAAATTATCTATTGTTGTATCTATAACAGTCCCAAGTCTCAACCCTAACAAGTTTGTTCCTAGACTTTTAAGTATTTCTACTTTGAAATTGTATATTTATTTTTTGATCGAACTTTTGAAGCACGTCGAATTTATTGTTCAATATATAAAGGTTAGTGTTACGACTTTTGAAGTACCTATTAACTTTTTGATCGAACTTTGTCATGAATATAATATCATTATATATCTATTTTTCTTTTATTAAAGAGGACCACTCTCGACGAAATTCCTAACTCCATCCCTGATTGTACAAAAAGATATTACATACCCAACATGTATGTCAGTATGTATGTATGTTTATAATTAAATTTACTAACTTACTATAAAGTATAATGAAATTTTATGGTTGATAAAAAAAAATGTAAAATAATTAAAATACCCCTTAAATGAACTAGGGGGTGTTTGGGATTGCTTATTTAAAACAACTTATACTTATATTGATAAGTGCTTATCAACTTATGCGGTGTCAAACCGGAGTTTTTAAAAAGGTGTTTGGATTAGCTTATTGTGGTACCAAAACGTAATAAGCTAATAAGTTGTTGTTTAAAGGTGTTTGGGATTGCTTATACATATAAAGTAACCTTAAAAGTGATAAGCACTTTTGAAATAAGCTAATAAGTTAAAACAAAGTGACTTATAAAAAAGTGTTTATCTGCTGTTTGACACCGCTATAAGCACTTTCATTTTCTTTCCATCCAAACACTAGACAGTGTTTATCTGCAGTGTCAAACCGCAATAAGCTAAAAAGCACCTTAAATAAGCAATCCCAAACACCCCCTAGGTTAATAGATTATTTTTATTTCTGTTAGAAACTATAGCCAAAATAATTGACAACCACAGGAACCACATTCATATTTAGGGGTTGTTTACCAAATTTTCTATTAAGTCCTGTCCGGATAAATCTGTCTGTCTGGATAAATCTGTCTGTACGGATAAAACTTTTTTGCTGTTTACTTTTTCACCTGAATAAACTGTCTGAACGGTAGAAATGACCGTTTTACCCATGTATGAACTATGCATTGTTTAGTTAAAATTCAAAAAGATTTACGTATCTGAAAATCAATTTTTGTTTACATCAATTTACACATTTGAAAATCAAAATACAAGGATCATGGTATCTCATCTTGTTGATGTACAAGTATACAACCAAAATAAAAGGGGGGAAAAGCAACTGGTATCTCAACGATGAGGAAAGCAACCGAGTTGGGAGAATCAATGATAAAGAATAGCAACTGGTATCTCATTTTGGGAGAAGCCCAAGTTCAACGATGAAGAAAATCAAGGATGAAAATCAAGCAACTGATATCTCGTTAGGGTGAAGAGAGAACCCTTTAGATATGGGTTGATTTCTCTACAGAAAAGAGAGATCAAGAGAGATAAGGTAGAAGCATAAATCAATACCAAGAAAGTCTTGGGAAGGGTCGATGCAGAGGTCATCGTCGATGCAGAGGTCAGTCGGAGATGCAGAGGTCGCCTCGTCGGAGATGCAGAGGTCGTCGCCTCGTCGTTGGAGATATCTCCTGAGTCGAGTAGGTTGGGGTTTAAGCAGTGGTCATCGTCGCCGGTGATGGAGGCGATGACCTGAAGGGTGGTCGCCGGTGATGGAGGGGATGAAAGTGGGAGGCACTGTTCGATGGGATAGAGGCGATGAAAGGGGAGAAAAAGATTAGGTTGATGCTTTTTTTTCCTTTTTTTTTTTTTGAAGGGTAGAAATGTCAAGATTGTGGCTTAATGGGGACAACACCCATTTTTCCACTTAGTGAATAAGCCGGAATTGTCTGCACGAATAAGCCATTAAGTCCTAAGTAAACACTCCAAACGTCTGTACGAATAAACCGGTTTTGTTATTAAGCCCTAAGTAAACACCCCCTTAATCTATTTTTTTAAAGGACATATTTAATCAAGTTTAGAAACGTAATAGAGACCAAATCCGTATTATAAACGTGGTGGGCCAAGTTTGGTGACCCAACTACACCAACGTCGCTGATTTTATACATCCACCGCGATAAATACATCCACGTAGACAACAATCATGCTACAAGTCTTTCTCGTAACACGTGGCGCATTCATACTGGACGGAGCATATCTTAACATGCACCTTCGCTGTAGGCGAACCGGCGTTATAATCGAAGCCCCAATTCCTCCTGCAACTCCCACCCACTAATGGCGTCTCTACATTAAATCGACACAAACCACCATCAACAACCAGAGAGCTTCCTCAATCTCCGACTCCCACACACACACACACTATAAAAGCAAATTCGGTGTTTATAATCTTCGTGCAAGTTCTAGTTTCCTCTTCGAATCTTGAAGAAAATGGCTTCGATTTTTCAAGGTGTCGGAGCTACAACTGCGCTCTCGTCCTCTACCTCAATTGACACCAAAAAGTTCCAGTTATCTTCTCGCAGATTCTTTTCAGGTTTATAAATTTACATTAATTTGTTTTGATTTGATTGCCGCATGCTATTTTAGATTTGTAATCACATTTAGATTGATTTTGGTTTGTGTATTTCCTTTGTTGTGTGTTATTGTTTGAGATTATGATTGATTTTCGCTGATTTTTGATGTTTATTGCTTGAATTTCAGTGAGGAGAGCGAGTTTTGTTGTGGTGAGATCTGGTGGTGACAAGAGGGATAGTGGTTCGAACCGGATAGGTGGCAGAGCTGACCAATTGGTTACAAATGCTGTTGCGGTGAGCATCTTTCACACTTTTTGTTTCTGTATATCTGTGTGTGTCTATCTGATCAACTCGTTAATTGTGTGCGTGTGTGTATTGCAGACAAAGGCTGATACCCCAGCAGCATCAACTGCATCTAAGCCTGGGTAAGCATATCTACTGCGTATGTTAATGAGTTTCTTTTGCATGTTTAAATTGGGGAAATTGTCCAAAATAGCCGATCAGGCCTCCCCTCTTCACTTTATAGCCACCGTTCTAACATTGAGACCGAAATAGCTGGAGATTACGCAAGTAGCACTTACGCAGCTTGCTTTATGTCTAATTTTTCTGATTATTTTATTGTAAAAAGGGGGTTATTCAAGTTGTATAAGCGCTACTTGTGTAATCTCCGGCTATTTTGGACTATTTCCTTTTAAGGCGAAGGATCGTGTGAGAAGTTGAGGTTAACATAAGAAGCGTGAGAAGTGGATCTTTGATCACCGTTGATCACTTCTCCCATGAATTGTGTCTTGGAAGGGAATTGATCCGGTGCATCTCATTCTAATGTGCGTCAATTTCTCATCCAACGGTTATAACCACTTCTCACGCTTCACACGTTAACCTCAACTTTTCACTAGAACCGAACCCTTCCTTTTAAATTGTAGATAGTTACACTTTTGGTTACTCAGCATGTCCCATGCATCTTTGAAAGTTTTTTAAAGTGCTTTCCGTTTTGATACCTAGAAAGAGGGCTCAACTTGGTATTCTGTTTCTAAAATGTAATGGAACTCTAGACCTGTTTTGATTGTAAATGAAGAATGCTATAATTTCCCAAGGAATGCACACCGTTAAACAATTTTTTTGGGGGCCGAATGTTTCAAACTATTGGAAACTCTTCATTTAGAATGTGGTCAAGTGGACCAATTTAATGCCACATTCAGGTATTTTGTCATGAAAGAACATCTTTTCCTAAAAAGATCTCATCTTCGCCCCATCACTTCAACTATACATCTTAATGATCTTATGCTGAAAAATCTCATCATTGCCCCATATTTGCATGAGTGCTCCACCAATTGCAGATGGTTATCACTAACTTCAGATAAACCCTGAGTAATGAATCATCTATCCATCATGTTGTATAGTTTTTCCTGTCCGAGCTCACCTTTTTCTTGATAAGTTATAGAATTATTAATTACATAGTATGCATGGTAATCCCATGTGTCTAACCATATTCCCCAAAACCGGCCATGGATTAGTCCCTAGCCAAATGGCAACGCCAAACACATTGAGATTCTTTGGAAAAAGCAAGTTCATCAATTTTGAAGACAAAGGGACACTACATCAATCTGACATTGTTATCTTGTGGGTTGACTGGGTTCTACGCTGTTTGTGGCCTGGTTTTAATAGAAAGCCAATAAACATTCTTCCAAACCCATGCACTTCTGCAAGGAGAAAGTAGATGCATGAGGTGAACAAGTGTCCCTGATTCTTCTAATCTAGAATCTTTTAGTTATTACTTGGTGAAAAAACCTGAAGATCTATGTTTTGCGGAAAATTGTAAATATTGAGAAGCTATATTTCAGCACCGACCATTTTTGACATGATGAGGAAATGCAGTCTATTGCGCTGAGTTAGTTCTATATTGTCTAATGAATCCATTTCATTCTCCACATGAAATTACTATAAAAGGAAGAAGTCAAGACTGAATAAAGTTGTATGCCAGCTCAAGCAGCAATTTTACCGAAAATTTTGCATTATTAGATTAAAAGGTGTAATTGTATGATGTGATAAGAGTCACTAATATACATTCTAATTATATTATCTTTGAAATGAGGTGGTTCACATTAGCTCCTCTAAGGATTTATTAACCCTTTCCCAATTGATGTTGAGTCATTAAAATTAGAGTTCTAATCTTGTACGGACTGTTTTAAAAATCTTCGCTTAGGACCACATAAGCTGATAAGTACAAGTGAAAGCAAGGATTCTTAATTAGCAGGGAAACAATATTCTTGCCACATTTATGACTCTTGAGAGTCTAGAAATACTTTCATTTGCTTGTACTCTATGCATTAAAAGTTTTATTTTCTAAAAATTTCCAGTCATATTGAAGTGATTTGGTTATCTTGGACAGTTCTACAACATTTTCTTTTGATAGTACAAGTACCTTTATGTGGGTAACATAATCAAAGTTTGGATAACGGTTATAATACTTCTTTCGCAGTCATGAATTATTACTCTTTGAAGCTCTCCGAGAAGGCTTGGAAGAAGAAATGGAAAGAGATGCCCATGTATGTGTCATAGGAGAAGACGTGGGTCATTATGGCGGCTCATACAAGGTGACAAAAGGACTCGCCGATAAATACGGTGATCTGAGGGTCCTCGACACCCCCATTGCCGAGAACTCGTTTACCGGAATGGGAATTGGAGCCGCCATGTGCGGCTTAAGGCCAATTATCGAAGGAATGAACATGGGATTTCTCCTCCTTGCTTTTAATCAAATCTCCAACAACTGTGGTATGCTCCACTACACTTCCGGTGGTCAGTTCAAAATTCCGGTGGTCATCAGAGGACCCGGTGGAGTCGGGCGGCAGCTCGGAGCCGAGCACTCGCAACGTCTCGAGTCATATTTCCAGTCCATCCCCGGAATCCAAATGGTTGCATGCTCAACACCTTATAACGCAAAGGGACTAATGAAAGCAGCTATTCGTAGCGACAACCCTGTCATACTTTTCGAGCATGTTTTACTCTACAACCTCAAAGAACGTATCCCCGATGAAGAATACGTTTTAAATCTGGAGGAAGCCGAAATGGTCAGACCCGGAGAACACGTCACCATTCTGACGTATTCCCGGATGAGATATCATGTGATGCAGGCTGCCAAGACTTTAGTGAACAAGGGTTATGACCCTGAAGTTATTGACATCAGGTCTTTGAAGCCATTTGATCTGTACACAATCGGGAACTCGATTAAAAAGACTCATCGCGTGCTTATCGTGGAGGAATGCATGAGAACCGGTGGAATCGGTGCGAGTTTGACAGCAGCCATCACGGAAAACTTCCATGACTATTTGGATGCACCGATTGTGTGTTTGTCGTCACAGGATGTTCCAACCCCGTATGCAGGGACTCTAGAGGAATGGACCGTGGTCCAGCCGCCCCAGATCGTGGCGGCAGTCGAGCAGCTCTGCCGGTAGGAAGGCTAACAGCAGAAGTGAGTCTCCATCTTCATGCTGGTACCATTACTTTGCTCTTATATATTGAACTGCTGCTGTAATTTACTTATCTTTTATATATTTGTGGTGTTTTTTTTTTTTTCAATCTAGTGATCTTGGTGAGGTATTTTTGTGCTGGTTCTGGGACTTTGAGTAGACTAGCCATCCTACTAGAAAATGTATTGCAATTGGACAATACAAATGCAAATAGGATGCAATTATAATTTAGTGACTTGTTAAATATGTTGTTCACATATGATATCTGATACATAATTTAATAGAATTTTGTAGTTGATAATTAAATACATAATGTTAATCCAATTCTAAATCCCCCTTCAAAATTCACAAACCAAACAGGCCCTAAAAGTTTGATCTAGTGAAGCTTTTTGTTGAGTTAGTAATAGTTATAAATCATATTTCTAATCAACAAACTGATTTTCATTATCCTATATGTATGATTATCTTATTATGTGATGTCAAGTAATCCATTTACCATCAAAATTGTAAGATCAACTCTATCAGATATTATTCGTTTTATCCACAAATACAATTCATGAATGAGGCTGCGATTAAAAATGATTTAAGGATGCAGATCCTTTCTTACACTTTTCTCGTTAACTTTGTTTTTTACCTCATGCTATCCTCCTTCCACTAATAATAAAAGGGGTAATCCCTAAACCCTAAAATTGCAAATATACACTGATTTTCAGAAATAAATACTTTTATATAAATAACTAGAAAAATATAAATTAGAATTAAGACGGAAAATAGTGAAAACCACACACAAACACCCATTGTTTAATTTTAATTTTAAAAGTTATTTCTAGAGTAAACTACAAAATTGGACATGTGGTTTGTCGAAAATAACATTTTCTGTCCAGTAGTTTCTAAATTACATTATGGTTATCGTGGTTTACAAAAAAACGTCTAGATTTGATCCCTTTCTTTAAGATTGTTAAAAGTTCCATGACATGAGGCATATTTTAGTTCTTTTTATCGATTTTTTGTATTTTACCCGATCAAAAACCATATAGACCAAAATTATAAAATCGATTTAATTTTTTTTTTGTACGGCAACTTGGGCTATCCCCACACACACACGCACCCGCGGTATCCGGGCATCCAATTGGGCAGCACCGACTAATCCGCGGCGACCCGGCCCAGCCCACATGGACTGGACCCGCCCAGGTACGACTAAGCCCGGTCAATACCAAACCCGCATACCCATAGACTGGTATGTCCGTAAACCTGGACCCGAAGGCCGACCCAAGGTCTGGGTATCGCCGAAGTGCATCCCCCAGGATTCGAACCCTGGTAGATAGGCATACCATGCACTATCCCCCCCGGGCCTTACCACTAGGCTAGCACCTCTTTTATAAAATCGATTTTAATTGGGTAAAAGACAAAAAACAATCGACAAATAACAAAAATGCCCCTTATTTAATGGTAACACTAACAGCCGTTAGAGCCTTAGAGGGAAGGATCAAATCCGAATGTTTTTGTGAACCACACTGAGGAGTTGTTTGGTCGTTGCTGAATAATTTGGTGCAAGATGATTAAATGGTCAGAATGATTAAGAGGCTATTATGATATAGTGCAAAATGAAATATGATTGTTTGGTAATTGTTCAGAATGAAATCAGGACACTTAATGGTTAAGGGAGATCTATGATACAAAATCATTCAGAGGGTTTTGGAACCATTAAGAGACATATTTTTTTTATCAAACAGGATTCAACTCTTAACGATTCAGATGTTGCCTCTTAATGAAACCATTAAAAGGTAAACAAACAGCCCCTGAGTATCTTGTAATTTTAAAATATAGGGACGAAGAAAGTGTTACTTTTAACAACCCACGGGGACCAAATATATAGTTTAGTCTTATTTCTATAATAGCAATAATAATGACTTAAACCAAAGTCTTAGGCATTGTTTGGTAAAAAAAAAAATAACTTATAAGCTAGTTTTTTTTACATGTTTGGATAACCATAAACTAGCTTATAAGCTAGTTTATTGAAAAATTACTCATAATAACTTTTTAAAAAGCTAGTTTATCAGCTAGTTTGCTAAACAAAACCTTATTAACGTGGAAAACGGTGGACATCGAGTGGACCAAGCTGGCGGTAAAGTAAAGTCTACTCCCATCCCATCGGCACTCGTGTTTGCACGGGTGGGTCGGCAATCAATTCAATTTCACACGCATCAACACTCCATTATTTTATTGATTCAAATACTTAAAATACATATCTAAATTTGTCTTTTAGAGGTCGTTTATCAAAATGTTTACCGGAAATGACATTACCCTCACTTACCTTATCGTATAACATTATAGATCATCAAAATTGATTGTTGGTAAACGTCTTAAACTCGGTAAACGCTTACCGGATAAGAGTCATTTTTCTCACTTACCGAGTAAGACCCTAGGTCCTTGTTATGGCTCTTACCGTGTAAGATTCTATGTAGTTTCTATGCTCAATAAGTAAGGATTATAAGATAAGTGATACCGATAAGTACTTATCCGGGTAAGTATTTAGTAAACGGCTCCTTAGTTATTCCTCTTTCGATTTTACATTTTTGTCATTACCCCCGCAATGACCAAGTCCGTAATTACGGATTTGGGTTAAAAATGTAATTTTTCTAAAAGTTTTCTACAAAAAAAAATTATATGGATCCGCAATTGCGGATTTGAGTGTGCAATTTTTTCTAAGTCAAAAAATGACTAGATTCGTATTTTTTAGACCTGACAAAAACTGACACGACACGCTAACCCGACACGAAATAAACCGGTTTGGGCAATATATTTCAACCCGTTTAAGTAAACGGGTTGACATGACACGACACGAAAGTTAAACGGGTAAGGTCAGCATCAAAAATTTCAACTAGAAAATGACCCGAATAACTCGTTTATACATACATACATACATACATACATACATACATACATACATACATACATACATACATACATACATACATACATATATATATATATATATATATATATATATATAAAATAAGTTTTCTTTTTAATAATTTGTATTTTAAATGTTTTAGATTTGGTTAAAACTTATAAGTTTGAAATATAAAATTCGGATTTCTAATGCTTTCATTTAAATTTTGAATTTGTATTTTTTTGTGAATTTTCGACTTTTAATTTTTAGTTTTATAAATGTTAAACGGGTTAGGCGGGTCGGGTTAGGGTTGGGATTTTTTGACCCGTTTATTAAACGGATCATGTTAGAGTTAGACATTCTCAATCCGTTTAACTTTGAACCCAACATGAATCCGACATGACACGTTTTTCAGGTCTAGTACTTTTTATCTGGATCCATAAATTGTAGACCTAAATGTTACGGAAGTACTTTATGATATTTATGTAAAACCGAATTTTTTTAATCCTACTTTAACTATTTAAATCAATTTCCCCACCAATATAAACATCACCACCACCGTCGACGACACTCTTGAATCATGGGTTTTCTCTTAAATCACCTCCTCTTTGATTTCTGAGGTGGGTTTTCTCAATTTTGCAAAAATCACGAATCTTTAGGGTTCTTGAAAAGTTTCTTGATTTAGGTTTGTTTTCAAAGATGATGCAAAGGGTTGTTCGAATATCGTCACACCAAGCACAACTTCACAAATTAGGGGATTCCCATTTGAAATCAACCCCTAAATTCAACTTGGATGCTGTTCGTGATGATTTGTTGGAATCAAAATCGTGTTTTGCTCCTTTAATTCCTGGTCTTCCTGATGATATTGCTCTGAATTGTCTTCTCCGGCTGCCGGTCGGATTTCATTCCGGTGGCCGGACTGTTTGCCGCCGGTGGTATCATCTGTTCGGAGATAAAGCTCGATTCTTTACACAAAGGAAGGAAATGGGGTTTCAAGATCCATGGTTGTTTGTGCTTTCTTTCCATAAATGTACCGGAAAGATTCAATGGCAAGTTCTTGATCTTATTCACCACTCATGGCACACAATTCCGGCGCCTACGTGCATGGAGGAGGTCTGCCCACATGGGTTCCGGTGTGTTTCCGGTGACGGGGTGTTGTTCGTCTGCGGTGGCGTGGCGGCGGACGTCGATCGCCCGCTCAATTCGGTGTCGAAGTTCGACGTACGGTCGAATCGTTGGAGTTCGATAAAGAAGATGAATACTCCGAGAGCGTTTTTCGCGAGCGGTGTGATCGACGGGATGGTTTATGCCGCCGGTGGGAACAGTGGTGATCGGTTCGAGATCAATGCGGCCGAGGTTATGGATCCGAACGAGGGTGTATGGCGCCCTGTTGCGAGTATGGGTGCAAGCATGGCTGCTTATGATGCGGCCGTGCTCGACGGGAAGCTTTTCGTAACCGAGGGATGGTTTTGGCCGTTCTACATTGTACCGCGGGGTCAGGTTTACGATCCGAGAAGTGATCGTTGGGAATGTATGGCTACGGGCCTTCGTGAAGGATGGACGGGATCGAGCGTCGTGATGTTCGGGCGTTTGTTCGTGGTGTCGGAACACGAGAGGACGAAACTTAAGGTTTACGACTTGAGTAACGATACATGGGAAACCGTCGAAGGGCCTCCGTTACCGGAGGAGATATGCAAGCCGTTTGCGGTGAACGGTTGCAACGACAAGATTTATGTCGTTGGAAGAAACCTGCATGTTGCAGTTGGTTTTATTCGTATTCATCGGTTGTGCAACACAACCGATGAAAACTTGGAGTTCTCCGTCCAGTGGCAGGTCGTAGAAGCTCCACAGAGCTTCTTCGACCTGACACCTTCAGATGCGCAGATTTTGTTTGCGTAACGAAATTCAATTTTGGACACGTTATATACCGCTTCTTATGTAATTATGTTGTGGTTTGTAGCCATGTCAAGAAACATATAGTATACCAGCATTTCTAGTGTTTGAATCTTTTTTTTTTAACCGTAGGTGTCGAAACCACCTTATCTTGAAAATAAACAGCGAGAAATTTTTTAAGCGACACTTTGGTTCACCTCGAAGGAATTGGAATGAAATTTGACCACGAGCTTGGTTGGTAAGAATTAGATGAAATTCAATTCTTCCACTTTAACTAAGGAATGATAAATTCCTTGATTTGTGGAATTCAATGAAATTCAAAGGATTCCATCATGATCAATACGTGAACCAAACAGAGAAATTGAAATTTGGTCAAATGAATTATCCATTCCAATACCTTCAAAATCCATGACCAAATTCCAAGCTTATGTTTGGTTCACGAAATGAAAGGGATGAAATCCTTCTAATTCCATTGAATTCCATAATTTAAGGAATTCATCATTCCCTAGATTAAGTGAAAGAATTGAATTCCTACTAACCAAACGTGTAGTCAAATTTCATTTCAATTCCTTCAAAATCATATTCATCTATGGATTCCAACAGTAGATGTTTTATATATATATATATATTTTGAAATAAAGAAGCAACAGTTCTTTAAAGAAATTACAATCAGTTTGATCATAATCTCTATTTTAGAAATTTCAACATTAATTATAGTATTAAAAGATTTTATAAATTGATCGCTTTAGAAAAACTTTATATAAATAATAACATATTCAATCCTACCAGGTAGAGAGAATTAAAAGATCGTTTCTCTCTAATATCTTCTCATATTAAATTTTAGATAATTCTCTAAATTTAAAGAATTTTATCTTCTATCTTCTCGTTTCTCTATTTTAGAGAACCATTCTGAAAATTCAATTTACCAAAATTTCAATTCTCTTTGTTATAGATACTCTTACAAGTTACAAGTTAAAACCGAATTTCTTTCGATTATTATTTTTGGTTATGTATTATTATTATGCTTAGAATTGGGAATTATTCATAAGATTTTTTTTAATATAATTCATATACATATTTAAAAAAAAAGGAGAGATTGGCTCAAATGGTTATAATAGGGAGAGGAATTGGCCTCTTAGCCATCCCTCTCCATTTTTTACAGAAATGTCACTACTTGCACAAAAAAGGGGTGTACAATTGTGCAGGGGTGCGCAATTGCGTACCTCCTTTTTTGCGCACCCCTCTTTACCTTTATAGAAAATACATTTGCACATATTTTGTGCATCTACTACCTTTTTTGCGCAGATAGTAATATTTCTATAAAAAAAAGGAGAGGGATGGCTAGGAAGCCAATCCCTTCTTTTATTATGGCCATTTGGATTAATTTTACTAAAAAAAGAAGCCAATCCTTGTCATGATTTTGGGCAACTGAAATTGATGAGATTGTTCCCAAAATTTATGGAATCCTCAGTCAAAGGTTATATTATATCCGTTTTTAAGGTGACTTTTGTTTTTATGTTTTTTTAATACAAAATTTAATATTTACATTAATGGTGTTTAACTTTTGTAAATTTTCCATGACAGTTGAAGCTGTAATAATTTTGTCCTTGGCCACTTGTTTCTTGTTCTAAATTATTTATGTCCATTAAGCTTTTTATAAGCCTCAAATTATGTTCTATCAATAATTCTTACCTTTATTTTAAGTTGAATTTAAAGTTATTGGGTTAGTCCGCTTCTTTGGGCTTGGGACGTTACATTAGGGTTGGATTGAAATATAAAAATTAATGAAACCGAAAAATATTACCGAATGTATGAATCTGAACCAAACTAGTCTGGTCCAAAATTAACTGATACAGCTATAAAATTTGTAACAAATATAGATACGTGTTTGATGAAAAAAAATTCATATATAAAATTGAAATACTTGACATTAAGAGGCTATTCGGTTCGTATTCTATTAAGATCTGTATGGATAAAGTTGTATGTATTGAAAAATTATTTGTATCATAACAAATAAATTGTTGTTCGGTTATTGTGTTGAATAAGCGGTTTGAATGTTAAAAATGACTATTTTACCCTTGGTCTATATTACAGTTGAATAAAAACAACTCTTTGATAAATTTCAATCAAACATCCAAACACCAAAGATTTTAATAAACAAGTCATGGAAAAACAAAAGTATATTGAAAAAAATTAAAATAAAAAAGCACCAAATTAAGAAAGAGACCATCATCTCTGATGCAAGTTGTATACCTTGGGATAACAATCAAAAATCACCAGATGCCTAAGAGTTCAAGAAAAGGGGAAAAAGACAAGGATTACAAAGAGAAAATGGAGTCGCCCAACAAGTTTGTGACAAAAAGTCAAGGAAATCGGCCGTGAATCACATACCGAAAAGTAAAATTAGGTTTGGGAGAAGAGAAAGAGAAACATGACAGTGCTTTTTGTTTATCTTTTTTGTGATTTCGAGTTGGTTTTTGGATGATTATGGAGAACTAGGAGAGAAACTCATAACCAACAACACCAAATCCATATTGAGGGATGGAGATCGAGAGATGGAAAGAATCTAGATGGAAGGAGTGCAGTTCGGTGAGAGAGAGAGAGAGAGAGAGAGAGAGAGAGAAGTCGTGAGCGTCTTTTCTGCAAGGGGATCTCTTCTTATGCTAAACTTTCTACAAATCTGAGAAACACTGGTTGAATGTTGAGAAAATGTCCAACAAGATGGATGGGGATGGAAAATGGGAAGGGTAAAAGAGGAATAAAAAGATTAATAAATGGCCGAGTATAAAGGAGATATGTATTTTAGCTGAGCGAATAAGCCGATATCGGACAACTATTTATGGTTGTGCGAATAAGTCATATCCATTATACAGCCCATTAAGCTTCTACCGAACAACCCCTAAGTGTTTGTATTGTTGTATTTATCCATATGTTAGTATTGAATTTTATTTGTTAATTTTGAACAAAATGGTTCATACGATTGTTAAATCAGTTTCTTTAACATGGTACATATAAATAGAAATGGTCTTGAACACTGAATAGATAGCATAATTATAATGTATTACGTCGACAGAGAAAATGAATCGATTCTTGACATTTCAACGTTTTATGACCATCCATGGCAATTTATTTTTTAATTGAATTTATGAAGTGAAATGTAGACAAAACACATTGATCTAGCATAACTTTTGTATTACAAGTTACGGTTTTGGCAATTTCTAATGATCACCAATACTTTTAATGTAATTGTTGATATTATATCAATATCTTTAACTGACTAGGCACATATCCGCGCAGAATGTAAGTAAAGAACGAACAATTAATTTTATTTCCTTATAGACATGTCATCAACAATCAACCATGACCTAAGAATCACAACTTATGAAATCATAAATCCATAAAAATATTCAATTATTGACGAAAAAAATTATAATGATATATTTTATAATAAGAATGAAACGTATTTTACGATTATGTATTTTTAATGTGCTAACGGTGGAAAAAAGTAAAACGTATGGATAGAAAACAAATTAGTTCGTAGATATTCATGATATTTAATAGTAAGGTTAAATTAAAAAAATATTCAATATTGTGCTCGTTTTAAAGATATTGATGAGATGATTATAATGATATATTTTGTAAAAAGAAGAAATGTATTGTTTATTCCATTCTTGTTCGTATATGATTATTTATGTTAACATGATAGGTATGTAAAATAGAAAATAAGAAAACAAGAGATATAAAATAAATTAAATAACTAATTGTAAGGGTGATAAACGTAACATTTAATTGAATCAGGAAGTGAAACATTGGGAAAAAAATTTTGGCTTTCAAAGGTTTGTAAAAAACTGTATTATAATTTTTATAATATAGTAGAGATTATCGTGATTTATTTATAATAAGAATGAAACGTATTTTTAATATATTTTACGATTATGTATTTTTAATGTGCTAACGCTGAAAAAAAATAAAATGTATGGATATAAAACAATTTAATTCGTAGATATTCACGATATTTAATAGTACGGTTAAATTAAAAAATATTTAATATTGGGCTCGTTTTGAAGGTATTGACGAGACGATTATAATGGTATAATTTGTAAAAAAGAAACGTATTTTTTCATTGTATTTTTGTTCATATACAATTTTGTGTGTTAATATGATAAGGGTGTAAAATGAAAAATGAAAAAATAAGGAATATAAAGTAAATTAAATACTTAATTATAAGGGTGGTAAATGTAATATTTTTTCCAAAAACCGTTTTTTCCAAAAACTACCTTTTTCAATAACCGTAATAGAATTTTAATATATAGTATAGATATGAGTTCATAAAATAAGTTCATAAAAAATGCAAAAAATAAATTTATAAAATATTTGATGCAAACATAGAAATATGAATATATATATATATATATATATATTACAAATAACATTAAAAAAACAATTACTACAACAAAATTAAATTACATGCTCGTTTAAAAGTTTTTGAAGTTGATTTCCCTGCCTTTCTTTTTGTTTCAATCACCGTTAATGTGAAGGGATCCAATTTCATTAATTTAATTATCATCTTTCGATTTCCGTCTTTGTTTTTTCCCCATTTTAAACAGAATGTATAGAATTCTCGCAACACCTCCTTCCTTCTCAATATATAAATAATATTCATATTGAATTACTGATATTAATACTAATAATAGATATCCGATATGGATAACTAAGGACATACCTTCATCCAACCATTAAACCCAAATCCTACAAGATCGTTTCATATATCAAACATCACAAGGGTTCACGAGACATCTGCGCTCTCTTTCAAGACACCTGGTTAACTGGTTTGTCATAATCAGACGTTCATTTTACGACATATAAGAATGTTGGACTTTTGGGTTAATCCTTAAACTTTTCTAAGACATAGATTTCGACATTTTTTATTTTTAAGTACTATTCTAACCTAATTGCATGCATGCACATAACCACTAGTTCATGTTTTACAAATTTAGTCCCTCAACTTTTAAAGTTCTATTTTTGGCCCCTAAGCTTTTCAGCAGCACCACATTTTAACATATGAGCATCTAATCTAATAATACATATCATATAGTAGCAGATAGACATATTAACACTCGATTCGACATATCTCGAGGACAAGTCGGTTTAAATAGTGAGCTATACCTTCTCGTAGTATTCGTTGGCGCTCCTTGTTTCTGATCATTCTTCCATCCAGCGGCTCTTAATCGTCGCATCACGTTAGCAATGACGAAAGGGTCTGAAATTTCACACTCACACGTTATAGTGCAGTAGATGATAAAACCATATGGCGACAAATTACAATTTACAGTTAAAAGTCTACATTCTCAAAAAGATTAGAAAAGATGAGTCATCCCTGTACATACACAGGCATGGGGATCATAACAAAGTATGTCCCATGTCGTATGCAGAAAACGGAAGCATCGTAATTGGTTTTACGCTAGGTAATTGTATATTTGAGGGTTGTTCCTGTCTCTCTCTAGATATTCCCTATCAATCAGGCTTTCGATCCTCTTCTTCAAGTCCGATGGCTTTATAGGAAACTTCAGCTGTGGTGCAACAAAACGAGTGAGTAAAGTCGGCCTAGTTTCTGAATTTGTAATATTTTCAACCAAGTCTCATAATTTTATGGGTTTAATGGAGTAGGGGCAGGTTCATTTGAGAACCGTGGGAACCAACTACTCTTGAATTTATTCATAATGAATGTTGTGATAGTAGGTAGTGGTTATGATCGATTTGATAGAAAAGACGGAATAGTGTCATGATGATTATCATGAATAAATTGCATGATGAAAAACATTCATGAATATTTAGATATATTCATCGTGAATAATTGGTTCGTTCTCAAAATATTTAAGGTTCCTAAATGAACTTCCCCCAATGGAGTAGTTCAAATGGAACTAGTTTAAGGTTAAAATCAAGTTAACTCGTTCAGATGTTAACTTTTTCTAAGGAAATCTTTGCAGTTGATTCAATTCTTCACAAAGAAATTCAGGATTATATATGTTACCTGCTGAAAGAGTTCCGTAATCAAAAGTGTGTGACTCAGCACTTTTCTGGTCTTCATAATCCGAACAATAGCAGCATCAACCTGATAATATATATATTTTTTCAACATTCTAAACACCCAATCCTTTGGTCTCCAAGTTCAAACTCAGCAGGCAATTTTAAATGATTTTCTTGGTGAAATAATAAGAAATTAGACCTGATATTGACGATCTTGAAACACTCTCTCTGTCGTGCTTGTGTTTTCTTCAACAGTTTCCTTCAGCTGGATAGCATTAACCTGTACCACGCAACAAAATTGGCCTCAATGCATCAAGACCCTCAATTTTGCAAAATGTTGAACCATCTTTTTCATTGGTCTTACCTTTATACGATAAAGAGGAGCAGTAAATCCATCATTGAACATAAAGGAATCATTGTCATCCACCTCCCTGCCTTTTGGATTCTGGGAATTAAGTCAATTAGTTGATTCTCAAAGGGATAACAACAGAATGAAAGGTTAATGATATCAGCTTCAGTTAAAGCCACCTTTTGGAGGACACGAACTTTTCCGCAAGCAAGGGACTGCAGAGTTCTCCTCAGTTCCTTGTCCTCGATGCACGTGGCATCCTTAATGTCTTGAAAACTAAGCTTTTGTGCATCATTGAACAGCATCAAAACAACAGTCTGGGACCACATTGACCGATAAGAAGATAGGAACATGAAAAAAACGACACCAAGATATAAAAATACACACGAAAAGGAGTAAATAAGGAGACTAACCTGAAACAAAGAAACTGCCAGCTCCTTTTTACCTTTGGGAAATTCTGCTTTTAGAACACAGTGACCCAATGAATTTTGCCACATTAACCGCCTACCACTATATTTGCTCAAGTAAAACTCTTTAAAAATGTCCTGCAGATTCATATTGAATTTCAGTTCTCAAAAAATATGAATATGGGGTCAACAAACAGAACTCGATCATCTTCCCTTCATACCATACCTGATACACATTTAGCTCATGGGGAAGGCGAACATCCATCAGTGGATATGTTGGCCAATACCTGCATCCAAAGAACCACCTTAGTTCCATTGTGAAAAAAGAAAGCAGATCATCAGCCATCTTCATAATGCATCTAAGAATAGTAAACATACCCTGTTGTCAAGACATGGACACTCATCTCGATTCCTGATGGAAGTTTTGTCCTGGCTTGAGATGATTGCTTGAAAGATTCATTTATCTCTTTTGATAACTCAATGTCCTGCAAAAATGATATCGTAAATCATAGAGCACTGTAGTTTGTATGTCATGCTTACAGCTTATATATCCAAAGGACCTGCTAGGTTACATAACAAAGAAAGGATAGGAGAGAGAAGGAAGATATAGTGCTACAGATACTTTGTATAATGCACCACTTCTGATTTCCAAGCTAATTACGATTCCAATCAAAGTAGGAAAGATATAGAACTCTTTTAAGACAAAATATAATGTAATAAAGCGAATTTTCTTAACAAGATTGTGCCCTCTCATTAGATAAAAGAATGAGAACAAAAGGTTTAGAGTCTACAATGACAACAACGCCCACATTTACTTCAGATATCTATGGGCTTTATCATAGCTGCTGATGACATGGAGTTCTACCACCTCTCTCACCCTTCAATCATTCTTGCTCCTGTACCCCATACATAGATCCAAATTTATGGTCTATTTTATTTGTGAAGACAATACATTTTGTTACCACTAATATAACTAGATTGAATAGTTCACCAAGAAATTTTGTGATTGTGTTTATTTTAATTTTGACATCCTGTATGTGTAAGGGGAGATTTTTTTTTTTGGGGGGGGAGGGGGGGTGGGGGGAAGAGAAGCCGAGTGTCTAGGGTATGTGAGAAACATTGTGATCACATTGCATGGTGTAAGCTTGGCACAACTCAAAAGCATGTCATTTGGCACATAAAATGGAAAAAGAAAAATAGACAAAAAGAAGTGCACGATACTAAATCCATTTCTAGAGATCTTATATATCAAAAATCTGTAGCTAGTACTTTAACACCAAAAGAACATAAAACAACTCAAGCCAGTAAGCAAAATGCATAGTTTTTCATAATTGACCAACCACAAACACATTAACAGATGATAAATAAAGAGAACTGAAAATATATCAGGTAATTAATTATACCAATTCAGCATTGAAGAGAACTGAATATATATATATATATATCAGGTATTTTTGTTATATTATCGAATTATAAATGAGATAGGATTTCACATATATGAACATCATGATAAACTACCATGAAGATATTGATGAAGTATATCCTTGTATAGGATATACAACAAACACGTCTTCAACAAACACCAAAAACAAAACAAGTAAAGCCTAGATAAGCAACTAAGTGGAACTCATAATATTTCTTACAGCAATCTCTTTCCTAGTCATCTTGCTTTTATACCAACCATTGATAGCGATTCATATTCAGATTAATGTTTTATACATGTGAGTTGTGTGACCCATTTAGGGTTGTGCAATACCACATAAGAGAAAATGGTTTCCGTCAAGAGCCGTGGTGGTTGAGATCTCAGTAGCCTTCCGCCTAGGAGGGGAATTTGTTGGTTATACTTAAATGTCGGCTTACTATGTGAAACATAACTATGACAGTGTGCTTGCTCACCTCATGGTTCATCTCGTGGTGAAAGGGTATTCGCTAATGGGTAGCAACTTATACAAATAAACATCCATCCCTGAATCATCTGTCAATTTATAGATTGATATCAGCAACAGGTTCCTTAACCTTGTTATTTTTGTTCAGCGTCTATCACCTTCAGAGATCCTTTGAAGCAACCTTTATAGACTTCGATTTTCTTGGTTTTCATTGAGAGGTTTGGTATTGATTCAAACCATCTATTTATGTACAGCCCCCAGAGGGTTTGATTGTACCAAGACATTCGGCACACCCTCCTTGTGACTACTGTTGGAAAATTTTAGTAAAAAATATGGGTTTTTACTAACTTTGGACACAATTAAATACATGTATATGTATATGTATTTTATATATCTAACTCTTCGTGGGTGTGTGTTCTCCTATATGAGAGCTTCAAAACGATATATTGTGTGTCTAAAACGGAATATGTATGAATGAGATATCGATGCTCAAAGTTGAGTGTTTGGGATGAAATTGGCAAAAATCAAGTGGGTGTGGGATTGTGTCCCACATAGGAAGGAGGAACAAAACTTTTGTGGTTTATAACCATGAATGTGGGAGGGACTTACAAGTCCTTTGTTTGGTTTTACTCCAACACCTACCCGCGCGCAGGGGGAGGTGCCGATTGAGACTTTTGTAGGCTAAAATCGGCGAACGTGTGCGTGGGCGCAACATGCGGACATGAATGCCGCTCCGAAATCTTGTGCTCACGCATCTTGGTTTTTGCGAAATTTTGTTTTGATCCAGTGCATTAGGCGAGTTATGCCGCAGGTTTACCCGCGTGGCAACTCGCGACATGCACTGGAGTGTGTACAAACAGTGAACCACGCGGGTTAGGCCGCGGGCTTACTCGCGCCGTAAGCCGCGACATGCACTGTCTTAAGGACAAGAAACAGTGCACCATGCGAGTTGTGCCGCGAGTTTACCCGTGTGGCAAGTCGCGACATGCACTGTTGCAGAATCCGTTTTGTAACTCCCGATTGATACTCATTGATGTATAAGATTAATATGATTAATGGTAATTAAAATTAATTTTAATTACTGATTAATTTCATATTAAGTTGTCGGTTTCGATATCGAGTATATAATGGGAGTCCAGGTTCATTCCTCAAAACACCGAACACACCGAATACCGAACGACACACACATCATCCGAAGTCTCTCTGCATACGTTTTCCTCTCCGACCTTTCCAGGCAAGCGGTGATATCTGGCAGTACATACTGCTTATGCTGTTGTACCCTTGGAACAGACGGCGAATCTGTTTAAGGGAATCGTGTTGAACACGAGCCTCAGCATCGTTTGTTTTTATCTACGGTTTATTCGTTTACACTTATTTTCTGTCGATTCCCTTTATATTCGAATTTCACTAATCATTTGTTGATTGTATTTAGTTATTACATTCCTTGTATTTTATATCTATACTATATTATAAAAACGGTATAAAAAACTCTTAATTACAACATTTTAAGCACAAGTTACAACTAATTAAAGCCAATTACTTAATTTTCAATTTGTTAATGCTTTGGTACAACTTTTCCAAGCACAGTATCTCACATAATCATCTATTTGTGGAATGGATACTCATTTATTAATATAACTATTTGTTTTTTTGGTGGAGGATTTTATAAAATAGATTTTATATCAGCATAATCTATTTTAAATGTATCTATTTGTGGAATGGATACTCATTTATTAATATAACTATTTGTTTTTTTGGTGGAGGATTTTATAAAATAGATTTTATATTAGCATAATCTATTTTAAATGTAGATTTTACATTTATATCTATATTAATGATTAACAGAGAAATTACGTTTCATTTTAACTCGGTTCAATATTCCAACAAAAAATTTATCCTCCCGTGCAATGCACGGGCCCAACACTAGTGTATTATTGAAATACATATTAGTGGAAAACTAACAACTACTCAGTTTCTAATCCTCGTAAGAAGGGATGACTTCTTGGTGTCTGATGTTCATAATATTGTTGCCACTTGTTAGAGATATATGCCACGTGGCAAGTTAGTTAGACGCAGTTGAGTTGAGGCGGCCAGTTGTTAACGGAAGTTAGGTAGGTTGTATGCAGTATAAATACTAGATCAATTCTTGTGATGTCATAATAATAAAAATGACTCTCTTCCTCTCTCTATATATTTCTTTCTCTTTCTAGATCTTTAAGATTTTCACCACTAAACATAATGGGAAGCTCTAAAGTTTTCCCTTCAAGATGAATTTCAAACAAAATGTCCGGGGATGCTTAAGCATTTGATGGGCATCAAAGTGGTTAGATCTTGTAATGGCATCTTCCAATGAAGTATGCCCTTTATGTTCTAGTTACGGTTGGAATGTTGAAGAGCCGGACAGTTGACTCACTTATGGTCCTAAATGTGAAGTTTATACTGATAACTGGAGTTCCTTGATAACCCATGAAGATGTAAGAGACAGATACGGGAAGAGACTATCTCAGGTCAATAAGCTGATGGAACACTGTACGAATTTATTGATGAAAACAGCAGAGAATATCAAGATAAGATTGCCTACTTTCACGAGGTAGGCGCTCTCCCATTATGATCAGTTCAATATTCAGTAATTATAATGAAATCAAGCATGGTGCCTTTCTTCTCCTTACTAACATTTCTAATATGGTAGTGAGAATATAGCTGGTACTTTTCCTTGATATGGTTACTGTATAGATAATATGTTCATAATATAGTTGCTACTTCTCCTAATATAGTTATCATATATACCATAATTACTCCTGGAATAGACTAGCATGTCCTTAGGCCCATGCGCTGGTCTAACATAAGCCTGGAATTTCTTTCTTAGTGAGTGTTATTGTTCAATTCATTAGTTGCCCAAAACTACTTGTTGGGATGTCATCCCACAACTTTTGCAATATCTAAACTCCAAAGGGTGCTCTAGGTCAAGGTCTTGTGTATCCTAATTAGGGACACTAGTAGGGGACATTCAGATACCATTCATGCAAGATGCACATATCTTACTACCAGATACAGTGTTTTTGCTGATGGGAATCTACTGTCATAGAAAGGCAAAAAAAACATGATAAGCTTCTCTTTCACAATGAGAATAACTATGGTGCCATGGCCCATGGCACATACCCTCGTGAGTTAGACATGGGTATCCTGCTTGGTTCAGGAAAAGGTTGTCAACACTTACCAAGAGCCACCTTCTACTAAGTCAGATAAGTCCTGGTAATGAACTTGCATACTGATCCAATATATGGCAAGTTGGTTATGTGTGGCACTAGCATTCCAACTTGACAAGTGTTAAGACAGAGGAATATTATTAGTATCAACCATATCTATATGTTTTCTTCTTCTGTCTATGCCATTGGCCCTCTTATCTGATCATTTATATGTGCTTCTCTTCCGATAATGAGAACATTTTTCTAGTTGCTCCAAAAATTCAAACAGTATGACATCAATAAATTTGCTTTTAGTAAGAAGGCGTGTATAGAAACACACCTTGAACATTCCTTCAAGCTTGTTCGTAAACTGACTGCCACATTCAGTTTTTAACTGAAACAATGAGGAAACAAATTAATATGACCAGCCGATACGCTTGCTTAAAGCAACATTTAAACAGCAGACTGAACCTTAGAGATCATGGACTTTTCAGCATCAATTGATGCACTCTTTCCAAGTAGTAGCCTTTTTGCAAGATCCTTTTTATAGAACGCTTCGAAGACATCCTTACCCTATAACACAAACAGGACAAGAAAGTTTTCGGCAAAGAAGCAAGAAAAATATGAAGGATGAGAAGCAGAATACGAAGTTTGACATCAAAGGAACTGCTAATTTGTTGTGATAGCTTTTTTTCATAAATTAGAAGGTGACCTGTATAAATCTGAACAGGACTAAGACTTTATCAAGAGTACCCTCCAACTCTTCCTCTGATGTACCCTTATTTCCAGCACGGAGTTTCTCATCCAAAAATTTGGCAATCAATTCAGCTGGCCGGTTCTGTCAATAAATTGAAAACTATTAGTTTTAGATCACAAAGATGAAAGACCATAAAAAAAACGCAAAGAAGCAGAACTGACAAGCCAGTTACATTACAGGTATATAATGAGATGATAAAACTGGATGGTCCCATTTAGCTTCCATGATATGACAGAACGAATGAGAAATCATGCAAAAAGTTTGAGTACCTGGCGGATATTGATAAGATGCTCAAATGCTTCTTTGATTGTATTGCAAAAGGCTTCATTCTTTGAAAAACTATCTTCCCATATTGCATCAAGAGATGCCTTAAATTCCAAGAGGGAGAAGACCATGTCTTTGTCTTTTTCTTCATCAGTTACTATGCTCTGCCCCCTTCGTCGGATGTATGAACTAAGGGCCTGTCGTAAGGATTCAAGGGCATTTACTCTAGACAAAAGCACATACATCCTTTGGAGATCTTGAATTCGACTACCATCCATTAACATCATGAAACCCTGGATCCAATTGTCACAAAGGTTAATATTTGACCAAAAAATTTGCACTGGGCACTGGTAAAGAAAAATGCATAAGTGAGAAAATTCTCCTTGCCTTCTCAAGTATTGCAGCAATATGGCGCTCAAGGAGTTGTCTTTCAGCAGTGGCTAATAATGGCTTTCTTGTACTAGCATCCAGATAGAGTACACATCTGTCATGCTCTTCGTGCAATCTTACCTGTGATGATTTCCTCAAATACTTAAGGCACCGAAAGGATGATCAGAATATAAGCTACAAGGGTATGTTTGCCAAAATGATCATACAAACTCTTGATTTCAAGTTCATCTGCTTTGTACCACTTGTACTTCTGCTTTAAGAATGATTTAGTTACCAAAAAGGCTACCTACAATGTTGTGGTTTGCCAATTTGACATACCTACTTTTTTTCAGTTAATCTGAAACGTACTAATGTGCTGAACAATAAGTTGTCGGTCAATTAGGCAACTGAACCTAGACATGGGGATCTCGTTGACTAAATTAGTAGAAACTGTATTTATCATCTAAAAGAACAAAGAAATCATTCTACAAACCATGAGGAACTTCATGTGGTGATCCGGTTTGACTCACCGGTAAAGAAAACCCACACCCCTCAGCCAGATCCAAACCCCTATACAATCCATGAACCAAATTTATGCACACTGCCTATAAGATCCTCAGGTAGAGCAACCTCGACATGGCCAGCAATTCAATCATAGAAAGGACAATAGGCGTTTATTATCTCTATTCTTGCCTGTGCAGGTGGCAATATACAAAGTCAGTTTTCTACGAGGGCAGATCATGGCCACAACTGTAAAGTGTTACCCTCCTCAATTGAAGAAATTGAGTTCAGGGACTTCAAGTAGAAAACCAACTGGAACCGTCAGAATAGAAGCCCATAAGGAACTTCCTATATTGGAGATGTATGGATATTAAACACCCACATCCCAGTCCCTGGAGCATTTCACAAGCTTTTTACATATCCAATTGGATATACGAGTCAAGAGAGATATGCGTTTAAACGTTGAATGGTCTATGGTTTGAATTTCGATTTTGATTGGAATATTTTTGTAAAAGTTTTGATTTCGAGTCAATAAAGAACAATGTGGCATACATATTTCAAAGAATGTAGGCTTGGCAAAATGGGGAACCACGAATTGCTGACAAGTATATGTTATGAACCGGTTTAACAGGGTGAAGCACACACAATAATAGAAAGGAAATGCTTGGCCAAATTGAGTTCACTAAAAGTAAATGAACGGATAACAAAAGACACAACCGGAACCTCTAGAAATTCGAGAGTGCTAGACTCTTCCAAAAGAACTCACTAATTTCTGCATACCTCCCTACAACCAGACCCACTATTTACACTACTAGCATAATAGGATTATTCTAGATTATTCAAGGTATGAACCAAAGGCCCCTTCTGCTAACAGAATAATTCCCCAAAAATACCAAAAACACCCCTTTTAACCTCTTCTAGAATTCATAACGTACTGATGGCCCTGGGCTTGGGTCAATGCATAACAGTATATTTGGTACTTAACCCCTTTAAGGAGAGGGGGGTTGGTCTAGTGCAGAAATGTGCCACAAGGCGAAAACAGAAGATTCTACAGACCTCCACATGTTTCAAATAATCTGAAACATCTGATTGCTGCATGTATTTTACTCCTTCAGCTGCATAGAACTCTGATGTGCAGTCAAGGAACGGCTTCTCAAAACTCTCAGAGTAAATTCCCAATGCAGTGAACATCTTCAAAAGATGGTTAAGCAGGGTCCGATCAACTGCTTCACCTAATCTGGCAAGTGAAAATGGAAAGTGCAATAGAGCATATTAGTTACAATTGATACAAAGTGCATTCAGATTTAGGTCCCTTTTTCCTTTTACAGTGATAGTAAAGGAGAGGACACAACGCAGCTTAATAGTATGTTTATCACAATTTTAAGTCCTAAAAGCACAAAACGGTTAACATGCACGTGGCTAAGCTAATCAATCCAACCAAATCTGAGTCATTGTCTTCATACAACAAATAATCAACCTTATTGGTTTTTGTTCTCTCTCTCTCTCTCTCTCTCTCTGTGTGTGTGTGAGGCTTTTCTGCTTTAACATTTCTTTAAATTAGTCAAATTCAAAAAATGTAATTGGTGCATGGAGCAAACATAAAAGCTCATGGACTTAAAAAGTGTGGTTCAGATACCTTGTTACAAGAAAACACATGCCAGACTACTACTGCACAATGTTATAAAGACAGACATCCAATCCCAGGTTAAGGATGGCAGAATAGTAGCAACAAGTGATACACCTCAATTAAATAGGTAAGATGGTACACATTCAGTCATGTTTTCAGTTAATATAGAAAAAGGTCAAAGGAGTGATATATGTTGTCCATACCAATAAACATATAAAGCAGTTGTTGAGCACTTAAGCTCCATGCATAATAAAAATGCCTTAAAAACAGTTACCGTTGTTCTGGTTCATGCTCTGAGACAATCATAACATAATCAATGCATATAACTACTAGACTATATGCATAAATAGTGAGTCTTTGGGTTATGATACCAACAGATCAGGTAATCATCAGTTAACAGTTCCTGGGGAAAGCGTTACACTGTTGCACAGAAAACTGAGAAACTAAGATTAACATCAGGAAATGCTCCCCAGAGGAGAATTAGCAAGGACATAACCACTATGGTTTAATTGATATTTTTGCTTCAGTAAATACAAAATGGAAAAGGTCAGGCAAAACGAATTAGGTCATATATTTATTTGACTGCAAAGAAGTTAGGACTAAGAATGTTACAATACAATATCTGGAACTGCATTCCATAGGGATTGCTGAAACAAACCTGTATATAAACATCATGGTTATATATATATGTGTGTGTGTGTGTGTGTGTGTGTGTGAATTCTATAACATGAGTTCTTCCTTGTAAACATATATCGACAGGTCGTCATCTTGAAAACAGTCATGTAAACAATCTGAAACTGAGGCAAGAAGCATTCCATCAAAACGTTAATAGGAGAAGAGTATGATAATTAATACTACAATGATGGTGATGACTTCAAATCCCCTCTTAGAGAATGGTGGTATGAACTTCTAAATCTTCTCATGTTGAGCTAGCCAAAGCAACCAGAATTTGTCTTCAAATGGATATATGATAATATACCAATAATGAAGGTAAGATGGGATGAAAATAAAGAGTGATACATGACAAACATCACCATGATGCAAATGGAAAATCTAGACCAGTTCACAGAAGTAAAGCACTATTCTCATGACACTTGATCAATATATTTCTATTGATGACAATTTCATACACATGAGATTGTGAAAACAAAGCAGCAAATGAATATGATGAAATGATGTTCAAGAATATATAACACTGGCTCACAAATCCTTCTCATATGTGGCATCGAAAGACAAAAATGGGAAGAGTAAGCTGCTTCATATAGGCATTGGCGTTTGGTGGGCTTGACGGGAAGGAAGGGAAGAGGGAGTGCAGATCTCCAATTTGTTCTTACTCCTACCTACAAAGTTACAGGGAACAAACTCATGGCTCTTTTTGTACGTTAAGAAAGACAAATAACAAAGTGTCACCTTCTCCAGCTTTGCACAAGATAACACAAAGTATTTCAGCTTTAGACCACAAATTTTGGTTTCTTTCTGAAAACTGACCAAGAAATTCGCATTTAAACAATCTTGATCAGTTCCTTCCATATTTGGATAATTATGAGCACTCATTTCGCCTATAAGCCACACCAACTAAACAACTTTCTCTGACCATTGTAATAATGACCGCACATCATCAATGCATACAATCTAGGACATACAGTCCTACAATGACTAGCATGTATTATGAATATGTGAGTAGCTCAGGCAAGCTAAAGTTGTGGGCCATTTCAAACCTCATAACCCAAAACATAATGAATACTCATACCTCTTAGAAGGACTTACGTAACATTCACCATGTTCAAATAACTTGGGTATTTGCAAAGTTTTTCTCTCTAACGGTACCATTATTGCCAATCAGACCTATATGGTAAATTTTACTATATTGCCTCCACAACTTTATGATACTGCTATGGCTAATTGACAGTACCTCTATGGCCAATATATACTGTCATTCTTACCATATAATGTGGTAGATTAAGCAAAGGAATAGGTAAGCATTCAAATTACATAAGAAAGTAAGACATTTATTAAAATATAGTTAATTACCTCTCACTCTCGATCATTTTCAAAAGGCCAAATACTGTTTTGTGCTCAACTTCTGAAGCTATTGATAAATGCTTTCGAAACAATTGCAAGCCCATGTCCCATAACGATCGCACATTTGTAGTTTGTTTCACATATGTACGGTCAAGATACAATGCTATTCCCCGGATCATCAACAGTTGGTCACAGAAATCTTGCCAGGTTGTCTCTACAAGCGATAAGAAAACTACTAGATCTTCACTTTTGCCAACTAAAGACTGTAAAGTAGCAGATATGTGGGCTTCACACTCCTTCTCAATCCGTTGGTAAAGATTTCCCCCCATCTTGTGTAGGCAAAGATCATTGACAGCCTATTGATGACAATTATTTAGTCAATAACAGATAGGAATACTACCAAGTAGTAAAGAATCAAGTAGTGGAACTCACCTGATAAAGCTTCTCTAGATCACAAAAATCTGGCTGCTTCAAGAATATGGCACTAATAGCTGACTTCAAAACTGCCCATGTATTCTCTTCGAAGTTTGTAGGCAAGGTCGGCTTGGCTTCAAAAAGAAAGAAAAAGAACGCATTTAATAAACTAAGTTTGAGGTCACTATATTACCAAACATTAGATAAAAGAATTAGAGTGCCACTTCATCACTCAGATTAAGTATTTAGTTGGAAAATGCATCCATGGAGATGTGACCTTGTTCAGACAATATTTGGCATATTACACTAGACAAAGGACATAGTTGGCACGCATATCTAAATAAGAATCAGAAACGAGAAAATGAACAATTGACCAGCTGCTCGTCTTCTCACAGAAGCAACACCCAAAATCATGTCATTTGGACTTCACTGGGAAAAATTAACCACATATTGAGGTAAATGTAGAAGACAACCATACAATGAATTATGCAACACCATACATCTTGAATCATGCATCAAAATTTCATTAAGAAGTTTGGAGTTTACATATAGTAACTTACATAAGTATATAATAGAGGGTTTCACATTGCTCTATCATCTATAAGATTAGGCCGTATAGGAAGCCTAATCTTGGCTATTGTTATCCTGATATTAACTAAAAAACTCGCAATTGTCTACAGAATTCATATTATAAATGTCCAATAGCATTTGAAACATTTCTAAGTTGTTGAAAATGTGAATATATACTTGATAGAGATATATAGCAGTCTCTTAAACCTAGCTTTCCTATATGAGAGGCAAAATGATATTTTCCCCAACAGAATTATAGTTATAATTCTATTTGGAAATTCAGACCAATAACAAATTAATTCCTACAAAGTTGAAGGCTTCTGTGACCAGTCACTATATTTCAGCTTAAAACTAGAAGAAATACAACCCAATCAAGCTACATATCTGAAGCTGCATATGTTCAATTCAACTAAAAATTGGAGCACAGCATATCAAAGTATTTACAAAATTGAAGTGAGCAAGTTAGACAAGAGATTCGAGGACCTTTAAGTAGCTTGATAACAAGCTTCTTAGCAGGCTGAGGAGGTGTTGCTTTTCTACGAGCCAAATTGGCGGTGAATCCGCCAGAAGAGGAGGCGCGTGAACTATCGGCATCAACGACATCGGTTTCGGCGGAATCCTGGATCATGGAGAAAGGTTCGAGGGAAGAATTAGCAGTAGCATCATCAAATTGGTGCTGTTTGATGCCATTTTTGGTGTCGAGAGAGCAGGCAACGGCCTGAGACTTGGCCTTCTTCATCGCCGGAAAATGAGGTCCGCCGTGGCCGGTAAGAGAGGAGCGGTTGTGTGTGGTAGTGTTGAAGGTAGAAGTGTTGTTGGTGTTGATGTTGGGTTGAGACATATATGATGAGATTGAAATCAAGAGCTGATGATGCTAGCTAGCTACAGAGATAGATGATGATGAACTTGCTTGCGACTGTCACATTCCTCTTTTGTTATTAATTAGCATCAAATTTTAGGTTTTAACCGCAATAAGTATCTTTGTGTTAGCAAAATTTGATTATTTTAACTTTTATGAGTATTTTTCGATAGATTTATCAATGGAGGAATAATAATTAGTAAAATTTTAAAAAAGGGTTGCATCTATCTATTTCTCATTTTAAAGATAAATTATTTATATATATATATATATTTAATAAATATTATTTCTCTTACCTAAACATTTTATTTTAAAGTTTGTCATTAGTTATATATAATAAAAAGTTATTTCTCTCTCATAGTAATAGTTTTTAAGATATCTCCAAATTTGAAAAAAATTACATTATATCTCCTATTTTCTCTATTTTGAATAAAGTTATGGAGAAACTATTGTAGCAAAAAAAAATTGCTCAAAATCTCTATTTTCTCTGTTTTGGAAAAATGTTAGACATGCTCTAGCTGTAATAATTACCTTTGTGTTAGCAAAATTTGATTATTTATTGGAAGGTGGCCAACTATGTTATAATTTATGTAATATAGAATGAAAAAATAAAATATGTAAAACCCATATAAATATCTCTTGTCTCTTTGTAAAGCATGTACATTAGAATATTTAGAAGTTTAGAAGGATGAATGTAAGGGGACATTTGGTTCGCAGAATTATTTCTGAATGAATGAAATATGTCTAAGGAATTTGAATGGAATGTTATCAGGTTTGACCAAGTGTTTGGTTGGTAGGAATAGAATGTAATCAGTAAAATGAATTGGAATTTGTCTGTTTGACATCTGTATAGAGTCCAAAGATAATTTTCATGATGATGAAATTCCCAAAACAACACGTAGGAAGACATCAATTAACGATATTCATAAAATAACGCACACCATGATGCATATGCACATGCTCCCAAAATTATTTACGCAACGCAAAATGACGTAAGGTGAGACTCTTTATCCCAACTGAATTTTCGCAAAATTCATTAACGTTAAACTCATGTGGTGCCAAAGTTTTCATTTCCCAGCAGAAATAAGGAAGAGACATGATACGACAATAAATCCAAACGTCAAGTTCTAAAACGCAACGTAAGATAAAGTGACACCTTTTTCAACAAAATTTACATGGGACACGACGCCAACTGACTCGCAAGTTTATACGAAACAGGGGTTAAAACTCACGCATCGAAACAGACATGAAAGACAATACTCTATGAAGTTTAACAAAACCCACACAAACTAAAATTCCTAAGAAATTCCGACTCAAAACGCAGGATTAACCTTTCCTTTTTAAAAAATCATTGACACACGTGGAGGTGATCAAATGTCTAGGTCATAATCCCGTAGTTACTTGCCCAAAACCCCGATGTCATTAAAACATGGATATGACGAGATCTGGAAACAACGTTAAACATGAGACGTGAATTAAAGAGGACTTGATAACAAATTGCAATTATGCACACCAAAACAATTTCATGCATGATTAAGCTCACAGTTTAAAATCTGATGCATGCTAAATGCTATACCATGACTTTATAATGTAAAACACTTTTTGTTTAGCGGACAAGAGAAATAACTTATGCAAATTTATTTTAGAAATAAAGTTAGTGCATGAATTTGGTCGGCATTCACAATTTCGGTCTACGCCCCTCAACAACCCGACATACTATTGTCATCCGGATGCATACGATATCTTAGAGTAACAATCTCGCTAATGGATAACTTACAGATTCTCCTCGGAATATAATCAGTCTAACAAGCTCACGGTTCTAATCCAACCGACAATTCTGACTCAAGACGATCAACTTAATGCGTCCCTCGTACTTAACTATCACCCTAAGGTGACATTGCTAAAACATCGATCCTCTCTTAGCTTTCCCGTTTAGAAACTTCCTCACTACCCCAACGGTCATCATACCAAGTTAGTTCAAGTATTCATATGTAGCATGTAGGTTCACCATAACACTGGTCAGGTGTTATTATGAACGTACCGTACATAATCATCCTTGCGACCCTCAACATGTTTCCCGTTTCTACGACTTGCTCGACCTCAAAATATCTTATCTTAGGGTACATAATGTGCAACTTCACTTACGAACACTTATAAAACGCTAGTTTGAGTCTAGGCATCCAAAAATCAATACCTAATTCTCTCAAACTTAAGCTCTGATACCAACTTATAACACCCTCAATTTGAAAATAGCAACTTATTTAAAATTTTCTAAACACATCAATAACGATTCGTCTGCAATCACAATTTAAGAATGAACCTCCATACATATACATATCCTATATAACAGTCTATGATAAGGACGGGTGCTACTAAACCCAAAGTCAACTACTATCTCCAATCTGCGGAATACCTCATCAACTACTTACTCTTGCACAAGGCTAAGGCTCGACTTCCCAAAGCACTGCTAGAACCGAACCCCCAACAGGAACCTGATGCACATGCCGACAAATAAAAAGGGCTAGGCTTAACGCCTAGTGAGCTCAAGAGTTTTAACATGAATGAATGCACAAGTAAAATCATGCTAGAAACAGTTACAGTTCTTATCAGCAGTTAACCAATTAATCACGTAGATGTGGAGTCAACGGGAGCGACCCATATCTCCAATCCGGTTCACCCAAAGAGACAATGCACCTTGAAGCCACTTTCTCTGGCAACCCAAAGGTCTGACACGCACCGGGGACTACCGCCTGCGGAAATTCCCCGACGGCGGAGGTCTAGGTACATAGGAGACTACCGCCTGCGGAAATTCTCCAAAAGTCACCCACCTACATTCCTATAGTGAATCACAGACTTGGTTCGTCCACATAATGCATATAGGAGGTCTCAAAGATGTGTTTCATCCCGTTAGTCATTCGGGTATCAACCAAGAACACAATATTACCATCCTAAGCATGTAAATCCATCATATGACATAATATCCATTCAAATACTTCGTGAGAATATAAGGTCGCCAAAAAGGCATTCCAAGGAGGAATCATCATAATACCCAGATATGCATAAATGGCTCATTTTAGTGAAAACCGAGCTAAGATACTCAAAAGCCTTTTTATCAACAATTGACGTCTTCCAAATAATGAAATGCTTTTAAACATCGTTTATGAAGACACATACCCCAAAGACGTGGTTAAACCGAAACTCGATACGTATTGGGACCAAAGATTTTCCAACGGTTTTATGAATGCAACACTCTCGGAATGCATAACACATGAACTTAGGTTTCAATCGTACAAAGTCATTAAGAATGCATAATGCCATGAAATGAACTCCATTTGTACAAAATTGCTAAGAACCCAAATATGAGCATTTTATATAATTCCACAACCCAAGTTTACCAAACATGAAACTTATTAAAATACCCACACTTTGACAAATATCAAGTAAAACACACTTTTACTTCAAAATACCCATTTTTGGCATGTACACCGTTTTAACAAATCAACTTGAACTCACCTTGCTAGATTTAGGCTAAATCTAGATTTTACCCCACTTTGAGCTCCTTTGAAGAAACTTGAATCTTCAAGCAAAACTTCCAAAAACCTAGATCCATAAGTTTTCAACCATCAAGACATAAACAACCACAAATACTCGATCCCTAACCTTATACATGAATACCCCAACTGATACTGAAACCCTAACTTCCATAAATGAAGAGAATAGAAAATTACCTTGACCCAAGCTTGAATCCACCAACCAAAACACCTCTAGTTCACCAAAATGGTTACAAACATCCAATCTAAGCAATAGAAAACAAAGGGTGTATGAAACCCTAGAAGACTTTGGTGAAGAAGATGAATAGTGAGAGATGAGAAGCTCACTACCACGAAATACTATAGTATACTCCAATAGACTTCCAATCTCTTTCTAGATCCTTGAAAAGCTCTCAAAAACGAACCCGTAGCACTTTGAATCACCCAAATCGGAGCTAGGATGAAGGAGATATGAAGGAATGAAGTTTGGGGCTGAAAATCGGTTTTAAGCTCATCCAGTGGATTTCGCGACTTGTGCCGCGACCTTAAGTCACGGAATAAGTCGCCCGCTTCCCTGGTTTTCTTCCCGATGCTGTTTTGGCCGTAACTTCTTCGTTATAGCTCCGTTTTCGCTCCGGAAAGAACCGTTGGACTCGTAATTGAATCATTCATCTATCTAAGCTATAAAATCCAGTATTCAAGTCCAAAATTAAATATCTTATTTTTCCTTGATATATCGGTTTCTGTATTAACTCAGAATGATACCTTTCGAAAGTTGGGGTGTTACAGTTACTCACTGTTAGATATACGACTACAAAACTTATGACATTTTTCTCTCTCTAAAACTTTCTTTAATATTTGTTCTTTGATTGTCAAATATGCTTGAAATCTAGGATCACAATATTCAACTCCAACTGTGTAACACTCGTAAATTTCTGTCTGTGAAAGCCAACCCTTTTGAGAAATTCTTGTTTCTTATCGTAGAATTTCCTCCCTTATATCTTACCTATTAAGCCTTATCGTGTCATGAGTGGTCTGTGCGGAAAATGGGAAGAAACGAGCCTCGGTAAACTCTGGGCGATTATGCCCTGGCGATAGTGCCTTGGGCACAATCGCCAGCGGGGGTGTGCCCGCGGTACGTTTTGGGCGATAGTGCCCTGGCACAATCGCCGGGCACAATCGCGGTCATCCCCATGGTCTTTTAAGAGTCGCGATTCTCAACCATTTCCCTCACTCTCACTTCTATCTTCTTCCCTTTTCTCTCCCAAACACCAAAACCGAACCCAAACCTATTTTGGGGGTTTTTTTCTCCTCAAACCACATGATTCTTCACCATCTAACTAGTTGGAACCTTGAACCACAAAACCTCCATCTTCATCACCCTTAAATCTTGAAATAGCAACTTATTAAAAATTTACTAATTACATCAATAAATAAATCATCTTCAACCACAAATTACGACTTAACCTCAATACAACCATTCATTCTATACAAAAGTCTATGATAAGGACGAGTGTTACTAAAACCCCATAATAGTTACTATCTCCAACGTTGCGGAAGACTTCACCAACTACTTACATTTGCACAAAGTTAAGGCTCGACTCTTCATAGGATTGTTGGGACCAACTCCCAACCTTGAAACCTGATGCACATGCCGACAAATAAAAAGGTTAGGCTTAACGCCTAGTGAGCTCAAGAGTTTTCAACATATATAAAATAATCGTTTAAAAGAAATGATGCGGTTAAAATCGTAGTCCTTCAATATGATACGTCTTACATGTGAAAACGACTCATTTTCCAATAATATGCATTTTAAACAAAGAACACAAATTTGGACGTTTTCCAAACCCAACCACTACAAAGATGATAATACCAATGTAAGCCGCCCATTTATAAATTAGCTTTAACCCAAAACTCACTCAGAGTTGAACTCTCCATTTATGAAGATACGGTTAAACCTTATATCCCAAGACACCCAAAACACGGGTGGGGCATAATACTCATCCCATAAAATCAAAGGTAAAACCCAATAATACAAAACGTCACCGAAAACTTGGATAATAAAACTCAATACCCAAAAACAACACCTTTCGGTGACGGGGGATTCCCAATTCCATAAAATGTGACGGTCCACAAAGTAAGCCCATTTTATGTTGTTATGACTAGTCATATAAACAAAAGTACACGCAAGAGATGTCAGGCTCAGTAGCTTTAAACGTACACCCACGGAAACTCGAGTTCAACCCCGTCGGGTTCCTATGTCGAGTCCCTCATCTAATATCGTAATACTTGAGCACGAAGGACTTATACCGCACCCCGGTACCTTAACGTGCAGCACGAAGGACTTACATCGCACCCGATACCTAACATGCAGCTCGTAGGACTTACATCGCACCCGATACCTAACGAGCTTCATCCAAAATTGCCAACAAGGCTCGAAGTCGAGTTACCAAAACTGGACAATTGTCCAAAACCCCATCAAAATAACAATGCCAAGCCGCAGGCTTAGCAACTCAATGGACTCATTGATAAATGAAAATAAAAATACGATAAAACGCACTCGACCAACGGATATGTCAACACCACGACCAAATGTAAGATTAGTTCAAAACTCAACATTAGTTGAGACAACCCATTTTCCAAATGAACTTATACCCTTATAATTTTTCCAAATGTCTCATAACACAAAATATGCATTTTCCAACTTTAACTGCTGATAAGAATGGAAATCATAAAATGAGACTATAAACATTCTTTCCAGTACCTCGCATAAATGTGCAATTAATACTTTACAAAACATTCCATTTCGTGAATGATGCATAAAACCCGACAAACATTTAAAGTGTATGTTTTTGACCAAAGATCTATTTATGCAATAAGACCTCAAAACACATTCATTTGTGACACATATATTAAATGCCCAAAAATCCCAAATGTAGGTATTATACAAAGTTTGTAAGGTTGAATACTTCAAATAATCAAGATCAACAAATAACCCAACATTTGATAATTTCATGTAAAACACATAAACACTTAAAATGGACATTTTGGCATGTACACCGTTTTCACAAATCAACTTGAACTCACCTTGCTAGATTTAGGCTAAATCTAGATTTTACCCTGCTTTGAGCTCCTTTGAAGAAACTTGAATCTTCAAGGTCAAAACTTCCATAACCTAGATCCACAAGTATCCAACCGTAAATAACCATAATCAACCATATAGAACCATTCCCCAAATACTTATCATCAAAATCTCCACTTTGGGTAAAACCCTAATTTTAACCCAAAACTCCCAAAATACTTCCAAACCGAAATTAGAGAAAGCAAACACTAGGGAACAATCAATGGAGCATTTATAACTTATATCAAGGTTTAGAAATGGAAGAGATACACTTACCACTTAGATTTTGATGAAAACCTAGAAAACCCAAGTTCTTGAAGATGGAGGTGATGATGATGAACTCTTGATCCTAGCTTCCACTCCACCACCAAATACTCTTGAATTTACCCAAAACTAACAATCTAACCTTGAAAAGCTCTCAAAATCGAAACCATAGCATTTTGAATCGCCCAAAACGGAGTTATGGTGAAGGAGAAATGAGCAAATGAAGAAAACCCCAAAAAATCGGATTTTTAACTTCCAGACGCGCTCCGCTAAAGTGCCTGGCTAAAGTGACATATGTCACTTTCGCGAGGCACTCTCGCGCCAAATGTACCGAGGGTTTTTAGACTCTCAGCGATAGTGCCAAGCTAAAGTGACAGATGTCACTTTCGCTAGGCACTTTAGCCAAGCTTGTACCGATCGCTGTTTTGGCCATAACTTCTTCGTTTTAGCTCCGAAAAGAACCGTTGGACTCGTAATTGAATTCTTTATCCATTAAAACTATAAAATCTAGAATTCAAGTCCAATATCATATATCTTATTTTTCCCCTTAAAATACTGATTTCTACATTAGCTTGAAATGATACATTTCGAAATTCGGGGTGTTAGAGAATTATGAGATTCTTTTAATGAAGGATAAATGCGTTAGAACCTATCAAAAGTTGAATATGTTTATTCACAAGCCAATTATGTGTGTCGACTCGATTGCCTTGAACCATTATGGACATTCTTGGGTATAAGAATATGTTATATTAAAAGTCCTTGGTCTAGAAGAACTAATAGACTTGAATTACATTTTATTTGGAACGTTCTCATTGAATTGAGGAAGAAATGCTTGTGTTTGCAAGTCATGGAGGCTCTATATGCAAATATGTTTTGTTCATTAAGCAATTCAGAATAATTGTAGCATGTCCTAGCAAGCCATGGGCACCAATATGTAGCATCATGGTGATTAACCAAAGTTCGGAAAGAAAAGATTTCATACACCCAAGTTTACATCGATCTAGTGAAATAGGGCTATAAGGATCAAGAAGCATGTAGATTATTTTCTAGATATAGTGTTCAATTGATTGGTATTTAGACTGATACGGTGATACCGATCATCCTTTTTTACGATCAACTAAACTTGCTTTTTTCTTTTTCTTTTATCAGAGAAAAATTGAAGACGATGGAAAACATTTGTGCTCTGTGGTTTATGGTTCATTGCCTCCAGAGACTCGAACAAGGCAGGTATTTACTTCTTTCGGCTCACAATTTTGTAGTGTTTATACCTTGTCACAATTTGTTATTGTGCTTGTATCTTATTCTTTTTTATAAGATACCACTCTGAAGTTCTAGGTGCAACTCTTAGCAACAAGTCCACCTTATACCTTTTAGTGGAACTATACTTCACTATATACACCTACTTGTATCCTAAGTTCTTTTCTTTCTGGCATCTTTACTAATTCCCTTGTTTTATCATTTTCTAGGTATTTCATCTTTTTATTTTTATTTATAGCTTGTTTCAACTTTTCATTTGCAAGAGCATGTAATGGGGGTTTGGTACATTCTTTAGATCCTTTTTAACATCTGTAAGATCTTGGTTATCTTCAAAAGGTTCTATTTCAGTTGGTAAACAAGGTTTAGAAGATATTACCCCAGTGTTTGGTTTCATTTTGAATCTTTTAGTGTCTAGATACATAGGTTCAACGCCGTTCCACCTTGTAAACACTTTCTCAAATCGTCCATCCTCAAGAGCATATTTAATTTTGGACTGGCTGGGTTTCGATTGGTGGTTGAAGGAATGGATTAGGGATTTCAAATGTAGAATTACTTTGACTAGTTTGGGTTTAAATGGTGATCTAGTTGGTACATGTTCTGGTATGATGGGTGATCCCGTTGGTATAGGTTAAGGATGGGAATTATGTGTTTTAGAGGCCTAGCATAGGTATGAGTGATAAACTCTGCCATTGTTCTTATTTTTCTTTACAAAGATAAGCGAAGTAGGGCTCTTGTTCATGAATCATGATAGGTCACATCCATAGAAACATAAAATTGTTCAGAAGGAGGATGGTAACATTTCTAACCATTTTTAACCAAACCAAACAAACCAAGTATGTCCTACTTGGAAGCAGGATCTAGTGGGATGTATGCAGAGTGTTCCTATACTTAGGGAATTTATACAGAGCTTTCCTATACCTTAAAGAGTAGGGCGGCTGTTTCCATGAAGATCTCCGACTTGCGAAAAAGTGTTTGCTAAAAGGTTTTAGGGAAGACCTAACTCCTAAGTGCTTCATAAAGTTTGCCAAAAAAATATTGAAAATTTTGAAAAACAGGGAGGAACTTGGGACCAAAAGGTTAATTACGAACAATTTTCATGCTTCAGGAAGTTTGTCAATAAAGTTTGAAGAATTTGAAAAGTAGACCAAAAAGGTAAATTACCAGGATCTTTTTGAAAAGAACAAAGATTAGAGAAAAGTAAAAAATGTTACACAAGTAGGTATAATAGAACATAGAAACATGTAGGAAAAGTACGAAAACTAGGGTTTTGTTATTATTTGCGGAAAGTTATCGTTCATATGCATAGTATAAATTGATGCATTACTAGGGCCATGGTAGTCCGTTTGAAAATTTTGTTGCGCATCTCTTGTTACCGTTTTTATTAACGTAACTACTGATCGAACAAGTTTTGGAAATGGTTTTATATGCGTTGTGTTGGTAACCAGTTTTGAAATCTATCGGATGGGCGATAGTGTAGTCACTGTACGGTTAATCGTTATAAAACTTGTGTATTTGAAAGTTTTATAAAAGTTTAAATTGGCATATTATTTGAAAAACCTTGAACTCATTAGGCCTATAGGTTTAACCCCTGTCGTGGAAAGGAGTTGCAATTAAGGGGCTAAGGGAGTCCTTAAGAGTTGAAGCGTCGAATGATCTAGCTTGCGGTCAGTCTTGGATTTTTGGACTTGGGTTTTCGAATCTGCGCGCGTTTGTATTAATGAAATTGGTAGACTTAAGTCTTCTCGGGTATTTAAGGGGCGATTTTATGCTCTGGTGATCATGCGAGTTAAAGTGTTAGGTAACTATTGGCAATCAGATTGGGTTTCGTTTTGGTGGTTTGCTAGTCGGTGTCACATCACGGGCTGTGTTGTCAGTATACCGTCTTAGCGGGTTCCGCGATTAAAGGAAATTTTGGTGATCTGTCTGCTAGAGTTGTAAGATTTGAAATTTTAGCTCTTTGATTTGGTGTCAACTTTAGTGCGACAACCCGTATGGAATGGGATTTTGGGCGAGATGTCCACATTTTCGAGGTCACCGTTTAGTCCTAGGCGTCGACCTGTTTTCTTGAGGTCAATGGATCTTGGAATGGATGGATGTAACCTGGTTGGATTATGGAAAATATTGTCCTTTCAGTGATGGAATTTGGAAGGAGTTTGGGTGTTGAGGATTAAGTATCGATGTGTCTAAGCATTTTCGTGGTGGTAAAGCTTGTGTTAATAGATTGTTGTGAGGATTGGTGTTGGAACGGAGTTAAGTGTTGATCAAATCTGGGCTAAGTAGTATCTGAAGGACGCTTTGGTGCGCCTTAGAAGAATATCTGTATCGATATTAAGAATGGATCAGTTAAAATCTGAGGAACTTGGAAGTTTGGTTGCGATCTTTGACGTTGTGTTCGGAACCGTAGATCCGAAGGAAAGTTTGGTCAGCGAGAATTTGGGGTCACTAACTACCTGGAGGTAGTAATTGTCACCCAAGGTTGGGAGACGACCATAACCTTGTGAGTAAAAGGTTATTTTGGAGAGCTAAGTGTACGCTCGGTTATGAGTATATTGTGCCCAAGAGGGGCAGCAATGTTAGTATCGGTGTAAGGGACGTGTTGGTGGTGCTAGCAACGGGTTAAGGTCAATCTTTCTGCGGGTGAGATTTCATAGGAACCTAGATTTCGAGGACGAAATCATTATAAGGTTGGGAGGATTGTATCACTCGTAAATTCCTGTCCGTGAAAGCCAACCCTTTTGAGAAATTCTTGTTTCTTATCGTAGAATTTCCTCCCTTATATCTTACCTATTAAGTCTTATCGCATCATGAGTGTTCTGTGCGGAAAATGGGAAGAAACGAGCCTCGGTACACTATGGGCGATTATGCCCTGGGCACAATCGCCAGCGGGGGCGTGCCCGCGGTACGTTTTGGGCGATAGTGCCCGGGCACAATCGCCGGGCACAATCGCGGTCGGCCCCAGGGTCTTTTAAGAGTCGCGATTCTCAACCATTTCCCTCACTCTCACTTCTATCTTCTTCCCTTTTCTCTCCCAAACACCAAAACCGAACCCAAACCTATTTTGGGGGGTTTTCCTCCTCAAACCACATGAATCTTCACCATCTAACTAGTTAGAACCTTGAACCACAAAACCTCCATCTTCATCTCCCTCGTCAAGTGCAACGGTCGGGAGCTCGGGTTGAAGTGTTGGATTGGGTGTTCTCGGAAGTCTCATCATCTTCAAGGGTAAGTTTTCTTGTATTAAGGTTATAAATGCTCCATTGATGGTTTCTTAGTGTTTGGTTTCTCAAATCTTGGATTTGGTAGTTTTGGAGAAACTAGGGTTTTGTTATTATTTGGGGGTTTTTGGTATATTGTTAGGGGAATGTTTCTACATGGTCGGATATGGTTACTTATGGTTTGGATTGTATGGATATAGGTCTTGGAAGTTTTCGGCTTGAGGATTTGAGCGGCCTTCAAAAGAGCTCGTTGGGTAAAATCTAGATGTAGCCTAAATCTAGCAAGGTGAGTTCAAGTTGATTTGTGAAAACGGTGTACATGCCAAAATGCTTATTTTAAAGTATTTATGTTTTACATTAAAATTGTTAATTGTTGATAAGTTTTGGTTATTTGGTATATTTAACTTTATAAACTTATGTAACACACAACTTTGTGATTTTTGGGCATTTCGTTAAATGTGTCATAAATGAACGGGTTTTGACGAATTATCTCATAAATAAGTATTTGGTCAAAAATGCACTTTTAAGTGTCTGTCGGGTTTTATGCATCGTTCATGAAATGGGATGTTTTGAAAGGTACAAATACGTGAGTCCTTTGGGTTTGGGTCATTCCCGGCTATGGGGAACATTTTAGAAATGGAAAACCTTTATGGGGTTTGGGGCCGAAGGCCAATGGTAAATTGAGAATTAAAGATTTTGGGAAAGTGCGTATTTTGGTTTATATAACTATTTTGGCTTGCATGTTTTAGCCAAACGTCTATTTTAGCCTCTTGGGCTTGATTTGTACTCGGTGGAGTCTTTGGAACAATTGTTCGGTTATGGGTAGCTCGTTGAGGAGTCTTGGACGTATGGTGTACTTAGTTGCATCTTATTTGAGAGTTACATGTTTTGAATGCGTTAGTCTATTCGTTTGAGTCATGTAACATTTTAGACTGTAATGCATTGGATCCATAGGCATATGAGTCAGTCGGTTGGTTTAGTTGGGGACTTTATCCCCGTATTGTAACTTGAAATTGGCATGAGGTCTTATGATCAATAATTGCAACTTTCTTGTGAACGAGCTTAACTAGGATGTTCTGGGATTCCAAGGTAAAGACCTGGAGGGGTTGAACTTGATGAGTGCACGAAGATTCCCAAGGTACAGACATGGAGTTGTTGAACTTGGTGATTATCCAGGCAAAATACATGGAGTTGTTGAGCTTGTTGGTTTGTTAGCTATAGACCCGGAAAGGTTGATGCTAACGAGTGTTTTATCCCTAAGTGATGTTCATATAACATTGATAAGTGGCTTAACTTTGTGTGTCCGTCACTTTCGATGGAATTCGGGTATCCCCCGTCACCGAAAGGTGTTGCTTTTGGGTATTGAGTTTTATTATCCAAGTTTTCGGTGACATTTTGTATATTTGGGTTTTACCCTTGATTTATGGGTTGAGTATTATGCCCCACCGTGTTTTGGGTGTTTTGAAATATAAGGTTTAACCGTACCTTATTAAATGGATAGTCCAATTTATATTTACGATTTGAGTGAGTTTTGGGTTAAAGCTAATTTATGAAGGGGGGGTTTACATTGGTATCATCATTTTGTAGTAGTTTGATTTGGAAAATGCCCAAATTGGTGTTCTCCGTCTAAAATGCATATTATTGGAAAACGAGTCGTTTGCATATTCAAAGCATACCTTTTGAAAGATTATGAATTAAACTGCATTATCTATTTTCACAAACATCTTTATATATGTTGAAAACTCTTGAGCTCACTAGGCGTTAAACCTAACCATTTTATTTGTCGGCATGTGCATCAGGTTCCAGTTGGGTTTTCGTTCTAGCAGCCATGAAGAGTTGAGCCTTAGCTTTGTGCAAATGTAAGTAGTTGGTGAAGTCTTCCGCAATTTTGGAGATAGTGACTATTATGGGGTTTTAGTAGCACCCGTTATTATCATAGGCTTTTGTAGAGAATGAATGTTTGTATTGAGGTTAAATCTTAATTTGTGATTGTAGATAATTCCTTTATTGATGTATTTAAATTTTTTTAAATAAGTTGTTATTTCCAGATTTGAGGGTGTTACAAACTGCTACTCTATTTTACTCATTCTAACATTAAATATATATTAATAAGATTATAACATAGCCGGGACCGGACCAGGACCTGAACCGACTTGGGACTGGGGAGGTTTGGGCCCTCTGGTTCTTAACCGGTTACGATTTTCATCCAAAAACAAGACCCAGCCCGAAACTGGTTATGGGACTGGCCCAGAACCGACCCGATTTTTTATTTAAAATTTATTTTTAAATAAAAACGTATTTGTTAGTGTATTTGATTGACCCAACTATAACAAAACGTATTTTTAGTGTATTTGATTGCCTCATTTATAATAAAAATGTATTTGTTAGTGTATTTGATGTACCCAATTATAATAAAACGTAATTGTTAGTGTATTTGGTTGACCAAATTCATCAAAAAAATATATTTTTTAAAGTTAAAAATCAATTTAAAAAATATAATAAGTGGGATTGGGACCGATTCTCATAACCAGGTCTTATCAAGCCTAACCAGGCCTTGGTATTTGGATCGGAACTGGGACAGGGACCGGTTACGTCGGACCATTTACGAAATAACTATTTGGGATCGTGACCGATTTGGGCTCGACCCGATCCAACCCGAGACCGATTTCTGGTTATCTCTCAAACCTGACAAGTGACAACATTCTATTACAATTCCTTCAAAGTCAAATTATTTGACAGATTTTATTCCACCAAAAAAACTTTCTGCTTATTCTTTTGACTTTTCATATTCTATTATAGAAAAACAATCATTTATATTTCAATTAATATCAAATTGTTTGCTTAATATTCAAATAAATGAATAATCACAAAAAAAATTGCCATAACGCCAATAACACTATAAACTAGTAATTAGATAACTACTTTCAAATACTATATCAACTTAAATGTAACGACTAATTTCTTGGACGATCATGAATGAACTATAGTCATCGCATATGAACTTTCATGACCACAAGGAATTTGACTATGCTTGAATTTGACCGAGGAATATGATATTTATTTTTACATCTCTCCAAGCCTAAACCAATACATCATATCCAAACACCTTTGGTAGCTTTTAATTAATATTATGCATCAAATAAAATGATGTTTGTAATGACACATTTATACGAGTATTTATCAATGATAAATAAGCAAAATATACTATCATTTACAATTTCATGGTAAATGTTGCATGAACCAATTAATCATTATTGGTGGTTTTGGTAAAATAATCGATTTATTTTAGGTAATTGGATTTACAAAAAAAATAATGAAGTTGGTAGCTAAGATATAACATGAGTTAGAAGGTGTAGAGTGCACACTCACGTAAATTAACTAGAATTCGGGATTGTTAGATGGTTTTGTATGGTGAGATTCTAAGTGGCAAATGACAGTGCATGGGCCGTACGGTTTTTTGTCATAAGAAGAGCACATGATGTGCTTAGAAGTATAATGTAGTGCACGGGCTGTGTGTTTTTTCACATGAAAAATTGATGCAAGCCTCCAAGACGGTCAAGATGATGCATTGAAGATTCCGACCGGACCCATAATAAGAGCGCAAATTAAAAAGAGAAAAGAGGCGTTAAACGGGCTGATAGAAGAAATGAAGACAAAAGAAAATGCAAGTGGGCTGAATTATGTTGAGGGCCATGACATCATCCTAGCCCAATAAAGGCCCAAGTCAAAAAAGAGCCCATATCTTTTTTCTATTTTATTTTTGAATTTCTTTCAAGACTTAAATGGCTTCTTAAATGTCTAAATTTATGGTGATTGAAAATTTAAGTTTTCGCATTTAAGGAAAGTGTCTTGGTTAGTACTTCAAAACCTATAAATAGGCATCTTCTTTGTACTTGGAGATTCATTCGATGGTCAATATGTTTGAGTGTTTTTACACATTGAGAGAGAGTTTCTTCTTAATGTTATTTGTTGAACTTCTTGAACTTATCAAGGTTGATCACCTTGTGGTGTTCCTTATCACTCTGAGTCCTTATTCTATCATCGACAGGGTTCAAGTGTCTATTTGATCATCTATAACCTGATTCTAGACATTTCTTGGGGTAAGTTATCTTGATTGTGGGTTCGAATGAGATATTTCCTTTCGGGTCACATCAAAAACGTACAACCTATGCCCTTATGTCATCAACTGGTGGCTATGCTTCAAATGTATTATCAATTGACGGATTTTGCAATAGACTGGGTCATAAGATGATGATTTATTAACTTATGGGTTTCTCAATCATGAGTTATCAGCAGATAATTGTTTCATCAGTTTGTAACCGCTCTCTTTTGTAACTGTCAACTACTTATCTTCAGTAACCATTTTCATTTAATGGAAAGTTATTATCAACATTTATATAGGAACAACGAAATCAAGAGAAAAAATTTGAAATTATCCTTGAGTGAATTTCGTGACACCCAAACAAATCAGGGTCGAAATATCACTTAAAGAAAGTAAACTCTAACACGATCTCAAATTATTATTCACATTCTATACTCATAATTTTCTCACAAAATCCACAATTCCCTCGACAACCATTTTTTTACAATTGTTGGTTTAAAAAAACCACCGTTTCATACATGTGTGTGTTTTATTTTGTTAAGTTCATTAAACATGCATTTTTAAAACGAAAAATGGCACATGTGTACTAATAACCTTTTTTTCCTTCATGTTTTACACGTGTTTGCCATCATTTTAAAATTAATTTCTTATTTTTTTCTATATACTTATTGTTTATAAAGTTTGGAGATGAAAATCAAGCATTTTTGTGACTTTTGATATGGAAAGAATTAATTTGATAAGTGTGATAATTGATAAACATCAGTTGAAGAACAAATATGATTTATGATTATATCATATAAACATATTTGTTCTATATATTGAAATTTTGAGATAGGACGGGACAAAATTTTGATGGACGGACAATAACGTTTGCAGGGGAGGATTTAGTGCATTGGCGTAGGGGTCCTGCCCCCCCCCCCCCTCACCACCACCACCACCACCATTTCATGTCCACAACACTAAAAAAAAATTACATATATTTTAGACTAAATAAAACAATGGGCCCCCAATAAGTTTTAATTGAGGCCCCTACTGTCTGGACCAATCTGATTTCACTTGCTCTCAATCTCAACTCAACAACTCAACAACTCAACTCCAATCTGATTTTCCTCTCGGCAGCGATTTCTCTTCTGTCAATTAGCTCCTCGTTTTTTTCTGCCTCGTCTCGCTTCTGTGTGGACTGTGATTTTCAAAAATCGAAAGAAGATATCTGGAAAGAAACAAGTGAAAGGGTCCAACCTCCACTCCTCCAAACAACCTCCATCCTGACCTGATTGCCAATTGGATTTGGGTAAAAATTTAAAAACCTAAATTTTTGATTTCTTGATGATTTTGTTGAATTGTTGGTATTTGGTAACTTGGTTTTATTTTCTTAGCATTTGGTATTGGTATTTTAGATTGATTTTGTTAGATTGGTTGGTTAATTTTGCAACTTCCAATTTTTGTTAGGTTAATTTTGTTAGAATAATTTTGCAACTTGCAATTTTGTTCATATTGATATGTTATTGCTAATTTGCTATTGATATTTGATAAATAAATCATTGATTTTTATATAATTATTTTGCCATTGTTATTGCTAGAAAAATGGAAAGATTTTTTAAAAGGAAAGCATCAACACCCGAATCGAGTTCTACTCCTTCAATGTCTTGCGAAATTGATTTGAGTGATCTTTCTTGGGATCCGGTCGATAGGAAAATAATTACCGAGTATAATCGGAACCAAAGAGATGAAATAAGGAGAAAGTATTTAATTAGAGTATCTTGTCAACCACGAGGCCATGTTTTTCCAAAAAAAATTGTCGAGAGGACCTTGTCAACCACGGACCCCCATCAATTATTTTTTCTAGATCTGCCACTGAACGTTTGGGTATTTGGGATTCTCTTCAAATGTCACCGATTCGAGTCTTGCAAATAAGGATGAGATTGGTACCGTACCGGTACGGAACCGATTGGTACCGATTTTTTGTGAGACTAAAAATTGTGACAAAAAACCTAAGTGTATGTACAAATTTGGTATTGGTTTGGGACGGGAAAATTGGTACTAGGACCGCTTAGGACCAAAATATGAAAATGTATCAAATGTGTATTACAATCAATCGCAAACCAAAATATATTCTAATGTTTCAAGTGTGTATCAAAATCAATCGCAAAAGTTCAAGAATCAAAAGTTCAAAACCAATCGCAAACCACATAATCTTCGGTATTCTTTTTCCCTTTTCATTTTCCATTTTGTTCGTTTATCGCCTCTTCAATCTCTATATATAAAACAAGAAACAAAGATAATTAATATTAACAACAATCAAGAAACATATAAAGTTAATATTAACATAATTTTTATTACATATGACGATGTCGCCGTCCTTTAATATATCATTAATGTCATCTACAATCGGTTTCCTCGACTTTCTCACCCAATGTTGAGTGCAAACCAAAGCCTCAACTATGGAAGGTTGGAGGCTCATCATTGTAGTTATAATGTTATTTAATTATCTGTATTGTAACTATTGTTACTTAATTTATTGTTCTCTTTACGTTTATATATAAATTTATATTTATCATGCGTCCATATTTTAAAGTTATATTTACTTGTATGTTAGTTTTTTTTAACTTGGGTATGGGGTAAAACTGGGTTAAAACCGAATGTCAAAACCTATTTTGGAAAAATTTATCATCTTTCTCCAACTTTCTCTATTTTAAATAAAATTTTAAGAAATATGTTGGAACAGATAATTAGTCCAAAATCCCTGGTTGCTTACCTAAACGTTTAACCGGTAAGTAGTTATGACAAAATTCAACACTCTAACATACTTTATCGGGCAAGATTGTAATCTATCAAAACTGTATAATAAGCAACAACTTACCTGGTAAATGCTTACCGGGTAAGTGTCATCACCTTTTCTTGCCTTTCTATCCTTATTATAATTCTAATCGGGTAGGATTCTCACCTCTTATTATGTTCATCCGGTAAGGTAAATGACACGATAAATGGTTATCGGGTAAGCGTTTAGTAAATGATAGTGAAAAATCGTATATGTCCACAAAGTGGTCACCCATGTTGTCACAGTAGCGGTGCAAGTGCACACCATACACTATGATCGCTATTAAGTAATAAAGTGGTAAAATATCAAAATAGTTTCCATAGGGACTAGTCAACTAAGAATCAGAGACATTCATGAACTTTCAGTGCTTGTTTGAGTTTTGAGAACAATATCAATATTTGTTAGTTTCGAGTTAAGCTAAATAATGATTAAAATAATCAAATAGTTAAGAGAGAGGATGTGGGTACAAACACTGTCTAAGGGGTTGTTCGGTAACGGCTTAATGAGTTGTATAACAGATATGGCTAATTCGCTCAGCCATACCTAACTATTCGGTAGCAGCTTATTCGTTCAGCCGATGGCTGATTCGCTCGACTACAAAAACCATGTCCTCCAGGCTCAGCTATTAAATTACATTAATTTACCCCAACTACCCTTTCTCCCCAACCTCTTGAAACAACCATGGAGAGAACCAACGACTCCTCCTTTCTTTCTTCCCTCTCGATCTCCCCTCTGTTTCCAAAGGATCTCCCCAACTACCCTTTAATATATAAAAAACTATTTTCAAGACACTTCAAATGGGTTGTTCTTCACGTCCTGTTCACAACCCTCTCATCTTCAACCTTTGCGTCTCCAACATCATCAGGTACCCTCTGTTCGAATTCTGAAGGGTAAGCATGAAGGAATATCATGAAGGGGACATCGAGGAGGGAGTTATGTATACAGGAATCAGCGATGGAGAGAACCAACTTCTTCGGGGATTCATCCATGGAGAGAACCAGCTTCTTTGGGAGGTTGAAGATGATAAAGTTTGAAGAGGTTGGAGATGATAAAGTTGGAAGACTTGTTGATGGCGGTTGACATAAAGCAAAATAGGGTTTGAACACATTATATAATAAAAGTTTTTTTTAAAGAATATAATAAAAGAAATTAAAATCAAACATAAAAGAAATTAAAACCAATTGGGATTTTGGGTATTTGAGGATGTGTTTATGGTGGTTGGGTTTTATTATTTTTTCTTTTATTATTGAAATGGGATTTTGTTGGTTGTATTTTAATTTTTCTGTTTAACTATCGATACAAAAATAAAACGGTTGTTTTATTCATACAAAAATAAAGACTGGGGGTAAAATGGTCATTTCTGACATTCAGACTGTTTATTCAACACAACAACCGAACATTAGTTTATATGTTAACACTCAGACAACTATATTCATACAGGTCTTAACAGAAAACGAACCGAACAACACATAAGACATATGTAGTAACAATATGGTCAAAAACAAGTGGTACAAAACATTAATGAAAACCCCTTTATCTCCAAAGTGATTTTTCACAGAGAGTGGCCACATGTCCCCACAAAGTAGACCTCTAAGGGTCTTAGTTCCACCAATATGGATATAGATGCCTAAATCTATTTGTGACACCTATATCGACCGACATTTTGAACCGTTCAAATCATATAAAAACTCGTATCTCTACGTGGTTATAAAAGACTATGGGGCTGTTTGTTTACCTCTTAATGGTTCCATTAAGAGGCAACATCTAAATCGTTAAGAGGTGAATCTTGTTTGACACAAAAAAACCTCTGAATTATTTTGCATCTTGGACCTCCTTTAACCATTCAACACCCTAATTTCATTATGAACAATTACCAAACAAACATATTTCATTTTGCACTATAACATAAGAGTCTCTTAATCATTCTGACCATTTAATCATTCTGCACCAAACCATTCAGCAACTATCAAACAGAGACTCTCTCAAATCTTCTTGCATCACTCAAGTCGTATTTTTGGATCCACCCATTTCTAGGTCTAAGATCTAATATTAACACTTACAACTGATCGACTTTGTCCGCGTTGAGTTAAAGTCCCGACTAAAGTGACAAAGTCTAAGAGTTAGCAACGATGACAACACCGAAGTGTTACCTACCAGTTTTAGATTTGGCTCATACCCACACCCAAAAGGGTGTTTAGTTTATGATAAAAGTAAAAGACATTAAAGAAGAAGAAAGATACATAAAAATAACTTGCATAAAATAAAGTAGAAAGTTGTCACCACTTATGTCGCCACATTGGTGATGCTATTACAAGAAACTTAAATGCAACTACAACTAAGAACTTAAAAAATGTGAAGTAAATGTTAAAGCTCCAGATGTGAGAAGCTCTCCTGGAAGTGATGATTTTCAATCGTGCCCCAAAACCTCCCTTTATAGTGTTCTTGAAGAGAAAATGTGTGATGTAACAAAACTTAAAAAACCACCTTATGATAGAGTGTTGAAGCTTCATTTGACTTTCAAATTTTGTTTTTTCCCTAATTATTCCTGTGAAAGCTTAGGTTATTATTTCTTCTACTTTAAAAAACACATTACCAAAATTGTCCAAGGCTTATCCAAATTTCCAACACACTGTTGCCACTGTGGTGACCAAAGTGACCATTTTGCTGCACAAAAAGTTAGAAAACCGAATTTTTGAATTATTGAAACTTCATCACAGTGTTTGAACATATTAGACAAAATGAAGGAGAAAGAGGGCAAAATAGGCAAGAAAGTAGTAAAACTAAATAAGAAAAGAGAGGAAACAACTCTCAAGAATCGAGAGTTATCAGTAAACAACCTAAATCTCCAATTTTTTCCATTTGAAGAAAGATTTAGTAGCATTTTTTTTAGATTTTTTAAAATATTTTTTCAAAATAAATAATACTTCAAATTTAAAGAAATATTTGAATACTTAGGGTGCGTTTGGTTTGCGGGATTGGAATGAATTTGGGGGGATTTGGATTTCAAATTCTTTCCAATCCTGTGTTTGGTTTACAGGAAAGAATTTCGTTGACCGGATTTCAAATCTGTTGACCATTTTAAAATCCCTCATATGATGGATTTGGAAATCCTTGGCATTGGGTCTGGATTTGAAATCCAAATCTGATGGATTATAAAGCGTGATTCATACTTCAAATTGTATCGATCCAAATTCGACGTTTACCAATAAAAATAAATTCTTTATAAAACAAATAAATAATAATAATAAAAAAAACTCAATTCAAATTCAAATCCTACAAACCAAACAAGACTTGTAAAGGAATGAATTTAAAATCCATTCTAAATCCTACAAACCATACACATGAAGAGATTTCAAACCCTCAAATCCAAATCCATCCAAATTCAAATCCTCCTTAAAATCCAATCCATTCCGATCCAAACCGAACCGTGACCAAATTTGTTGGTTCCGCAATCAGCAATCATGTTTTGAAAATTAAAATCCGAAGACGCTCAAGACGTTGGCTCCGGTGCACTTGACTTGAGAGGGTGGGTTTTCTTTCCGTAGGCCATCAACCAGAAATTCGATTTCTCGGTCAAATTACACAGCAATCGATTTGAATATATGGCGGCCTTGCTTCTTCGCCGGAGACTCTCACCGTCGACCGTTTCTCCTACTCTTTTATGCAGCGGTACCTTTAGAACCCTATTTCCCTTTCGTACTACATTATTTCAAAAGAAACCTGCATTTTGATGAGTTTAATTTTTCAAGGGATTGCTTTTTCGTTAACAAAATGCTTCATGAACTCCCAAGTTTCAGAGGAAAAACTTGCAATATATGTTTAGACTAGGTTTTACCCCGTCTTTGTTTGAAGATAGGGCGTAACTGGGAGAAGAGAGAACGTGTGTGTATATATATACACACACACGCATGATACACAAGGAGTGTAATCATAAACACACCTAAAGGAGTGTAATCATATATGATATTGAGAATTCTTGCCATTCTTGCAAAATGTTTAACTTCTTGCATGATTCTTCGTGTGTGTAGTTTGTGTGTGAATCTAAGCAGTTAGAAATTTCGGTTTTCGGTCTGTAGTAAAATTGCGGTGTCAAATTGCGGTCGATTATAGCGGTACCGCAAATTTCGGCGCTATTCACCGAAATTTGGTAAAAAATTGTGGTCCGAAATAACGCAATTTTTCTAGACCAAGTGTTTGGGCTTTTTTATTTGTGGGCTTTTTTATTTGTGGGCTTTTTTATTTATAGACTTGACATTTGACTAACCTAGTCTAAAAAAGGCTCACTTATCTCATCTCAATCTCATATTCAAACCCTTATTAATCTAAAAGAGTTAAAGAGGTCGCACAATTTCAACGACCATTCGACTTTTTTCATGACCAGTCTCGATTCCTTCAAGACTTCTCCTAATCGGCTCAAGACTTCTCCTAATCGGCTTCTACAGTGGATTGCAATTAGTTCATTTAATCATTTACGAGATTTATAAACTCTATTACTATGTTTTTTTTTGGGAAAGGGTATCTTGGGCCTTTGGTACTCTATTACTATGTTGCTTGTGTGGTTTGAAACTTTTTTTAAATTAATGAATTATTTGACTTGATATGTGTTAGGAATACAATATATTAATTATTAAGTTATATATATATATATATATATATATATATATATGTATATTCCTAATAATTTATGAACCTTTTTTTTACCGATATTTCACCGCAATAACCGCAATCGCAATTCTAGGTCCCGACCGCAATTTTCGCAATAGACCGTGTTAACTGCTTAGGTGTGAATATATATACACATATATGTATGTATATGGATGTCTAAGATGAGTAGTTCTTGATATTATCAGAGTGTCTTCTAGAATGACGGATGTAACTGGCTTAATACCCAAGATAATTATGTATTCTGAAATCTCTCTGTCCCAATATATCGTATTAATTATCCTAGCAAGGGTTAAGATCTATCTCTATTGTGGTAACTGATTCAAATGTAAATGTATCAATATTGAATTTATAGTAGACATGATATTGTTGGGTATAGGAAAAACAGGGTAAAATAATGATCAATATTGAAACTATAGGAGACATGATATTGTTGGGTATAGGAGGTAAAATAAGGACCAATATTGAAATTATAGTAGACATGAATCATGATATTGTTGGGATATAGGAAAACGGGCCAGTTTCAGGGGAAAACGCTAAGTAAATGGAAAACCGAAAAACCATGAAAAAGCAGATGAAAGACTACATCAATATGAATGTCAAATTAACTAGAAAAATATTATCGATTTTTTGGTGTATAATTTGTTTCGTTCGAATTTTGATCATTCTTCGTATTTCTTCGATTTAAAAAATAGGGGGGTGGGGTAGGTGGGTGGGATTTTTTAATTTAAAAATAAAGTTGTAACCGCCTCTTTAATCACACCTATTGGATCAATTAATCCAATGGTTGATGGAGTGTTTTTCATTTTTTCATTTATTTAGGGGTTTCCCCTGAACCTCCCTCTAGGAAAAACAGGGTAAAATAATTAATTTGAACTTAGCAGTTGACGCTGCCCTAGTAAGTAATGTGAACTTGTGTCGCGGGATGGAAGAAATTTTCGTTTTGGTTTTACTCTTCGTGCCTACTTTAGCTTTCATTTGTAACAGTTCAATTGTTCATTGATAACAGCATTGGTGTTGATCCATTGGTATATCGGTTCACAAACATGATATCTATTTGTATGATCATGACATTGATCTCTTTCCATTTGTGCAGTGAAATGTTTTCTCTCTCCTATTTCGACAGCTAATATGCATGCTTCTTGGATTTTATGGGATCTAACATTTGGAGCATTAGTTCGTATACGTGTTTCCTCAAGGCAGTTTAGTAGTTCCAGTAGTGCAGTGAAGATGGATTTTACAGACCTGACGTAAGAACATCATACTCATGGTTATATTGCCAAGATTTTTGACACAAAATATGTCTTCTCAAATGAGTGTTTTCTTATGTGGGATTAACTTGCAAATATGACTTAAGTGTCTTCTTACTATCTATTGCTGAGGGAATTAATGCAATCTTTGCTTGCATTTTAGTCGGCCTCATACATGGTACCCAATTGCTCGACGAAAGAAGCGAAATGTATTTCTTCATGTGGGTCCAACAAACAGTGGAAAGACACATCATGCACTGAAGCAGTTGGAGCTAAGTTCTTCTGGTATCAATATCAATTATGCACCCCTTCCTTTATGGCAAGTTGTTCAAGTGTTGCCGTACACTTGGGTCGTTTTGTAGTTTCAGTATTGCCATTACATGGAAAGAGTTTAACGAAATAGAATAACTAAATAGTTTCACATGGTTTATATCTTCAAAAATAAAACTTCTGATTCTTATGTTGCAAGCATTTCATGGGCTTTAATAAGTCCACTTTCTTCTATAATTATAAAGTTATTTAAGAGTAGTAGGAAAAATGAGAGTTGGATGAATTTCAACTTGCACAAACCAAAACTTGATAACTGTTCTTGGAGCAAATAATTTTCATTAGCTTATAAGTTATAACTTTTCTAAAGGGATGGTCTCAACACCGTATGTGCATTAAACTGAAGTTCCTTTTTATTGAAGTACTTGCAAAACTGTAATAAGGGTTATTTGAGCAATTCTCTCTTCTTTTTGTTTTTCCCTTTCGAAGATTTTCACACAAGCATCTTGCTAATTTTTTTTGTATTCCTTTTGAATCAGGTGTTTATTGTGGTCCTCTGAGATTGTTGGCATGGGAGGTTGCAAAACGGTTGAACAAGGCAAAAGTTCTTTGTGATCTGATTACCGGACAAGAAAAAGAGGTTGTTGATGGTGCAAGGCACAAAGCTGTCACTGTAGAGATGGCTGACGTTGCCTCTGATTATGATTGTGCTGTTATTGATGAAATTCAGGTTTGTCTGAGTTACTAATGGGATCACACACATGCTCGTAATAGTGATGCTTAGTTGCTTACAATGAAATTAAATTTATAATTAATTTATCTGAAGGACAAGTATGGCGGAATGTAAGCCATATATATAAAAGAAAAGGGCAGAATGAGCATTGCTACTTACTGCATTGCTTTGATGGGGGTACCCATTGTTAAAAGATGATTTTGTATATGCAGAGAAAGGACGGAATAGGCTGCAATGATGCTCATTTCGTGAAATGAGCAGCTTCTTATATGTTATATATTGTGGGCTAATATTTCATCATTTCAGTCTGCATTATGATTTGATTTTGGGGAAGCCACGTAGATCATTCCCTAAGGGTGATGGAGTGATTTGTCTATTGAATACTTATATGAAGTTGTTGAGTGCATCTTGTCAATAAATATTCTGTAATTATTTCTTTGATTGCAAATATTGTCAACATACGACATTTAAGGGGTTACTTGAAAGACTCCGGACACCATTGAGTTTGGACTGTAAATCTGTAATGAATTCTATCTTTTTGTATGCAGATGCTAGGGTGCAGGACACGGGGATTTTCATTTACACGTGCTCTTTTAGGAATTTCAGCTAATGAGCTTCACCTGTGCGGAGATGCTGCTGCTGTTCCATTAATTCAGGAAATTCTGAGTGTTACTGGTGACAATGTCCAGGTAGTGAAATAATGTTTGTGGATGATATGATTATATGATGTCATTATATATTAGACACTAAGTGCATGCTAGGTAGTGTTTGGTAGACCACATTTGACAACCGCATGTATTTTCTTCTGAAGAAATACAATTACATGGATTTGGTCTAACAAGATGGTGAAGGTAATGTATGTGCGCACGAACTGCTATGAGAACTCTCTCTTCATGTAAAATGTTTTTGCTTGGGCAACATGCTTCTTTTAGACAGGGAGTATCCCTTTCTGTATAGGATAATTATTTTTAACTATGTGCTTCGTTTTGGAATCACAAGCTACTTTCTTTACATTTCATTGATACCCTTTGAAGAACTATTCTACAACACTATTGTACAACCGCATATCAAATTTTTTTGACTCCATACATAAATAGTGGAAAATGGCAGTTTTGAGCAATTAGGGATGTCAACTTGTGTATGCATCGTTCTGGAAAAATTCTGTTTTTTCCTGTACATGAACTTCATTGGGTTAAACTTTGGGGTTTACTGAAATTGTCCCCTTCTGTTTTGTACGTATAAGTAATAAATTTGTCTCGCCCTTTTGATTATAAAACTCACCGTAAAGGTGCATTTGTTTCTGCAGTTAATTTAATTTTCATGAAGAACTAAAACGAGAAATTTACATTTTCAAATCATCTTTGCCATACCTCCTCCCCTTATATTGATGGTGAATATTTCTTTTGGGCTAATCCTTTACATGCTTTTGTTGTGATTGATACGAGTTATCTTGTTGCATAGGTAAAATTCTACGAGCGACTTTCGCCACTAGTACCATTGAAGACTCCCCTTGGATCTTTTTCGAACATAAGAACTGGTGATTGCATAGTGACTTTCTCACGCCATAAAATATACAAACTAAAGGTGAGTTCTGACTCTTACTGGTTGTGATCTGACATAAGTTTTGGGTTAGACATTTTATGCTAAGAGATCATGGAAGAAGATAATAACTCTCTTAATGCAATTTCATTTTCTTCATTTTTGTATGTTTTATTTTTTTTAATGGTCAACAGTCGTAGGCGTTTTGTTGGAAAATTTGCCGGCTCTAGCAAAAATCTACTTGCCGACTTTCCATGGGATGAGTTATACATATATGTATGTCTCTATATGTATATGTATGCGTGTGTACGTGCATTTTGCAATCGTTAGTTTCTGTCACAAATTTGACCTTCTAGTTATCTCTCAGACTCTATCCACAAGGTGACCACTTCATGGAATTGGTACGCCGTGTACAATGATATGTAATCAGTATGTCTCAGGAGAATATCATAGTTCTTCCCAAGGTTTTAAATGACGTGAGGCATGACGTGGCGACGAGGTCAAGCCTCAAGCTTGTGGAGCCACGACGTGGCTATAATGTTTTTCAAGACGTGGCAAATCTGTGTATCATATGTGAAATTATTTATATTTACATATATTTTCTACTATTCCTCAATAATATTGAAATCATATAAAAAGAAGAAAAATCATATATTGATATAATACACACACACACACACACACATATATATATAGGGAGGTTCAAACGAGAACAATAACAAAATAAGAGAATAACAAAACAACCAAATCACGTGCAAAATCACGTGAGTTTACGCTAACGGTCAACACAAGGGTGTGCGGGCAACGTGACCCGCGACCTCAGGTCACGGTCAAAGTCGTGTGAATCACATGTGATTCAACCGTCTTCTTATTATCTTATTTTGTTATTGTTCTCGTATGAACCTGACTCTCTCTCTCTCTCTCTCTCTATATATATATATATATATATATATATATATAAAGAGAGAGCGAGCAAGAGCTTACAAAAAGTGTTATCAAGAGCTCATAACAATGTAAAAAGCGTAAAAGTAGAAATAAGGCAATTTTTTTTTGTAAAGAGTCAAATAACACCCTAAAATACCCACGTCATAACGCACCTTAAGACGCCATGGGGGACGCCTCGCCTTTCACAACCCCTCCCGGGGTTAACGTGACATTAGAGATGTGCCTCGCGTCAATATGACAGTTTTGACTTCACTTTTACATATAATTTTAGACGTCTATTTCAAGCACTTATTTTTACATTGTGGTTCCTTTCAGGTTTAGTAGCACCTTTCATCTCCTTGTACTTGAAAACAAATTTCATGATAGTTGCATGTCCACTAAGGTTTTGCTTATGTGAAGTGCTTACCTTTTTTTTCCTCTTCGGCCAATTGTTGTAACATATACAATGTTTAGTGTCTCAGATAACACTTTAGTCTTTCATGTCCACTACAATTATTTTGTTGTCAGATGCTTCAATGTTTTATATCTAGTTGATCAAGATGGCGTCCCATCTACTTGGTTTTTGTTTGTTCTACAAAACCATCTTCAATTTATCGTCGTATAATCCATTGTGTCCACTCATTTATTCTTTTCACACCTTATGCATACAATTAGAAAGTTTAGGTATATTAGAGAATTATGAGATTCTTTTAATGAAGGATAAATGCGTTAGAACCTATCAAAAGTTGAATATGTTTATTCACAAGCCAATTATGTGTGTCGACTCGATTGCCTTGAACCATTATGGACATTCTTGGGTATAAGAATATGTTATATTAAAAGTCCTTGGTCTAGAAGAACTAATAGACTTGAATTACATTTTATTTGGAACGTTCTCATTGAATTGAGGAAGAAATGCTTGTGTTTGCAAGTCATGGAGGCTCTATATGCAAATATGTTTTGTTCATTAAGCAATTCAGAATAATTGTAGCATGTCCTAGCAAGCCATGGGCACCAATATGTAGCATCATGGTGATTAACCAAAGTTCGGAAAGAAAAGATTTCATACACCCAAGTTTACATCGATCTAGTGAAATAGGGCTATAAGGATCAAGAAGCATGTAGATTATTTTCTAGATATAGTGTTCAATTGATTGGTATTTAGACTGATACGGTGATACCGATCATCCTTTTTTACGATCAACTAAACTTGCTTTTTTCTTTTTCTTTTATCAGAGAAAAATTGAAGACGATGGAAAACATTTGTGCTCTGTGGTTTATGGTTCATTGCCTCCAGAGACTCGAACAAGGCAGGTATTTACTTCTTTCGGCTCACAATTTTGTAGTGTTTATACCTTGTCACAATTTGTTATTGTGCTTGTATCTTATTCTTTTTTATAAGATACCACTTTGAAGTTCTAGGTGCAACTCTTAGCAACAAGTCCACCTTATACCTTTTAGTGGAACTATACTTCACTATATACACCTACTTGTATCCTAAGTTCTTTTCTTTCTGGCATCTTTACTAATTCCCTTGTTTTATCATTTTCTAGGTATTTCATCTTTTTATTTTTATTTATAGCTTGTTTCAACTTTTCATTTGCAAGAGCATGTAATGGGGGTTTGGTACATTCTTTAGATCCTTTTTAACATCTGTAAGATCTTGGTTATCTTCAAAAGGTTCTATTTCAGTTGGTAAACAAGGTTTAGAAGATATTACCCCAGTGTTTGGTTTCATTTTGAATCTTTTAGTGTCTAGATACATAGGTTCAACGCCGTTCCACCTTGTAAACACTTTCTCAAATCGTCCATCCTCAAGAGCATATTTAATTTTGGACTGGCTGGGTTTCGATTGGTGGTTGAAGGAATGGATTAGGGATTTCAAATGTAGAATTACTTTGACTAGTTTGGGTTTAAATGGTGATCTAGTTGGTACATGTTCTGGTATGATGGGTGATCCCGTTGGTATAGGTTAAGGATGGGAATTATGTGTTTTAGATGCCTAGCATAGGTATGAGTGATAAACTCTGCCATTGTTCTTATTTTTCTTTACAAAGATAAGCGAAGTAGGGCTCTTGTTCATGAATCATGATAGGTCACATCCATAGAAACATAAAATTGTTCAGAAGGAGGATGGTAACATTTCTAACCATTTTTAACCAAACCAAACAAACCAAGTATGTCCTACTTGGAAGCAGGATCTAGTGGGATGTATGCAGAGTGTTCCTATACTTAGGGAATTTATACAGAGCTTTCCTATACCTTAAAGAGTAGGGCGGCTGTTTCCATGAAGATCTCCAACTTGCGAAAAAGTGTTTGCTAAAAGGTTTTAGGGAAGACCTAACTCCTAAGTGCTTCATAAAGTTTGCCAAAAAAATATTGAAAATTTTGAAAATCAGGGAGGAACTTGGGACCAAAAGGTTAATTACGAACAATTTTCATGCTTCAGGAAGTTTGTCAATAAAGTTTGAAGAATTTGAAAAGTAGACCAAAAAGGTAAATTACCAGGATCTTTTTGAAAAGAACAAAGATTAGAGAAAAGTAAAAAATGTTACACAAGTAGGTATAATAGAACATAGAAACATGTAGGAAAAGTACGAAAAACCGAACATTCCTTTATCTATCTTAAGGTTCCGGTAACCTGGCGGTAACCTATTTGTTGGCTCTCCAACCCTCCCCTGTCTCACCCTCTACCTCTTCAATCTCTCTCCTCCCATCCACGTTAGCTACGATCCCTACATATATAGTCTGTTAACCAAATTCTGCGTCTTCTTCAAGAACTTCTATCAGACGTCATATCCTCAAATATGCTAAGACCGCTATCTCCACCTTTAGCTGCCCATCCCACATCCTCATCGGCCTTCCCCTCTTGCTCACCCCCTTGATTTTCATGTTTTCTATCTTTTCACCGGTGTCGTCAGTTGTCTTTTGTGAACGAGTCTAAACCATGTTCCCTCTCTCAATTTATCTGTCATAAGCATAACTCCCAACCTTACCGGAAGACCTCGTTCAATATCCTGTCCAACATGGTTTGACAATAGGTACATCTGAGCATCCTCATTTCTGCAACTTCAACTTTCTCTCACGGGTCTTCCTTTTCATACAACATTCCAACCCATACATCATAGTTGGTGTGATGGCTTCCTTGATTGTAACTATGAATATGAACACATGACAACCAAATATTCAAAATTATTTGTGATTTGTGGGTGAAGATAGAAAGTGATTGAACTAATAAGAAAAAGGACAAACAATAAAGGTTGATAAAAAATTATTGCAAGTACTATGTTTTATGGCAGAAAACAGAACAAAAACAAGGCTGGATCTTGGCAGCAATGAATGCTACATACAGGAAGAAATGATTTCCATGAAGATGCCCTAAGGCTCTGATACCATGCCATAAGTCGAGGAAGAATAATGTGTTATTGTGTTACTTTTTGAAGTGTAAAATGTTGTATGTATATACATGGGGTTAACTTAATCCCACAATTTATGGGATCCTATCAAATCAAATCCCGTGATTAATGCAATCTAAACAAACTACAAACTATTCTTCTAACATTTGATTAACAATTTTCCTACTAATTTTGGATTTTTCTACCCAATCTTTTCCAACAATATACTTGCGTATAACTGTGTTGTATATATATTGGTGAAAATTCTGGGGAAACGTCAAGGGTTGCTGGTTTCTTGTAAGAAAATTGGAGAGAGAGAGAGAGAGAGAGTGTGTGTATATACATATCCATTTCCATGCAAAATTGGAGAGAGAGAGAGAGAGAGAGTGTGTGTGTGTGTGTTTATACATATCCATTTCCATGCATGAGCTTGAGGTGTGCACCCTGTCTATGTTTTAGATGCCAAATAATCGTTTTGCTTGTGTGGGCAGGGCACAAATTATTTTCTATGATATATATGGCTCAAAACTTTTGTATGTGTCCTAACGTCTCAAGCAAGTAACGTATATGTTCTTTTAGTAGAAAAGGCTTATAATACATATAAATTTCATACATGGTTTGTTCACGTGTTATGATTTATTAGTTTCTTGGTTCCTGTGTCCATATGATTCATTAAAACTTTTGAATTTGACATCTTTACTTAAAATTGCAGGCCACAATGTTCAACGATGAAAGTAGTGAATTTGATGTTCTTGTTGCAAGTGATGCCATTGGAATGGGCCTCAATCTTAACATTTCTAGAATTATATTTTCGGAAATGGAGAAGTTTGATGGACTGGAACTGCGACCACTTTCTGTACCAGAGATCAAACAAATTGCTGGTAACTTTTATTTTGTATGAAGCATATTTTGCATTCTGTTTCTAACACGGCACTTTCCAGCAATCTAAACCATCACATTAGCATTAAGGTCCATGAAAGATTAGTAATTGACTAAGTTTTGAAATACTAGAATCTATTGCCTGACCCAACTTTGTTGTCTCTTTGGTCTTTAACTAGGAGTTCAACTTTCAAATATATGAAATAATGTACTAACGAAATTCTCCTTCAGTTTTCGTGAACCTGCCACCTCTGTTTCTTAACTACTTTTGATGCTAATGATCTTCTAAATGAATATTGTTCCCCAAATTAGTTTCCCTGTCTATTATTATTGGTCATAAACTGCTATTTACAAGGGAAAATTGTAAAATCCAAAAAAAAAAGCTTTCGTATTTGCATTTTGAAACTAAGGTTCCCCTTGTTTCTGTCAAATATTCACAAAACGCGACTCGGGGAATTGTTTATTTTCTGCTAAATAGATGCAAATTAGAACACAATATATCTGGCTATGAGCACAAAAGAATAATATACACATACTGAACTGAAGATTCCTTAGACAAATTATACAAATGCATACACATACGTATCCATTCATGTCGAGTTATTAATGTAAAGTTTCTCTTAGGCCCCGTTTGGTTCACAAAATCCCGTGGAATCTGGAGGAATTGGAATGTTAATTCCTTTGACTACATTCCATTGCTATGTTTGGTTTGCCTAGTGAAAGGATTGAATTCCTTCAAAATCCCATGAATTCCACCAGTGGTGGAATCTACCATTTCATAGCATTTTGGGTGGAATTGAATTCATTCCAACTTTTTCCATTACATTTTCGAATCTCTATTATCTTGCAATCGAAATAAAATAAATTAGTGATCTATTTATCGCGTCTGCTTGGTGGTTAGCAGGTATCTTATTGTGGGATTACTCTCTGATACCTGTGGAGTATGTGCATATATAAGGTTTGGAAGATGCATGTCAGACCTCTTTCCAACTTTTAAGCTCCATTTTCTGTCATCATTGTTGCTAAACATGTTAAGAGTAACTAGGACTGTAGATGTTGATTGGATTGAAGTAGTTGATTGTTTCTTGTTTAGTTTGATATTGCATATTTTGTTTTTTTTGCTGTTCTAGGTGTCTGATTACGCTAAAAACACTATCTAGATTTGAAAGAATTTGAGACATTTTGATAAGGAACATCTTGAATGGTAATATTTGACGTAGCATGCCTGTGTCTTAATTGCAAAATCAGCCACCATACTAACTTTAAGTGTTAAGATGTCATAGAAAGATGCATATTCTCACTCTTTGTATCTCCAAATAGTAATCTCATGTCGGTCAGTTGCTTCCCTTATCCAATTGCTATAAAGGGCCTATTAACTTTGACATTTCTTTGTATAATATAAATTGTAGGTAGAGCTGGCAGGTATGGATCTAAATTTCCTGCTGGTGAAGTAACTTGTCTAGCTGCAAAAGATCTACCCTTGATTCATTCCTCACTGAACCGCCCATCTCCAATTCTAGAGGTATATGCACTTCTTAGTTCTTATACTTGGCACTCTATTACTATAAGTGGATTAGTATTCTAGTCTCATCAACTGCATTTAATCCAACGTCTGTTTGAGCAACATGGTTTTGGATGGGTATCTAAAACCTTTTGTTAATGATGCAGAGCGCTGGACTGTTTCCTACCTTTGACCTCCTATACATGTACTCTCGTTCACATCTAAATTGTGGTCTGTGCCAAATACTGGTTGGTTATTATCTACTTCTTTCTTTTGCTTATCCTTCTGACCTGAACTATGTGAGCATTAAACTTTACGACGCGACAGTCCATAGAGAGAGGATATTCTGTTAAATTTGCTAATTACAATTTACAAGTTTCGTGGATGGTGGGTCTATGTCCTTATGATATCAAGCATGGTTTTAAAAATCGTTTGAGGCGTACGCCTCGAGGTGAGGCGTCCCAAAACCGCACCTGAGGCAGCGCCTCTTGGACCCTGGATGAGGCTTACACCTTGGTTCAGTGAGGTGGTTCGGTGAGGCGTACGCCTCAAATGATTTGCTTTGGTAATGGTTTTTTGGCTTTTTTATAAGCTTTATGGCACTAGTAGTACTTCTCTTTATAGTATAAGACTACAAGTGTCTTTTTTTTTTCTTTCAAAAACTAAAAGTCAAAGCCCAATTCCCCAATGTGTACTTTTAATATTTAAAACCCAAAAAGCTAGTACTTTCTCCTCTCAATCAAAAAGTGTGGTTTGACTCTTCCTCCAAGCAACCAATTTTCCCACAGCCTATCTCACTCTTTCTTCTGTCGAGAGCCACTGACAACGCCCTTAGTAATTTAGTATTAGATCAATTGTATATAAATGTGTATATATTGTATATAAATGTATTATGTATATATATTTGTGTAATATATACACATATTTTGGTGTATATATATTTCCGCCTTGGGGCTTACGCCTCGAGGCCCGATTTTGCCTTTTAAAACCTTGATATCAAGTGCAACAGAGAAGTGACTTCCATTTAGCTATATGCCTACAACTTGATTCTATTTCTGACTTGTATCTTTGAATTACAAGTTGATAACTAGTGATGTAGTCAACAGGCATTGAAGAACAATAGAGATGAAGCATGAAGAAAGAAAAAGAATGCTCTGTTGCTCACAATAGAATGAATTGAGTTGTAGTGAACTAAATAGGTTCATGTTAGAGCCTTATCGTGGTTCCGGTAGATTTTTGTTTGTGACACAATTGCCCTTATTGACCCCATCTTTTACAGTAGCATGTTATATTTTCCCATCATTATTTTATCTTTTGCTTCCTCCATTAAATTAGTTGTTAATCTTGTGAAGAATCTGTAATTGAAATCAAGGTTAGTTAATAAGAAGCTATTGGGCAAGGCCACAGGATGAATTAAGTCAATAGGAGCAATGAGGTTATATGTATCGTCTTTTCGGGCGTCCATTAGATGGGGTAGCAACCTTCTATAGCTTAATGAGCTGACTTTCGAAACCCTTTCTTTGGCCATGCGAACGGGTTGGCTGTTGTCCAATCCCCTTGTTTCAGCTCCTTTATTATTATTTCTTTTTCCCCAAATCTCTATTACTACAGAATTAACTGAACTTCAAAGCTTCCTTCTTGGATCAACAATAATAAATTTTCAAGCTGTTCATCTAATTTTTGCCAACCATTCAATTTGTACTACTAAGACGATCTTGGAACAACCGTACAAGGCTTCTCATTTTGGTATATCAACAGATTTTGGAAAGCAATTTGTATGTCTTCAATCTTCTAACACAAGATGTTTTCACATGTTTTGTACCCTAATCATGGAGAAGCTTTCACTTTGTTCATCAAGTGAATATCCTTTTGCCTTTTGAATTTGTTCATCAAGTGTGAATAACAAGACGATAAATGGTTTAGAGCTGCATTAGAGGGGAGAGGTTGTGTTTATCAACAAATTATTGTGTTGGTGTAAAGTATATAAAAACCACATAAAAGAAAGATTACGAGGGAGGGGGAAGGTGGCAAAGTTAAAGAAACAAAAATTAAAAGTAGAGATGAGGGCAAAACAGTCGAATTACGGTACAAAATATGCAAAAGGCCTGTTTGGCTGCCGGAATAAAGGTCAAACCTGTTTTCGCCCATATAGAGTTTATAGGCCACACAGCCCACGTGTGTAATCCATGTATGCTTTTCTCATAACTACAATAGCTACTTAAGAGTAACCATGTTTGTACTGGGAAGAGAGACAAAGCCCTTTACTAGTTTTCCTTCACCGACTGTGTATTTGTTTTATATCTTAACCTTTATACTCTATTAATCATTACATTTGCTATAACTGGCTAATTGATAGAGCCTTGTACCAATGACGTGAAATAACAGGTAGGTCAAGTTTGATTTTGGTATCAAGTTTCCCTTTGTTAACCTGGTAATGATCGATAATCTGATCGTTCACCATCTTCCATTCTCTATTTCCAGGAACAATTTTTGGAGAATGCCAAGTTATCAGCAAACTATTTTATTGCCGATTGTGAAGAAATCTTGGTATGCTTCGCAAACCTTTCTTCCCTCAATAAAATAATTCTTAGGAATCTTGAGAGGTAGCAGAGTGGTCTTTTGGTGTCTCAGATTTGACTCTTCCCATTCTCTTTGAGCTTGATATAAATACTTAAATAAATAAATCAAGTATTGTTGATGAATAAAACTCGTTTTATTCTAATATAGCTGTTGAAATCAGGTGGCATTGTTCCATGTATGCTACTATTTTTGGATATAGATTTTTCTAGTTGTCCAAGTAATTTACTATATGTTTTTTTACCACAGAAAGTTGCTGCAGTTCTTGATGAGCTGCCAATTTCCTTGCATGATAAGTACCTTTTTTGTATCAGGTACATCCTTTTTCCTTTCTGAGCTGAAAATTGTATGCTAACATATATATATATATATATATATATAGAGAGAGAGAGAGAGAGAGAGAGAGAGAGAGAGAGAGAGGGGGGGGGGGAAGGAGGTTCAAACGAGAACAATAACAAAATAAGAGAACAAGAAAACGGCCAAATCACATGCAAAATCACGTGATTTTACACTAAAGGTCAATGCAAGGGTAGCGGGCAACGTGGCCTGTGACCTCATGTTGCAGCCATAGTCGTGTGAATCACATATGATTGTACACGTGATTTTTAGTGTAAAATCACGTGATTCAACCGTTTTCTTATTCTCTTATTTGGTTATTGTTCTCGTATGAACCTGACTCTATATATGTAAATCTTGCAAACTATACAAACCATAACCAATGCTTTTATTAGGAAACAATTGAGATATTTATGGACAGTAATCATGATTTATTCATTATGATCAGATATTATTGGAAGATGATAGGGTTCATTCGTTATGATCATAGCTTTAGATTAGGAAACAATCGAGTTATTTATGGAACCTGATATTTATTAGACTAGATGAACGGTTAACATTGATTTGTATTTAAAACCTCCTCCTCCTCCTCCTTCTCCTCTCTCTCTCTCTCTCTCTCTATATATATATATATATATATATAGGGAGAGGTTCATTTGCAACCCTTAAAAAGGTTGCAAACCTTGCAACCCACATCTTAACCGTCGGATTCATGATCGGCGGTTATAAAAGATATGGGGCCCAATATTTTTAATTAAAAAAAAATAAAAATAAAATAACCGTTAAGATGTGGGTTGCAAGGTTTGCAACCTTTTTAAGGGTTGCAAAATATCCTTCCACTATATATATATATATATATATATATAGGGTCAGGTTCAGGGGAAAACCTCAAAAAAATAGAAAACTGTAGAACACCCTGATAGCCCTTCATCTGGACGGTATACACTTGTGCATACAAGTAATTTGTAACATGCACACGTGCATATGCACAAATGCATAATGCACACGTGCATAAAAATAAAAAAATAACTTAATTTACTTGTATGCACAAGTGTATACTGTCCAAATGAAGGGCTATCAGGGTGTTCTTTAGTTTTCCATTTTTTGAGGTTTTCCCTGAACCTCCCATATATATCATCTTCGTGTATTGTCATGTTCCCTTATGGCATGTTTGGATGTTCACAGTGTCTTCAAAATGTTAAGAATGATGGGTGTTAAATATGTGGGTAAAATGTGCCATCTTTTTTCTACCATACAATCTTATGCCATTAGTCCGCTACAATTCCTTTTATGACGGACTTCACAAGGTAACTCCTCAACAACAAGACCAAACTAACAAATTGATTGACCCCACACATCTTAATTGTGATTGCCTGATTGGCATAAAAATTAAGACTCCTTGTGGATAGTGATATATTCGATTGGTTCTTTGATACGTCTAATTGCTTCAGTGAGAATTATTGTGCATTGTGAAATGGTTTAAACAATTAAGAATTAAGATACATCTGATTTGTGGCTGGAAAACAATAAAAGGTTTCAGCGGCCGTACTTTTTCGGCCTATTATATATTTGTCAACTCTTCAACTCAATGACAATTGTTTTCTGCAGTCCTTCTGACATGAGTGATGAAATTTTATCTCAGGGCCTCACACAGGTAAGATCTATAATATTTAGTTTCTTCTTGATGGATTTGTGTTGGATGATGACAAGTTTACTTTTATCGAATAGTTTGCCCATACATATGCAAAGAAGGAGATTGTTCGACTTCGAGAAATATTTACTCCGGGCACACTTAAGGTGCCTAAGACTCAAGCTGAACTCAAGGAACTTGAATCAATTCATAAGGTAAGTTTCCTTGTGATGAGCTTCACATAGTGCTTAAAGAGATCAAATGTGTATCACTTTGGAAAGTTTATAGAAAATGAAAAATACCATCTCCTTCCAGAACACATAAGTCCATGGTACAAATTGTTCTTTGTCCCAATTGAAGAGTATTGTTTCAAAATATAACATTTAAGATAAATTTGATAACCACAAAAGATTGAGAACGGCCAGAAACAGCTTTTATGTGTGATTTTTTTTGTTAACCGTGGGTGTCCAGGTATGCTTGCACGCACCTCGACTATTCCAGAGTGGCGTTGCAGGACTCAAACTGGTGACCTCTAAGGAGGATCCCCAAAGGCCCAAGCCTTACTGCCAGTTGAACTAACCCCACAAGGTTTCATGTGTTGTTTCACATTGTGAAATACTGCATGTGAAAGCATAGTGTTAGTTTCACATTATGATTATTTATAATTTGTATTTATTGTTTCACATTGTGAAAGAACACTGTACATTCACATGCATTGTTTTGCATTTTGAAACAACACATGATCAACGATTCTCACGGCTCTCAATCTTTTTGTTGTTCGAACACAAATAGTTGTGGTAAATAATAACTCATTTGAAAGTCGGAAGTTAAATATTGACTTGATCAAAACTACAATCACACCCTTCTTGTCATCACTATCTTATAAGCTTTTAGGGTTCATCTAAATCGAACATATTTTGTTTCTTTCTAGTGAAGAAGGTTATAGATTAGAGTTTTTCCAAGTGGCCATTATTCATCATTCAATTTAGCTCTATAGCTGGAAAAGTTTGAACTTTTAATGGGGTCTAATTTTAAAAGAAAGATGAAAAATGATCCATAACATAATACTAAGCTTTCCTTGCCGGTCGTGTTTAAGGTCTTGGAACTATACGTGTGGTTAAGTTTTCGGCTCGAGGATTCATTCCCGGATCGAGAACTCGCGTCATTGCAGAAGTCAATTTGTGGCATGTAAGTAAATTAAGCTCCCCATTTTTTTGGCTCGCACGATCCAGGGGTTTTCACGTAAACAGTCACTTTACTCCTTCGGGTAGAAGTCACGTTTGCATACATCCCACCCTTCTCAGACCCTGCTTCCGAGTGGGGTTTACTGGGTCTTTTGGGTTTGGTTTATTTAACGCAAATTGTATGAATTCTATTTAATTCTGCAAACTCCAAATTGCAGGTTGATTGAGGAGTTTTTGGAAAGACTAGGGTTTCAAAAGCCATGGCCAAGGAGATTAAAACAGTTTCGATAGCCTTCACATCCCCACTTTGTTTCATTCTATACATCAAAGAGAAGAAAGCAGAGTAATTTGCGGGCTTGGATCGAATACGGATCGGGCCTAATATAGCAAACTCGAGCCCTTTTTTGCAGGCTTATAACTCTTCGATCTTCATACCCGCCTTATGTTAGGTTGGGCTTGCCAAAGAGCTAACAGGTCTAAAAAATCTTTTACGTTTTTGAAACGATTGTGCTAGATTGGACATATTCTCATAATTATAACGAATAATGTTATATTTTATTTTTGAACTTTCTTTTGAAAAAAATAATGTGATTTTTTGGCTAATATAATAAAATTTTAACAGATGTAATATTAGTCCATTGATTATAATAGCATCTCCCAATAGATTCTCTATGATTGAAAAAGTTGAGATTTTGGAACTTTTTGCTCTGATAGATTTCCTAAAAACTCACCAAATTGATAAAGCAAAGAGAATTCTCTTAAAATGATCGTTTAGGAATGATGTTTTATTATTTTCACCAATAAGTCTTTAAAATTAAATATTTATGAGAGAAATAACTTTTGCTTGTAGTTGGCTGGCAATCCTACCTAATCCATCATCATATCGGTCCTTAAGCCCTATTGCTGAAAAGACTCGACTTCAAAATTATGTGGAGCTTCCGCCTTATACGACTCCTCCAAGGATGGATCCGGTGGCACATGTCAACGTTTCGTTCCTCCATCATAAAGTAAAAAAAATTAGAGTGGTGAAAGGTGTCACCGTATTATAATGTTGGGTGCCACCTTGTATATTTTGAAGTTATAATAATCACACAAGTTTATATTGACAATGTTGGTTTGGACGGTTTTTCTCCTATCCCAGGTGTGGCTTCGAATCCCGTTTCAACCATTTTCTTAGTAATTTTAGGTTTATTATATTTTTTTTTAAAAAAAAGACTCGAACACATGACCTAACATACAAAAAGTAAAGAGCTAACCAACAGACAAATAATTATTTTTTTGAAAAATATCTATAGCTTCGTTTCTTATAGTCAAACGGTGTCACTACTTAAAAAAAAATTTCAAAGTCCACCTATGGGGTCTTCTAAAAAGGGCGTTGTGGCAAAGAATAAGATGAAAACAAAAGGAGAAATTTGTCCACTAATCACAAATGATGTAATACAAAAAGTGTTATATAATCTCTAAAATAAATAATATGTTGGATTTGAATGTAATTTTTTTTTTCTTTAATTTTTTTTTATTATAACGATTTACCCAAAAATCGGGCGCCGTACTTTCCGTTGTTTGACAAAGGTAAACGAGTCATGACCAATTAAGAAATATTCCCCTTATCCCAAAAAAAGACGGCTTAAGTGATGTAAATACTTTTACATAAATAAATAAATCATGAATTGTATTAAAATAATTTATAATTTGCTTTGATTTTATTTAAGTTAAAAGCTTTATTTTTTTTATCATAAGATATGTTAAAAAAAGAAAAAAAATGATAATATTTTGTTTGCAAAGGTACACCACATTTTATTTCTTGTTTATAAGTATATAGGGGTGTGCATCGGTCGGATCGGGTCGGGTACCCAAACCCAAAACCCGATCGGATATTCGGGTAGCATGGAATCCCCCGAAATCCGACCGTTTAAAGATCGGGTAGTTCGGGTTCGGGTGAGGTCGGGTTCGGGTGGTTCGGGTTGGGCTTCAATGGGCTTTTTTTTTTACCTGTTTTCTCAAACTACAAATTACAAATTGTTAAATTACTACTTTAAACTACAACTACAAATAACAACTTTAAAGTTTAAACTATAAACTACAAACTATAATGTGTAAAGTGTAAATGTGTAATGATTATTCAATAAGACAATAACAAATTACTAATCAATAATCAGAAAATGAAAAATAATCAATAACAACGTAATGTAATAGTTAATGTATTCATGTGAACTTGTCCATATTAGCTTCATTGTTTCAACCTTATAGGAATTTAGGATTTAGTTTGTTTAGGTTAGTTTTATAAAATATTAAAAGTTTTTTTTTTAAAGATAAATAATTTCGGATATTTCAGACGGGTCGGGTTTGGATTTTGGGTACCCAACCCGATCCTACTTTATCCGATAATTAAGATCGGATCGGGGGGTTCGGGTCTCGGATTTTAGCCTAAATATCGGGTCGGGTAGTTCGGGTCGGTCGGGTTCTGCTCACCCCTATAAGTATATAATATGTTCAATTAATTGCATCATATACAACTAGCTCAATCGGGGATTTTTTTAAATGTTCTCCAAGGTCCATGAAATTAATCACATAATTATTTTCTCTAGGGCTGTTTGATTTATTTTCCATTAAGTCATGTTTTGATAAACTTGTTTGTGTAGATTAATCTATATGTATAAATTGATAAGATTTTTGTTTGAGAGATTTTTTTCATAGATGAAATAAGTGTGTTTTTAATTGGGAGGGGCAAGTTTGAATTTTTTGGCTTTCTACAAAAAGTTTCCATAGAAGCCTACTGAATAAGCCACTATCTATATTATTAAGTCATTACCAAACAATCATGTATAGCTAACCAAATAAGTTGTGAAGTCTCGTTAAGTTCATTAAATTGCTAATAAACAGACCATCACTCACGTATCACACCTCATTTCTTATCTCCTTCCTCACTTACATATCACTATAGATGAGTTATGAATAGAATATATATCAAGATGAATATTTTCCCTGTTGGAAGTTGGGATTTCGTACTCGACTTCTTGTTACGGTTTTAATCTGATCTTGTATCTAGCATTATACTTCATAAGTTTATCCACGTGTTTAGGGATTGTTATCAAATACTTAGGGGGTGTTTGGGATTGCTTATTTAAAACAATTTATGCTTTTATATAAAAGTGCTTATTAATTTATGTGGCGTCAAACCAAGGTTTTATAAAAAGTGTTTGGATTAGCTTATGGTTGTACCAAAACGTAATAAACTGAAAAGTTTTTATTTAGGGGGTGTTTGGAATTGTTTATACATGTAAAATAACCAAAAAGCTCATAAGTTGTTTCAAATAAGTTAGAGTGAAATGACTTATTAAAAACTTCTTATCAACAGTGATAAAACGGTATAAACAGTTTTTTTTCTCCCATCCACACATTGAAAACTGCTTACCAGCTGTGACAAAATGGAATAAGTTAACAAGCCCTTTAATTAAGCAATCTCAAACACCCCCTTACTGGGTAAGCACTTACTGGCAAACATATAATTTCCTGCTTTGTAAATATTAGTTGTTTAATAAGATTTTTTTTATTATAATCTACAAATGGTGGTATATTCAAAAGTCGATATTATCGATACGTAGATGCAACTACCTTTTTGAAATCTCAATATTAAGAACTTTAGCTTTTTGCCTATTACTGATAACCATTTGTGCTTCTCATCTTTGTCGTTACTCATCCTTTTTTTTTTTGCTCGAAACCTGACGTACACCAAACCTGTTTATGAACAAACCCATGTCCAACTTTAACTTTTCCATCTTGCCTAAACGCCGACTTACAAATATTAGTTATTGATTAGTCAAAATACACATCGATTACCTTGGCATCCAGAAAAAAAAAACTACAATTAGGTCAAAAAGAACTTTATCTACACAAGTATGAATATTATCGATATTGTTTTTCTCGTTTCTTCTTTTAATGAGATATAGGGTTCTTGTCTATATAGAATTTTCTTTTTGTAGTTAAGATTAGAATAAAGATCGGGTTCTTCCGGTTGATTAAAATTTGTCTCATTATCAGAAACACCTCCCTGTTTCATTAGTTTCGAGAAATAAGACCTTTGAACTGAATGCTTGATTAGGGAAAATCGGTGTCAAACCGACAAACCTTACGTCTTGTTGATCATACCAATCTCTCTACCCCCAGGAGGAGGAAAGATATGCATACATCATATCCTTCGTTAGACCCTACTTCTGACTTCCAAGCAAGATATATCGAGTATATTTGATTCTGTTCGATTTGTAATTTTGTACCTCAAACATACTTTTAAAGACATAATTCGACACTAAAAATTGATGGTGCACTTTACGCATATAGACTGGTTTTTAAGACACCAAGATATCTTTTTTAAAGTCTGTATAATAACCTTTTTTCAAAGTGAGAAAAAATATGATCTTGAAATTTTTGGTATCAAATATGGAAAATTGTAGATAACTAAAACACAAGTAGAATAAAAACATAAGAAATCAACTTTAATTATTTACTTAGAGATTAAGTTTCAAAGTTGCCATAAATAGTCCCTCAGATTGATATAGTATAAAAAGTATGGGGTTGGTTTTGTCAATTTCTAAAGTTCAAATATAAAAGAAAATTTAGTTCTAGGGTGCCAAATGTAAATCATAATGGAGTGACTAAAGGTCAGTAACAATTGCATTTAGTTCTTGATTTGACAAATGATTGCATTTTGGTCCTAGGTGATCTATAAGTTTTGTGAAATTATATTTTAGCCCTTGATATTTCAAAATTACCACACGTCTATAAATTTATATTTTTAACCTCTACATGACAATTTTTTTTAACCCTAGAATAGCCAGTGCCCTCTGTGTATCTCGATAGACATAGCTTTTTCGAACAATATAGTATGTGCAACTTAAAATCCGAAAAGATAGCAAAACAAGTTGCAAAAGTGACTGTATACTTTTGGTTTATCTGCAAATTGAGTAGCAACCAATTGATTTCAGTAAATAGGAATGTGAAATAAGATTTGCCTTACTGATGATTTCTTAAACATTCGAGAGCTTTGTTATATTCTTTGTAATACCCACATGAAAGCTTCCATCGCACAACAGGTTTTCTAATTGCCCAAATTAAAGGTTCAACTGACCAAATCCGATCAGGTTTTGTAAACATTTCATCTCTCTTTTGACCAAAACTCTCCAACTTTTTGATATTCCCCTACCATTTCTATGTTTTCACTAACACTTTACATAAATCTTCAAACACGATGAAACTTTTTAAGATTTTCTTACATCAACGTACATTTACTTACTTCAAATCTCACAGTCATTTCCATCGACGCACAAAGAGCATACATTAACCACTACAAACCTTAACCATATATGTTTCTTGATTATTTAAAAAAAAATCCCAGTAAGACTTTTTGATTTATTAATAATATTTTAGAATCATACATCTTTTAAAAAAGTTACAAGTAGTTAATTAAATACAAGAAATTAATTGATAGTATATGAAAGTGCATGCATGTGTGCACATGGTGATGGGGTCCTCTTTGGGTCTATTAATGGCAATGGCATGTTGTTATATGTCATACAAAGTAACCAAACGGCCCAAAAGCTACCTATTTGATAGGTCGTTAAGTAGTGGCAGATCCAGAAATTTAAGTAATTGGGGGCACATTTAAACGTGTAAAAAATTTCGAATTCGAATAACCCATCAGTACCAAACGTTTTTTGGTTATTTATTTTTCAGGTTAAACTGTTCATTACTTCAGTTTTTTTATTACTATTTTGGTTAAACCGAATAGCATATTATACTATTGTTTTATTTGTATATGGGTTTATTGATCATTGAAGACTCTCAGATATGGGGGTAGTTGAGAGCACAAAGTCAAAAATACAGGGGCCTAAAGTAAATGAAGAGAAAATCTAAGGGCGTGTTTGGTTTGTGGGATTGGAATGAATTTGGATTTCAAATTCATTCCAATCATGAGTTTGGTTTATAGGAAAGGATTTCGTTGACCGGATTTCAAATCCGTTGACCATTTTAAAATCCCTCAAATGATGGATTTGGAAATCATTGGCTTTGGGCATGGATTTGAAATCCAAATCCGAATGATTCTAAAGCGTGATCCAGACCAATGTTTTAAAACCCGGTTTTTTGATTGACCCGGTTTGGTAACCGGGTCACGGTTCAACCCGGTTTCAAGAATTTCTATGTATTTTTCATTTTCATACATACATACATACATACATACATACATACATACATACATACATACATACATACATACATACATACATACATATATATATATATATATATATATATATATATATTCTATAACCAAAATATTGATGTCCACATGTTAAAACATTAGAAAAACACATAACAAGTTTTACATCAATCCAAAAAATTAAATAAACACACATAAGTTTTTCATCAATCCAAATACATTAAAACGAAACATAACGATCAAACCTAATCATAGATCTTGAGACATTGGAGTATTAGTTTTTAACGCTAATACATATTGCCTATTGGACTATTCGTTTTTAACTTTTGTTATTGGGTCAACCGGTTCGATACTGGTTCGTTATGACCGGTTCAACCGGTTTTTTAATAGAACCGGTCGGTTCAATCCTGGTCATAAAATGACATAAACCCGGTCACAATTGACCCGCTCTCTTCACCGGTTCCCGGTTCAACCGGTTGGGTCAACCTGATTTTTAAAACATTGATCCAAACTTCAAATTGTATCGATCCAAATCCGACGTTTACCAATAAAAATAAATTATTTATAAAATAAACAAATAATTAAAAAAAAACTCAATCCAAATTCAAATCCTACAAACCAAACAAGACTTGTAAAGGAATGGATTTGAAATCCATTCCAAATTCTACAAACCAAACACATGAAGAGATTCCAAATCCCTCTTGAAATCCAATCCATTCCATTCCAATCCCGCAAACCAAACACTGGGACCTTTCCCCCACTCCTAGAGGGGTGTGTTTGCTCCTACTTATACGTGGAGGTTTAAACCAGAATACCTTTAATTTATAAAAACATAAGAATAGATTGTTGCTACTGTTTTTTAAATACAAAAGCCACCCCTGTATTTTAAATTGAAAATAATTACGAAAAATGGAGCCAAACAAATTACGTTCTCACCTTCTTATAAATTGATACAAGAAGATATTCATATATGTATATGTGTGTGTATAATGAGAACTATAAAAAGGTTGGAAAACGTGAGAAGCATTTATCATGTGTTGTTTCTTATTATGAAACAATACACATATATATATAATGTTGTTTCACAATATGATTACTTTCAATGTCTACTTTTTCCACTTTACATTCACATACATTGTTTCACATTATGAAACAATACATATATACAGTAAGGGTTTTTTTTTAAAAAAAAAACCTCTTAATGACTCTTAAGTCTGAATCGTTCAGATCTTTTTACACACCATCTTTTATTAATCATAACTAAAATAAGATTTCAGACTTTAGACCTCTTAAAAAACAAACGGCACCTAATTTTCACGAATCTCAATTTTTTTTTTTAAAATTGTCATTTGGTACTCTTGGTAACAAAATAAACGGGTTGGATAATTAAAACAAATGCGATCACTTTTTTTTTTTATTTTTTTATTTTTTTTATTTTTATTTATTTATCGAATTGCCATGAATAAAAATCTTTAATTGGTTGATGTTGATGTTAACATACTCCCTCACCATTCAACTTTCAAACATTTTAATGTTTTTTGTTTTCAACTAGTTTTATAAAATATACTGTTTGATACTTCCTTCATTCCAAAATAAAAATTAACAATGTAAATGACACAGTTTTAATAACGTATATATATATAATTATTACACTTTTTAAGTAACAAAATAACACTTTACTTTTTATAATAGAGAGATAAATTTTCTCTATCTTATAATCACGGATAGAATGAGAAATTGAAAACTTACTTTTAAAATTACAAATTTATTTTAGGACAAACTAAAATAGTAATATGGATACTTACTTTGGGACAGATGAAATATTTTTTTTTAACAAGAATTTTTAGAAAGAAAAAATATATTATGCAAAAAATTATTACATTCATACAAACTACTCAATCAAGTCAGTCAGACATAAATATGCTTTTCCAAAATTCACTATCCCCTTCGTATATCCCACCAATCAAACGAAGACACATCATTATTTTATTTAATATAACTTTATTTACTTTATGTTTATCTTCTTACTTTAATGATATGTATTCATGTAATTAGTGGACAGAAAAATAACAATTTTTTTGAAGCAACATGTTTTTTTTTCCTCAAGTCACCTCTAATTAATTACATCTATTAGTGCTGTAATTAAACGAACCGAAAGAAAACGGACATAGGCCTTACAGTTCGTTTAGAACCTTTACACTATCCAAATATTTAATTAAGCCATATTTTTGCACTATATAATAAGAAAAAGAAAAATCAAATACTTAAAGTAAATCTGATACAAGTTTTGAAATCAAAGCGAACAATTCTTTTTATAGACATGAAGTTCACTCCATCTTTTGTTGATCCCCTTATATAAAATCTATTTTCTAACTATATATTTTCAACAAATTATAACTCTTAATCCATTAGTTATTTGAATGTAACACTTTATAAATACAGTATATCTATAAATTTTGTTGGGTTTTCTATGTATTTTTAATAATACAAAATAAATCAATAAATGATTTAAAATTCGAGTGAAGTAATCAACCAAACTGCGCGATCACAAAATTTCGGAGCTGCATTCGTGTCCGCAGGTCGCGCTCACGCACAAGTTCGTCGATTTAGCTTACGAAAATCTCAATCGACACCCCCTACGCGAGGGTAGAAGTTGGAGTAAAACCAATCAAAGGAGCTTGTAAGCCCCTCACACATTCATGGTTATAAACCATTGAATGTTTACTCCTTCTTCCTACACGGGACACATTCACCCACTCTCATATAAGAGAACACAAACCCACTAAGAGTTAATTATATACAATACATATATATGTATTTAAATGTGTCTAAAGTTAGTAAAAAACACAAATTTTTACTATTTCGATATGAAGAGGGATTCTTTATGACAAAAAAAACATGCATTGAAACCTCAAAAGGTGCTTTAAGAAAAGGATGACTTTGAATGATGAATGCTGACGGTTTATGTGCGTGGGAGGGAATAAAGCTCTCAAAAAACACAACTTTTATTTTTTCTTTCTCTATCGTTGTATAAATCGACAGGTTTCGGATTTTATTTCATTTATCGAATTTTGGTTGCAAAATATGTTCGTTTTTTCATAAGATATAGTTTTTGATTTGTTTTAATATGTGTTACGATGAACTCAAACTCTGTAAACTTTAATCGTAATATGTCAAAGATCAGATAACAATTTAACATGCATGATAAAAGAAAAACCAAATGCTCTTTTTGCTTTTCTTCTTTCCGTTATACAATATTATCTCTTCTACACTTTGTACCCTATACTATATATATATATATATACATATATATATATATACATATATATACATATATATATATACATATATATATATATATATATAGTGGAAGGATATTTTGCAACCCTGAAAAAGGTTGCAACCCACATCTTAACCGTCGGATTCATGATCGACGGTTATTTTATTTTTATTTTTCTATTTTTTTAATTAAAAATATATCTATTATAACCGCCGATCATGAATCCGACGGTTAAGATGTGGGTTGCAAGGTTTGCAACCTTTTAAGGGTTGCAAATGAAACATCCCCTATATATATATATATATATATATATATATATATATATATATATATATATAGGGTCAGGTTCATTTGTTAACCACATTTTTTGTGTTAACTTTATGAACGATTATAAGCCATTGATCTTGGAAATCAATGGTTAAGATTGAATATTTTTTAAAAGCCTTAATAAATGAACAATTAATGAGAAATTAGGAGTGAATTATAGTGATAAGGGTATTTTGGGAAAAAAATTAATGAAATATTATGTTTTTATTCTCTCTTAATTAATGTTCTTTCCAAAAGAATTGTAACCCCCGGTTCATTAGTGTTCATGAATCTACATGTATTTAAACATTATTCTTCCAAAAGAATCGTAACCCCCAGTTCATTCATGTTCATATGAAGAAATATGAACATTATTACTTTTAAATATCATCTTCATATGAAAAATATGAACAATATTACTTTTAAATATCATCTTCATATGAAAAATATGAACAATATTACTTTTAAATTTCATCTTCATATGAAGAAATATGAAAAATATTACTTTTAAATTTGATATTCATATAAAGAAATATGAACAATATTACTTTTAAATATCACCTCGAACATGTGCTAACTTTATGTTACCTTAACTGACATCATATTCATATGAAGAAATATGAACGTTATTAATTTTAAATATATGATTGAATTCATAACATTTGATGTCGTTGTTGCGTTCATTCCAGGTATGTTCATGTGTTTTATGATTTAAGAAAAATAGCGGAAAATTTTCTGGAAAACAATGACTATACGATTTTATCAAGCAAAGGAACCGGAAAAACTATAATAATAATGGTTTGATTTCAAAATTTTGATGAAAATGGACAAAATTCTACAATCGTAACCTACAATAAAATTATGGAAACTTGAATCTTGTAACTCCCAATAAAATTAATGAAAATTGGTTATTTAGAAAATGACTTTTGTGCCATTTTACATTAAATATCAAAATAAATTAAACATCACTCAATCTTGCAATCCTATTGGTTGAGAAAGGTTCATAAAGTTAACAAGAAATGTATGGTTAACAAATGATCTTTGCTCTCTCTCTCTCTCTCTCTCTCTCTATATATATATATATATATATATATAGGGTTGGGTTCACGCGAGACCAACCTGTTTTCGTGAGACCGGTGAGACCAGAAAATAACACTAAAACTTCACAGTGATTCATTGTGAAGGAACGAAAAACAGCAAACCTTCACAACAAAAGCACTATGAAGGTTTATCTTTACAATACCTTCACAGTCTTTTGCTGTGAAGGTTTAGTGTTATTTTTGTGGTCTCACGGGTCTCACGGAAATAGCCTGGTCTCACATGATCTCAAGTCTCTCTCTCTCTCTCTCTCTCTCTCTCTATATATATATATATATATATAGGGAGAGTTTCATTTGAGAAATGGTAAATATATGAAAAATAGAGAAGTAATCTTAGCCATTCATCTGGTCAACATTTGCGGCTTTGACCGCGAAGCACCGGATAATTCCTTGTGTGGTCTATAGAAGGTAGAGGGATAATTTCATAAAATACACGGGATGAGTTCATATATGAATCTGTATGAATCACAAAGATTCATATATGAATCTGTTAATTAGTTCAACTGATTCATACAGATTCATATATGAATCACAAAGATTCATATATGAATCTGTTAGTTAGTTCAACTGATTCATATATGAATCAGTTAAAAGAGTTCAGTTGTGAATTGCATTGGTTCATATATGAACATATAGTTCATATGTGAATTATACATGTTCATATATGAAAACAACCCGTGTGTTTTATAAAATTAACGAAATTGTCCTTCTATTTTTGGGATAGCCGCAACTTTTGACCGGTTAAAGCCGCAATATTTGACTAATCAAATCCGATCTTCGACCATATGAATGGCTAGGATTACTTCTCTATTTCTCATATATTTACCATTTCTCAAACTAACCAAACACTATATATATATATATATATATATATATACACACACATAAACTTATAGTAGTAAAAGTTAAAGTAAGGACGACCTCATCAGTGATTTATGGTCATAAAAAGGGATTAGCGTCGTTTTTTAATCATAAAGATACACAATACATATATAGGTGAAAGATCGTGTGAGAAGTTAAGGTTGATGTGAGAAGCGTGAGAAGTGGATCTGAACCGTTGATCAATTTTAATCTCATGTCCTCTCATTAATTGCATCTTAGAAGGGAATTGATCTGGTGTATCTCGGTGCATCTCATCCTAATGTGCATCCATTTCTCATCCATTTTTATATATGCAATGTTTATACGGTGTTGTTTCATATGTGAAATGTTCATGCATGACTAGGTTTTTTTTGCCATATGTAAAACAATCATGAACGTTTCACATATGAAACAACAATGTATAAACACTGCATTTTTACTTGTGTTCTTTCATATGAGAAACAACACATGATAATTGGTTTGTAAATTTGGACAATTTATTTGGTTTGTAAATGATTATGCGTCTACATATATACATATAGGGTTAATCATGTAAGAAATACAAAAATATTAAGAATCCTAAGAACCAACGCTACAACAAAAGTGGTTTTAAATGACGCCAAAAATTTCTAAGCGTCCTAATAAATTGCTCTAATCAAGACATAATTTATAGAACCAAAAAACAAAGATTATATTTAAAGACATTGTAATAAGTTTATAGAACACTTTTGGGGGGTTCTAACAAGTATTTTAGGACATTTTTATATATAAAAATACGTCGTATTAGTTATTTTATAGAACACTATTTGAAATGTATTTTATAGAAACAAGTGTCGGATAAAAAGATGTGTTTATAGCTAATGTGTTATTCTAAAAATTTGTTAAGACGTCCAAATAAGTCCTATAAACTTAATAACTTATTGAAAAATCTTTAGATAGGACACTTTATTTCTTGGTACTATAAACTAAGGTTTTTTTTTTAAACTTCTTAATGACTCTTAAGTCTGAATCGTTCAGACGTTTTTACACACCACCTCTTATTAATCATAACTAAAATAAGACTTTAGACCTCTTAAAAAACAAACGACACCTAAGTCTTATAAAAAAGTCTATTAGGATACTTATAAATTGATGATGTCCTATAAATCCAGTTTTATTATGGTGCAATTTTAACGTATTGTTTCACATTGATTTGTTTTACCTAATGCTAGAATTTAATTAAGTCATTGTTTCAAAATATAAAACTTTTTGACATGTATCATTTATTTCATATAATATTAGTATTTCACAATATAAAATAAGATGTTTTACTAATTTCACTGTTTTTAACATTTTTAAGGTTTTAATTTAATTATAAAATGAAATAAGAAACTATGAAAACCTTTTCGTCAACATGAATCTCTGTGATTTTGGAATTTTATATAAAAACAGTCATGGATTCCACGTACAAAAAGTAAACACTTTTCTCCGTATCCAATCACAATATCTTTCTAATATTTCTTTCATTAAATATAAATTAGAAATTAAAATTAAAATTAAAATTAAAATTAAAACTAAAACTAAAACTAAAATAAATAATAAATACATACATTCATAACAATTTCCTCAACTACCAATTAATTAATTTCTCCGACTCCACGGGATCCTCGTCGCGAAAAAAACAATTAGCGTGTACGAAAATGATTGAGATCGTCGCCAGATCATGTTTGGAATTAACATCACTGATGATCTTGTTTCTTGAAGCTCAAAAGAACACCGAGCTGATCAATGTCTAGTGTATGTACATGTAGAGTATGCTTTTGAATCTGCTTAAAATGACAACGTCCCTATGGCCGCCAAACAAACGCCGATCCAACACGCTAGACCCATTCTTTCTACCTGTACCAATCGATGACAGTTAATTATAAAATAACAGTTTAGAAAACTTATCAACAATATTTAATTCGAAAAAACGATGACGTATCAATATCTCGAAAATATTTAATTATAAAACATGAAGGTGTCAAATATATTTGTATCGTAGGTAGACATATGCGCTCTCACATGCAGATTAGATTCTATTTAGCACCAAAAAAAGAAAAAAAGTATAAAGTATCCCTCCAAGTATTATAATAAATAAATATATGATTTTTTTTAATGATTTAAAACAAAATTTGTTGCATTTTTTTGGGTACAAACCGAGTACAACAATTTCTAAATTAAGATTTTAAATTTTAATAATGTTACTTTATTGCCACCTAATAATTATTATAAAAATTTAAACCATTTAGTCGGTGTGATTTAAAGGGTGTTTTAGAAAAATTGACTACCAATTAAATACGTCTTTGAATTTATTTAATTGTTTTTTTTAACCGTAGGTATATATTTGAGACAATTTGTGTACAACTGGACTGTTTCCACGAGCTTTGCAAGACTTGAACTAGTAACGTGTGAGGAGAATCCCTAAAAGGTCAAAACTTTATTGTCAGTTGAGCTAACCGTAAATTTTTTATTTGATTGTTTTCTTTTTTGTAAACTCGAATTATGATATTGTGACGTTACGACTACGAGAAATCGAGTGTATGATTAAACATATAATTTCAGATTATGATGGCATTGATGAGGACAATATTTATATAAATTTGGAGTAGCATTAATAAGTCTTATTTTGGATATGCTTGGTGAACTATCATCAACATGAATAGACAGATAATGACATTTTTGTTTTATCGAGTTTGGTTACCTAAAACCCATAAAATACACAATAAATAAAACAGTTAAACAAACGAGCTAAACTAATAGTATTAGTTATCGGATTGTCGAAATAACACATAAGTTTTTAACACACATTAATTATCGTACATAATTAATCGTCATTAACTAACATTGCTATGTAATGATTTAATTTGAACCTAATAGTTATGAATTCGAAACTTGATGAGGAGGGTATATATGTAATTTCATTTACCACCTTTGCATATCATTTGGATTATAAATAGTTACCAGATTAAAATGTAAATATTTTAAGAACATTGAAAATGAATTATTCACGATAAATATAAATATATATTAATGAATATTATATACATTTTCATTATTCATGATATTAATTATGAATAAATCATGAAATGAAATGATTTTCACGATTCTCAAAATATTTACGATTTTCAAATAAAATCAATCGTGTTACGACGATACATGTAAGAATATTGGCATGAAAATCTAAGTAATTATTACCTTGGTAGCCATGGAAGTGAGCGAGATCGAAGACGAAGATGTCGATGTTGATGCTGACGTCGACGTCGAAGTTGACGGGTTCGTACTTGTCGATAAAGCCGACAACCCGACATTATAAGCCATTGTTCCATCGGGTTGATACAACCCGTAGTTCCTTTCCGATGTTGGGCCGGGCTTCATGTCCTCGTTAAACAACGCAAACAAGTAGATCTCGAGTCTCATTTTCGGCCTCAACGGCGTCCCTTCGCCACTCAATTGCCTTCGCAACAAATTCCGGTTGTAAATCGCTGCATTTTGAGGGGTAGCACCAACTTCATCCGTGTCGCCCTTTGACGGCCAACCCGTTTCCGAAACCCTAACCTCGATCCCACCGAACCCTAACCGTGCCATTGCAAATATAGCCGCGTCGACTTGAGCGTACAACATGTTATCGTAATGCATATTCGTGTGAGGATCGATCATGCCGGTATTCGGGTTGAAAAGTGCGTAATCCAACGATATCTTACTCGGGCTATCTTTATACGCGAAATACGGGTACGCATTGATCCAAAACGGAGCCTTCGTGGTCGAAAGAAACTGTAAAAGCTGCGTCATTATCGTCGTGAGCTCCGGCGTAAAAGTCCCGGCCGACGGCGGGTACGAATTCGAAAGAACCGCTAGCGACGACGGTGTCGACACTTGAATATACTGTTGCATCCCTAATTGAGTCAAGGCTCGTTGAAGGCTAACCATGGCCGGAACCAAGTTCGACACCAATGTCATATCGTCTCCGGTGAACACCTCGTTCCCGACCGCGATTCCGGTTATCCTCGTCGCCGGAAAATACGGCTTTATATGTGTTGTCACCCATTGCAACGCTTGTTGTGGATCCATTAACGTCCCGAGCATCGCGTTTTCCACCGTCACGATCAATTCGACCCTGGAACCCGCAAATGCGGTCAAGATTTCTGGATTCGTATCGTAGATTCGGGTTTTCGTGATCCGTAATGATTTCAATAGCTCGAGAACTTTTTCCGGCGGTAGCAAATTATCGCCAAGTTGACCGTAGTTTATCCCCAGTGATTCAACTTTTGTAACAAAACCAAACCCTAATGATTAACAACACAAAAACACCATTAAATAAAAAAACCCTTCCAATAAATTAAATTTGTGATTTTGAACATCACCCTAAAAATTTGTATCAGAAAACAAAGAATATATATATACATATATCAGAAAACAAAAATAATACGCTTTATCATCGTCTTTGTAATACGTATATTGTTGTCTCATTTTGCGGTGTAATCAAAAGTTTTAGTTGTAACAGAGTCTTCAAAAAGATTACCAACCTGATAAAGATAGAATGATGATTCCGAGGAGACATTGTATGATGAAAACTGTTTTAACGCAAAGTTGATCCATTGTATGTATGTATATGTTTAGAGAGAGAGAGAGAGAGAGAGAGAGAGAGAGAGAGAGAGAGAGAGAGAGGAGGGAAGATGAAGAAGGTATGTGTATGTATATATATAGATATAGGAATTGATTGTAGTGGGAATTCTTTACTTTGCTTGTTAGAGAAAGGGTAATAAGAGAAGTTGCCTTGTTTATGAGGTTGGGGGCTCTCTTTCCTGTGTAGTACTCGTCCTAAAAGACAAGTCCTCTTTTTTTTCATTTCCCATGGAGACCAAAGTCTTTTTTTACTCATTTGACGATTATACCCCTCCTCATCACTTTCTTCACCTAAAAGTTATCATTATTTTTTAAATATTAAGTATTATTATTTGATTAAAAAAAACAAAAGAGTGAATTACGTATTTGGTCCTTCGTCAATATCTACTTTTTGGTTTTCGGCCCTCTAATTCGTAAAGTATACTGTTGGTTCGAAAATCGTGTTTTTTAAGCGTAAATGGGACCCTCCCACTAACGCCGTTAGATGAGGCCTTGTTAAGTTCATCATGTGCCTCTCATGTGAGGAGTAATTTAGTCATTTTTACCCATCTTCATCTTTATCTTCACCTCCATCTCTAAGAACATTCATCCTTACCACCACCCACCACTGTAATCCACCGCCGTCCCAAAGCTCCACCTGTCATCACAGGGACGGATCCAATTTTTTTTTTCATACGGTGACACCATATAATACAGACAAAAAATAATTACAAAAGGCATGGTTTTTATCGACGTGTGTTCATCTTTTTACCGGCGTTCAATATTGTCCGATGTGTTTTTAGCCTAATTCCATAATTTTGAGGGATTTTAAAGCTATTTGCTTGTTTTCGAGGGAATTTAAAGTTTTTTTTATCGATTTCGAGAGATTTTTTCGGTTTTTTTTGGTTGATTTCGATATTTTCTTTTGTTTTTTTGGTTGATTATGAGGTACGGTTGCACCTTCTTGAAGTTTCCAAAATAATACGGTAGCACCTTTCACGAACCCAAAATTTTTTACCCTTCGTCGGAAAAATAATACGGTGGCACGTGCCACCATATTCAATACACTACATCTGTCCCTGTATCATCATCCACCAGCTATTGTCGTCATCCACCCAGAACAAAACACATATGAATATTCAAAACTTAAAAACCTCAACCTAAATCTACATCAAGAACATTTGTACAAATCAAATAAAATCAGTTTTATACATAAAAAAAACAGAGGGAAATTTAACTCAAATAGCCATTTTAACCAAGCAAATTGGTCTCATAGGCATTCGTCTCCTATTTTTACCAAAATGTCACTACATCCGCATTCAAGTCCGTAATTACTAATTACGCACCTAGCTCAAAAACACAAAAAATATGAATTTGATCGATTTAAAAAAAAATTGTTTGCGGACCTGGGTTATAATTTAAAGAAAAAAGGAAAATCGACCAGATTCGTTTTTGTGTTTTTGAGCTAGGTCCGCAATTACGGATCTTTATATTGCGAAAGTAGTGACATTTGTACAAAACCGGTAGAGAAATGACTAAGAGACCAAGTTTGTTGTGTAAAATGACTATTTATGTCAATTTCCAAAAAACAGAACTTTCATACAAATCATAAAAAGCAGATAACAAGAACATTCATAAAAAAAAGATTCCAAAGAAAACAGAACATTCAAATAACAAGAACATGCATTCATAGAAAACATCCGAAAACAAACACAAAAATCAAATTTATACTCAAAAATTTGTTGGCTTCCAGAATCATATTCAAGAACATTCTTAAATCAAAACCTAAATTTAAAAAAAAAAACAAATACCCTAATTCATACTAAGGATTCGAAGGCAAATCCAGATTCAAGTCTGTTGAAGCATTCAACTTCAACTGGATTCAACTTCAACCGGAGTTAAAATCTCTAAAACAGATAATCAAAAGTTAAAATCTCTAAAATAAATTACATTCAACTTCAATATAATTTTTATTTAAAGAGTTCAATGTTAATTATATTTTTAAAGTAGTCTATAATTTTATTTTTTGAATGCATTTTTAATAAAAAATTTGTTACATAAAATAATAATAATTTAATATTATTGATGGGAATGAATTAAAAAAATTCATTTTGATTTTGTTTTGTCTATTTTAAGGAACTGGAATATTTTAAAACAATGTAAAGAATAAAATCTTATTGTTTTTTTTTTTCTATTTTAAAGAATGCAGAGATATTCTAATGATTATTTACTACAAAAGAAGTTATAAATTACCCAAAAGCTATTAAATTTTGGATAACTCCAAAAAGTATTGTATTTTTTATTTTAAAAATGGGTTATTAGAATTTATTTTTGTTTTAAATTTTTAATGTTGCAAACAAACGGTAAAAGGAAATTTGTAGGACATAGAATCCAAAATATTACATAATGATATTGTTGATCATTTGAAGGGAAAGATGTCGAAACATCCTGTTTAATATATATATATATATATATTGGAAGAATATTTTGCAACTCTTGAAAAGGTTGCAACCCTTGCAACTCACATCTTAACCGTCGGATTCATGATCGACGGTTATTTTATTTTTATTTTTATTTTTTTTAATTAAAAATATTGGGCCCCATATCTGTTGTAACCGTCGATCATGAATCCGACGGTTAAGATGTGGGTTGCAAGAGTTGCAACCTTTTCAAGGGTTGCAAAATATCCTACCCCTATATATATATATATATTATAGGGTTGGCTTCACGTGAGACCAACTTGTTTTCGTGAGACCGGTGAGACCAGAAAATAACACTAAAACTTCACAGCGATTCACTGTGAAAGAATGAAAAACAGCACACCTTCACAACAAAAACAATGTGAAGTTTTACCTTTATAATGCCTTCATAGTCTTTTGTTGTGAAAGTTTAGTGTTATTTTCGTGGTCTCACGGGTCTCACGAAAATAGTCTGGTCTCACATGATCTCAAGTCATATATTATATATATATATATATATATATATGTATATGGATGAGTTCAAATGAAAACTCATCTTTCATTGTATACATGAGAACAAATCTTAACCATTGATAAAAACTTATAAAACTAATCAATGATTTATACATAATAAGGTTAATTGAGAAATGATTAATGACAAAATTGTAATTTTGAATCAACGTATACCTTCTTTAACTTTTTATTTTTATTTTTTATTAAAAAAAATTTTACTCCCTTAAACTTTAAAATAATTTATCTTAAAAATTACTAATATTTTAATCAAACAAATTACATCAAAAAAACGATAATTTCGTGCTTTTCGATATGACATCCATCTCGATATAGTTTTTTTTCTTCATTTTAATCGTTTTTTACGTGAAATTATATATACATGTTATATACATTATGGATATGCATGCACGTTTTCGGGTCCACATTCAGTATAAATAACAAAGGTGAACGTTCATTCACTATTTATGATGAATAATACCAGATGCAGGATGAATAATACAATATTTAGGATTTTTTCGTTTTAACCGTTTTTTACGTGAAATTCTATATATGTGTTTATATTCATTATGAATATGAATGGACGTCCTCGGGTGTCCACATTCAGTATGAATAACAAATGTGAACGTTCATTCACTATTTTTGATGAATAATATAGTATTCAGGATGAATAATACAATATTCAGGATGAATAATACACGAATCCATGATTCATTTATTATTTATCATGAATCGTGTATTATTCACCCTGAATGTTCTATTATTCATCCTGAATGATACATTATTTATGATGAATAATATATGAATGACCCGTGAAGGTGTAGACACATGACACACTCTCTTTTGTTTCCCAATTCACAACCGAAATTTGGTTTAATTCATTATGAATATGTATGCGCATCCCCAGATGTCCCAAATTCAATATGAATAACAAATGTGAACGTTTATTCATTATTCATGATGAATTACACAACATTCATGACGATTAATAAACGAATTCATGAATCGTGAATTATTCACCCTGAATGCTGTATTATTCTTTCTGAATGATACATTACTCATGATGAATAACACATGAATGACCTGTGAAAATGTGGAGACGTGATGCGCTCTCTTTTGTTCCCCGATCCACAACAAAATTACTCGATATGATTTCGATTCGTCTTGATGGGTGTTGGCTTACGGTGCTGAAGAAACGTGATGCCTTACGACGTTGAAGAAAATGTTGAAGAAGGTGATGTCGAGTTACATACTTACGGTGTCGAGGCATTGTACAAATTTGAACGTACATAAATATTCATAATGAATATAACACATATATAGCATTTCACGTAAAAAACGGTTAAAACGACAAAAAAAAACTATATCGAGATGAATATCATATCGAAAAACACGAAATTCTCGTTTTTTTGATGTAATTTGTTTGATTAAAATATTAGTAATTTTTAAGATAATTTATTTTAAACTTTAATTGGGTAAAAAGTTTTTAATTAAAAAAGAAAATAAAAAGTCAAATATGGTAGACGTGTGTTTAAATTTTCTTCCATTTTTACCCTAAAGATTTTAAAATTAAAAACTCTATTTAATATGAGTTGTTGGATCAAAAGAGATCGAGTGACTGAGATTTATCCTCACGTGCACAATGAAAAATGAGATTTCATTTGAACTTTCCTATATATATATATATGTGTGTGTGTGTGTGTTATTTTATTTGTTTAGAGAAATATAGCGTTTTATTTGATAATTTAATAAAGGAAAAATAACATAAAAATCCAACAAACTTTTTTATTTAATCAGGGGCGGAGTCAAGATTTGGGTATAGGGGGAGTATCAATATATATATATATATATATATATATATAGAGAGAGAGAGAGAGAGAGAGAGAGAGAGATAAAGTTTAAATGAAACTCAATTTTCATTGTGTGCGTTAGGACAAATCTCAGTCAATCCATCTCTATTGATTCAACAACTCATATTAAAAGGAGTTTTTAATTTTAAGATGCTTAGGGGTAAAAATGGAAGATAATTTAAACTCACGCCTACCATATTTGACTTTTTATTTCTTTTTTAATTAAAAACTTTTACCACTTATAGTTTAAAATAAATTATCTTAAAAATTACTAATATTTTAATCAAACAAATTACATAAAAAACGAGAATTCCGTGCTCTTCGATATAACATCCATCTCGATATAGTTTTTGTTGTTGTTTTAACTGTTTTTACGTGAAATGCTATATATGTGTTATATTCATTATGAATATTAATGTACGTTCAAGTTTGTACAATACTTCGACACTGTAAGAATGTAACTCGACATCACCTTTTCAACACTTTCTTCAACGTCGTAAGACATCGCGTTCTTCAGCACCGTAACCCAACACCCATCAAGACGAATCGAGAACCTATCGAGTAATTCGGTTGTGAACCGGAGAACAAAAGAGAGCGCGCCACGTTTCCACACCTTCACTGGTCATTCATGTATTATTCATCATGAATAATGTATCATTCAGAAAGAATAATACAACATTCAGGGTGAATAATACACGATTTATGAATTTTTGTATTATTCATCCTAAATGTTGTGTAATTCATCCTGAATACTATATTATTCATCATGAATAATGAATGAACGTTCACATTTGTTATTCTTACTGAATGTGGGACATCTGGGGATGCACATATATGTTCATAATGAATTAAAAGGAAACAAAAGAGACTGCGCCATGTGTCTACACTTTCACGGGTCATTCATATATTATTCATTGTGAATAATGTATCATTCAGGATGAATAATGCCACATTCAGGGTGAATAATACATGAATCATGAATTCGTGTATTATTCATCCTGAATGTTGTATTATTCATCCTGAATATTGTATTATTCATCATGAATAGTGAATGAACGTTCACATTTGTTATTCATACTAAATGTGGACACCCGGGGACGTGCATACATATTCAATGAATATAACACATATATATAATTTCACGTAAACAGCGGTTAAAACGAAAAAAAACTATGTCGAGATGGATGTCATATCGAATAGCATAAAATTCTCGGTTTTTTATGTAATTTGTTTGATTAAAATATTAATATTTTTTAAGATAATTTATTTTAAACTTTAAGGGGATAAAAAATTTTAATTAAAAAAAAATAAAAAGTCAAACAAGGTATGCGTTAATTCAAATTTCAATTTTGTCCTTAATCACTTATCAATTAATCTTATTATGTTTTAACCATTGATTAGTTTTCTAAGTTTTGATCAATGGTTAAGATTTGTCCTCATGTACACAATGAAAAATTAGTTTTCATTTGAACTCACTCGTATATATATATATATATATATATATATATATATATATATATAGAGAGAGAGAGAGAGAGAGAGAGAGAGAGCGGGGGGGGGGGGGGGGGGCGTTCAAATGCAACCCCTCTATCCACCACTCATTTGATTTTCACTTTTGTAATTAAGAAAAAAAACTGAAAATAAAATGAGTGGTTGATAGAGGGGTTACATGGGTTGCACCATGTAAAGAAGTTGCATAATAACCTACCTCTCTCTATATATATTTATATTTATATATATAGTGGGAGGTTCAAATATGAAAGTTAAATATGGTAAGAATGTAAGAAGATAAAGTTAATAACAGGTTCATATGTGAATCATTGAAAAATTCCAATTGAAAATGCACATGTAAACCTATATGGATAATTTGTAACGTCAATTCACATGAGTTTTTTAATAGATTTTTTCCCGATTTTCTGCATAATATGTTTTGCAGTTTATTAAAATCTATTTGTTTTTACTAAGGGATCGTTTACGTTAACACCCCGAATTTTAGACAAACGTTGTATTCTAGTGTTATTTTTACAAACCGCTAGTATCATGGTTGTAACCCTCAGTATTAGTCGGGTTTCTGATGCCTTGGTTTTGAGATTAAATGGCTAAGTAAGGATTTACTTCCAGTACTCGGCGCGAGTTGCCGCGCGGGTTAGGCCGCGCGGGCATCCGTGCCAGTTTCTGGTCGCGTGCCACTTCAGTGTTCGGCGCGTGTAGCCGTGCGGGCACCCGCGCACGACCCCTACACAGATCAAAAAGGGGTTAGGTCGGCCTATTTGTCATTTACTCCATTTCTTCCACATTCTTGGCGATTTTGGCTCTGAGTTAAAGGTAAGAACTCTTCCCCTTCATTAAATCCTCTTGAAGAGAATGCATTGAATGAGATTCCATGATTGATTTAGGTTGGTGGTGATTAAAGATCCAAGTTCATCTCTCCTCCTTTCAAGCTCTTGTCAACTAGGGTTTGGTCTCTTTTAAGAAATCACTAAGGTGAGTGTTTTATGGACTCTTCTACTCATGTGTAGGTTCAACTATGTGCTTACAACTATATTTCTCACTTACTATTCTCTTGATTTGATAAAGGTGAAGTTTAACCTAAAAACCCTATTTGGGGATATTGTCTCAAATGAGGAGTATTAGAGGAAATGCTAGATATTTGCATGTAAAATGAGTTGCAGGTAGCCTTTGGTTTATATGTTGGTCATATTGGCAACTTGGCAAGTACACTAAAGACTCGGTTTGAGTTGATGATATAAAATACTAAAGATTCGGTTTGAGTTGATGTCATAAGTAGACTAAAGACTCGGTTTGAGTTGATGTCGTAAGTAGACTAAAGACTCGGTTTGAGTTGATGTCATAAGTAGACTAAAGACTTAGTTTGAGTTGATGTCACGAAAAGGCTAAAGACCCGGTTTGGGTTGAGTGCCCAAGTTAGCTAAAGATCTGGTTTGGGTTGATACTATCAAGCTGGTTGGCTTGGGTGGGAATTATGTAATGTTGACGAGATTTTTATGGCAATATCATGTTTAATGACAGGTGAAGCAAATTGGTTGAGAACTGTGGAAAATGAAACGTTCTTGTGTTGTAATTCCGTTTCATTATTTATTGTACGATTATACATCCTCACTAGGCTCTAGCCTAACACTTGTTTCTGTGGTTGTCGTGTATGATAGGGCGTCCTAGTGGTGGGAACATTCGGGAATGAGAGATCAACCGCGTGGTTGAGAGCGGTCCTTTTGGGAGATGTATAGACCGGTGTATACGTGTTGATAGTTACCCATTTTTGGAAGGATAGCGACATCCGACCGTAATCTAATAGAATTGTTTAGATTATTAGATTGTCGTACATTTATTCTTCATTCCTTGAGTTGTAACCATTATGATTACCTTCCCTGTTTTTGGGATGATACTTTGGGATCATTTAGACAGGTGATGGTTTAATCCAGGTTTCGCTCAGTTTATAACCATCATATTGCCGAATTTTCGAATTTTAAATTCTCTTGATTTTTAGGGTGTTACAAGTTGGTATCAGAGCATTAGTTTAAGTGAACTAGGTATGAACGTAAAATGCCTAGACTTAAGCTGTGAATTTAAGTTATGATTGAGTGAGATTGGGTAGAACTCCTAAGATAGGATGGTCTTAGAGTCGACGGAAAACTACATAAATTGAGAGTTATGGTAATGGGGATGAAAATTCTTATGTATCGCATGTTCATAATTTTGCCTAGCTAACGTTATTATGAGGATGTTTTACATGAGTATGCTTATTTCCGTTGTTACAATGATTAATGAATGTAGTAGTACGTTTCCGTGGTCTCCTTTCCATGATCTATATCTCATCTATGTTCTCGAGTATGTGTGACAGAAAATGGTAAATACTCGGAATCGACCAGAGGGTCAAGATACAGCGGCATCCACGACCGACCAAGCAAGAGTAACCAATGCAGACCTGCCCCCACCGTTTGTAGATGCATTGGGCGGGGGACCTGAGCATATACCCAGGTGTGATATAGCCTCAACTCACCCGATAATAGAAGAGGCGACTCCAGAGACAAGAATGATGGACAGAATGATGCAAGCCATGAATGCAGCTATGGTACAACAACAAGATATGTTTCTGAAGTTACTGGAGGACCGAGATGCTGCTAACCGCAAACATGAGACGGTTGCGGAAAACGTTGTAGTGGCGGGATCCGGGGGTACGGGACCCGTAATTACCACTAATGAGACCCCAACTCCTGAAGTGAGACAAATGTCTAAGACATGCACTTTCAAGACTTTTCTTGGGTGCCGACCACCAGAGTTCAAGGACACTGATGATCCGCTAGTGTGTATGAATTAGGTTCGAGAGATGGAACATGCATTTAGGTCAAGCGAATGTGGGGAAGATCAGAAGGCAATGTTTGGATCACAGAAGTTGAGAGGGGCGACCCTCACGTGGTGGAATGTTTACTCCTCCTCAGTAGTGGCATCGGTCTTGGCCAAACTAAGTTGGCCGACCTTTAAAAAGAAGTTGATGGAAGAATTTTGTAATGAACGGGCTATGGACAGAATAGAAGAGGAATTCCGAAATTTGAAGAAGGGAAACTTGTCGCTGAAAGAGTACAACTGGCAGTTCATGGACAAACTAGGATTGGTGGGACATCTAGTCTCGAGCGAAAAAGAAAAGATCAAGGTCTACACCAAGCTCTTACCGTCTGAAATGAAGAACTTGGTGCGGGTGTCTAAGGCCTCCACCTTACTGGAGGCAATTGAGGAAGCCCAATTGGTAGAAGACTCTTACGGTCCGAGTAGGGCAGAAAAGAGTGGGCCAGTTGAAAAGAGAAGAGGGAAACTCTACACCCTCAAAAAGGACAAAACCTTTCAACAACAATCACCGTGGGAACGAAGTTGGACGCGAAGCTAGATGGTGCTCTAAATGCCAGAGTAAGCATTTTGGCCCGTGCGCCTCGAATGGATCAAATTGTTTCAAGTATGGAAAGTCAGGTCATATCCATCGCGATTGCCCGATCAGGGGGATTACGTGCTTTGAATGCCAGGAACCGGGGCATATCCAAAGTGAATGCCCAAAATTGAAGATGGGGGAAAGTGGAGTGAAGAAGACGGAACCTCCTAAATCAATGGGAAGAGCGTTTCAAATGACCACCGAAGAAGCGAATGCTTCGACTGATGTAGTGTCGGGTACGTTTCTTCTAAACTCCGTACCTACACGTATATTGTTTGATTCCGGCGCGAGTTTTTCGTTCGTATCGAATTCGTTCTGTCAAAAGTTATATGTGCCCACTAGTAGTTTACAGGATGCTTTAGTGGTAGAATTAGCGGACGACGACCAAGTCGTGGTTCAGGATGTTCTTAAGGGTTGTAAGTTGGAGATTGAAGGAAAGGAGTTTTCGGTCGATTTAATGTCGATGGTCATCGGGGGATTTGATGTCGTTATTGGGATGGATTGGTTAGCGGATAACCATGCCGAAATCCTTTGTGCAAATAAGCTGATTCGAATTCCGACCTCGAATGGTGAGTTGGTAACCGTGTACGGTGAAAGGCAGAAGGGCGAGGTGGCAATCATTAGCATGGTAAAGGCACGAAAGTGCTTATCGAAAGGATGCCCATCCTTTTTGGCATATGTTATAGATGCCAAGCTTGAGAAGAGACAACTTGAAGACGTGGAAGTAGTAAGAGAATTCCCCGACGTATTCCCGGACGATTTGCCTGGTCTACCGCCCGATCGCCAAGTGGAGTTTAAGATCGACCTAGCACCGGGAGCGGCCTCGATAGCTAGAGTCCCGTACCAGTTGGATCCATCTAAAATGAAGGAAATGATGGGTCAACTTCAGGATCTTCTCGAGAAGGGATTCGTGAGGCTGAGCTCGTCACCGTGGGGAGCACCGGTCTTGTTCGTAAAGAAGAAGGATGACACTATGCGAATGTGCATAGACTATATGGAATTGAATAAGGTGACCGTGAAGAATAAGTATCCACTCCTTAGAATCGACGACCTATTCGACCAACTTCAAGGAACGAGATGTTTTTCAGAGATCGACCTTCGTTCCGGTTATCATCAGTTGAAAGTCAAGGAGGATGACATTCCGAAGACCGCGTTTAGGACACGCTATGGACATTACGAGTTCTTGGTGATGCCCTTTGGTCTAACGAACGCCCCGGCGGTGTTCATGGATTTGATGAACCGCGTATGCCGACCGTTTCTTGACAGGTCGGGCATCGTGTTCATCGATGACATATTGGTTTACTCCAATGATGAAGTTGAGCATGAGCAACATCTTCGCGACGTGTTGGAAGTATTGAGGAAAGAGAAGCTTTATGCAAAATTCTCCAAATGTGAATTTTGGTTGAAGGAGGTGCAATTTCTGGGTCACGTAGTCTCGAAAGAAGGTGTGAAAGTGGACCCTGTGAAGATAGAAGCCATGATGAATTGGGATCCTCCTAAGAGCCCATCAGAGATCAGAAGCTTTTTGGGGTTAGCGGGTTACTACCGAAGATTCATCCAGGACTTCTCTAAGATCGCTTCGTCGTTGACATCATTGACTAAGAAGAACGTGAAGTTCGTGTGGACCGAAACTCAAAAGAAGGCGTTCCGGACGTTACAAAAGAAGCTTTGTGAAGCTCCGATCTTGTCCTTGCCGGAGGGATCGGAAGATTTCGTGGTATATAGCGACGCCTCGAAAATGGGTCTTGGGTGCGTACTCATGCAGAGGGGGAGGGTTATTGCCTACGCGTCAAGGCAATTGAAAGTGCATGAGAAGAATTACCCCACACACGACTTGGAATTAGCGGCGGTAGTGTTCGCATTAAAGTTGTGGCGACATTATCTCTATGGCACAAAATCTTGTACACGGACTACAAGAGTTTGAAGTATGTCTTCGAGGCAAAGGAGCTAAATGTGAGGCAAAGGAGGTGGTTAGAGCTACTCAAAGACTACGATTGCGAATTGCTTTATCACCCGGGTAAAGCGAATGTGGTGGCCGATGCGTTAAGTCGGAAGGAATATAGTGAAAAACTCCGAGCCAAGCTTACAAGGATCGAGTTAGTGTAAAGTCTCATGGAGAAGATCAAAGCGTCACAAAACGAGGCCTTGTTGGAAAAGAATCTCAAAGATGAGGTGATGACCAAGCAACAATTACTTTTGACCGAGGATAGTCAGGGATCAAATGTTTCAACGGGTGCGTTTGGGTGCCAAAGATTGGAGGAAACCGGGAGCTACTTTTAGAGGACGCGTATAAATCCAAATTTTCAATCCACCCGGGGAGCACAAAAATGTATAGAGACTTGAAACTACATTATTGGTGGCCAGTCATGAAGTTAGACGTGGCAAATTATGTGGAGCGGTGTGTGACTTGTTCGCAGGTGAAGGCTGAGCACCAACGACCCTATGGGAGCCTCCAATAGTTAGAAATACCTGAGTGGAAATGGGACAACATTACCATGGACTTTGTGACCAAGCTCCCGAAGACTTTGAGGGGAAACGACACCATTTGGGTGATTGTCGACCGCTTGACGAAGAGTGCTCATTTTCTAGCAATGCGGGAAACTTTGCCAATGGATAAATTGGCAAAGCTTTATATAGATGAAGTGGTCTCTAGACATGGTATACCCTTGTCTATAGTTTTCGATCGAGATATTCGGTTCACATCAAGATTTTGGGGAGCCTTACATCAAGAATTGGGCACACGGGTGAATTTGAGCACGACATACCACCCACAGATGGACGGAAAAAGCGAAAGGACGATTCAGACTTTGGAGGACATGCTTAGGTCTTATGTGATCGACTTTGGCGGTAGTGGGGATACCCATCTATCTTTGGTGGAGTTTGCATACAACAATAGTTACCACTCTAGCCTTGGGATGACACCGTTTGAGGCTTTGTACGGGAGGAAATGTAGAATCCCGTATGTTGGTTAGAGGCGGGAGAAAAGCAATTTATCGGGCCAGAGATTGTACAAGAAACGACCGATAAGGTTAAAGCAATCCGAGAACGTTTGAAGGCGGCGCAAGACCGTCAGAAGAGTTATGCCGACAAGAAGAGGAGACCGGTGGAGTTCCAAGTAGGAGATCGCGTAATGTTAAAAGTATCTCCTTGGAAATGCTTGATCCGGTTTGAAAAGCGTGGGAAACTAAGTCCCCGTTTCCTATGGTCGTTTACTATTTTCGGGCGTATTGGACTTCAAGCTTATAAGCTAGACTTACCGCCGAAGATGGACGAAATTCACCCTAACTTTCATGTGTGTTATTTGCGAAAGTGTTTGGCGGAAGATGAGAGCGTCATACCGTTATCCGAAATTTGCGTGGAGGACAACCATTGGGTCCAAGAAACCGAAGCCATTTTAGAGAGGGAGACCAAGAGACTTCGTCATAAGGAGGTTGTGATGGTCAAAGTACAATGGAGACACCATCGGGGTACGAATGTGACGTGGGAAGCCGAGGAAGACATGAAGAGTAGATATCCTCACCTGTTTTCCTAGCTCATATTTTGAGGATGAAATCTCATCCAAGTTGGGGATGATTGTAACACCCCGAATTTTAGACAAACGTTGTATTCTAGTGTTATTTTTACAAACCGCTAGTGTCATGGTTGTAACCCTCAGTATTAGTCGGGTTTCTGATGCCTTGGTTTTGAGATTAAATGGCTAAGTAAGGATTTACTTCCAGTACTCGACGCAAGTTGTCGCGCAGGTTGGGCCGCGCGGGCATCCGCGCCAGTTTCTGGTCGCGTGCCACTCCAGTGTTCGGCGCGTGTAGCCGCGCGGGCACCCGCGCACAACCCCTGTGCAGATCAAAAAGGGGTTAGGTCGGCCTATTTGTCATTTACTCCATTTCTTCCACATTCTTGGCGATTTTGGCTCTGAGTTAAAGGTAAGAACTCTTCCCCTTCATTAAATCCTCTTGAAGAGAATGCATTGAATGAGATTCCATGATTGATTTAGGTTGGTGGTGATTAAAGATCCAAGTTCATCTCTCTCCTTTCAAGCTCTTGTCAACTAGGGTTTGGTCTCTTTTAAGAAATCACTAAGGTGAGTGTTTTATGGACTCTTCTACTCATGTGTAGGTTCAACTATGTGCTTACAACTATATTTCTCACTTACTATTCTCTTGATTTGATAAAGGTGAAGTTTAACCTAAAAACCCTATTTGGGGATATTGTCTCAAATGAGGAGTATTAGAGGAAATGCTAGATATTTGCATGTAAAATGAGTTGCAGGTAGCCTTTGGGTTATATGTTGGTCATATTGGCAACTTGGCAAGTACACTAAATACTCGGTTTGAGTTGATGATATAAAATACTAAAGACTTGGTTTGAGTTGATGTCCTAAGTAGACTAAAGACTCGGTTTGAGTTGATGTCATAAGTAGACTAAAGACTTGGTTTGAGTTGATGTCGTAAGTAGACTAAAGACTCGGTTTGAGTTGATGTCATAAGTAGACTAAAGACTTAGTTTGAGTTGATGCCACGAAAAGGCTAAAGACCCGGTTTGGGTTGAGTGCCCAAGTTAGCTAAAGATCTGGTTTGGGTTGATACTATCAAGCTGGTTGGCTTGGGTGGGAATTATGTAATGTTGACGAGATTTTTATGGCAATATCATGTTTAATGACAAGTGAAGCAAATTGGGCGAGAACTGTGGAAAATGAAATGTTCTTGTGTTGTAATTCCATTTCATTATTTATTGTACGATTATACATCCTCACTAGGCTCTAGCCTAACACTTGTTTATGTGGTTGTCGTGTATGACAGGGCGTCCTAGTGGCGGGAACATTTGGGAGTGAGAGATCAACCGTGTGGTTGAGAGCGGTCCTTTTGGGAGATGTAGAGATCGGTGTATACGTGTTGATAGTTACGCATTTTTGGAAGGATAGCGACACCCGACCGTAATCTAATAGAATTGTTTAGATTATTAGGTTGTCGTACATTTATTCTTCATTCCTTGAGTTGTAAACATTATGATTACCTACCCCGTTTTGGGGATGATACTTTGGGATCATTTAGACAGGTGATGGTTTAATCCAGGTTTCGCTCAGTTTATAGCCATCATATTGCCGAATTTTCAAATTTTAAATTCCCTTGATTTTTAGGGTGTTACATTTACTAAACTCTTACCAAGTAAGTGCTTACGGATGTCACTTACCTTCCGAATAAGCATGACAAGGACCTAGAAACTTACCCAATAAGAAATATAGCAAGGACCGAGAATCTTACCCGGTAAGCACTTATTGAATAAAAGATGTTTTACCAAGAATATATTCTAATGGCGTAAAGTGTTACCTGATAAGGCAAGTAATTAGTGCTTTTGCCGGTAAACACTTACTAAGTAAGCGTTTGGTAAACCACATACTCCTTAAATCGAAACCACAAAAATCCTAAAATCTTTAGAGAGAACTGGAAGCATGAGAAGTCAGAGGAAGCAAACCCTATTCCACCATTTTATAAAATAGTTATTATCATATTTTTTAAAAAAAAACTTTAGGGGGAGCTATTGCACCTCCTGGTTAGGCATGGAAATGGTCCCCGCCCCGACCGGGGATGGGGATTCCCCGCTAAGCCGGGGATGGGGACGGGGATCCCCGTTTGTCTCAAACTGGGGATGGGGACGGGTATCGTACTCCCCGCCCCGCCCTTCCCCATACCCGTTATATATTAATTAATAAATTTAATATATTATTTATTTCAACTAAATCGGTAATTCATAATTTTGAATTTTCTAACTAGGTTTAGAATCTAAAATTGTCATTTTGTGGATGTTAGTATGTAATCTTTTGGATGTCAAGTCAAAATACAATTAGTCGATATGTTTTGGATATTACTCGATATGTTTAGGACGTGTGATGTTAAGTTTTTTTTTTATTAAACTGGATTTATATTGGTTTTAGCTAATTAAGTATCATATGATGTGATTGTTTGTATAAAATTAAATTCCTTTTGATTTTAGGTTTATTGGAAATTTGTGAAATTTAAAGATGTATTGTATCTCACATATTTGATTTAAAATAGTTTATATAAAGGAGAAAAAAAATCCCCGTTTCCCCGTTGGGGATCCCCGTTGGGGATGGGGATGGTGATGTGATCATATTCCCCGGCGGGGATGGGGACGGGGATAGAGATGAGGATCGGGGACGGGGATGAGGATTGAGGTCCCCGCCCCATTTCCCTGCCTACTCCTGGTGCCTTGGTGGCTCTGCCCATGTATTTAATGATTAAATTTTTGAACTATATTTTATGAATGAAAAAACATTGAATCTTCTAACTTTGAATGACCAAGTACTTGAACTTTTTTTGAATACATAAATTATCGAACTTCAAAAAAATTGGTTACTTGCCTTTTTTTTAACACAAAAAAGATACTTGAAATCCGGCTAGGAATGTTTTAAAGTAAAAAACAAACCTAAATTAATTTTTTCTTTCCCAAAGCCTTCGTCTGCTTATCGTTGTCCGCTATCTATCACCGTCCATCACGCCGTTGGCCCTACCATCGATCCCCCTCATTTTGATCATTTTTTTCGATTCTCCATCTTTTTTATATGTCTATATGTGCTCCATTAAATTGTAAAAGATGAAAATTTAAAAGACAAAAAAACTGTTCAAAAAGAGGGAGGTCGATGGCAGGGACAACGACGACGATGTGCAATATAGAGAACAAAAATCGATGGGGCGACGAGGAGTGGTGAGGAAGAACGTTGTTGTGTGCAAAGGGTTTGAATGGGGTAGGACTTGAGAACGGTAAAACTGATTTATTTATTTTTTACTTTAAAACCTTCCAAGTCGTTTGCAGGTAGTTTTTTTAGTTAAAAGAATTTAGGTAACACATTTTTAAAAGTTCAGTGGTTTATTTTTTATTTTTTTAAATGTTCAGAGACTTAATCATTCAAAATGAGAAAGTTTAATAGTTTTTTTTCAAAAAAAAATAGTTTAGGAACTTAGTCAATAAAAATGGAAAAAATCTCTGGGTTTTTTTAAACTTTTTTTTAAAAAATAAATTTTATTATGATTAATTATTTTAAAATATTATTTAACTAGTGTCGGCCTCGTGCGTTGCTCGATAGCAAGAAATATTTTAAGGAAATACTTAACCGCATTAAGATATAACACAATTCTTCAGTTAGTAATTAATGAGATACAATGTATAACGAAAAATGTATTGCCATATGTGATTCATTTTCATATAATGATTACCATTTGTTGTTAAGAAATAAATTTAGATGCATGTATTGGTAATAATTTTGTTGTTATATTATGTAAAACTCATACGACATATCGCAGAACCATATAACTATTGTTGTTCGAATGGTTTGAAGATTTTTTTTCCCAAATAATGGTTTCACTAAAATTAGCGAACCCAATGAGTTGCCACAAATAAACATCGTCTCCACTCACCATGTTAACATGTTTCATAAATAAATTCATCTTCTTATCAATGTAGGATTACCAAACTCATTTCATCAAATTTATATAAACCTTTCATTCTCCAATCTAGCATTCCATCATCAATGTTGGATGATTAAAACAATACTACAATGCAAGATTTGAGAATAAAAAATATTACAATGTCACTTTAAGTACCCTTGATTATTTCTTTTATACATATAAATAAATAAATAAAGATAAAAATATAAAGATTTATTTCTCTCTCCATATATATATTATAAATATTTATGTCATGATTTCTAAAATACCCATTGAGGTATTGGTCAAATTAAAAGACAGTTCACAATGACACCTCAAATACTCTTTGTAACAACCCAACTCTCAAAACAAGAGACATAACCAACTATATTAAATAATAAAGCCAAATGGCACAATACAACACCAAAATACGAGGTTTTCGGAAGACAATCTAGTACACAACTGAGAATACACTGATAAAAATCTACAATGGATGTCCTCTAAATCAGCTCCAGCTTGTATTTTCTCTTAAAACGTAACTGCTCATTCTACTGTCACTCTATACCTGAAAAGGGTTTTAGATTTGAAAAGAGCGAGGGTTAGACCGAAAGGTCTAGTGAGTCCCCTCTTATAACAGTTCTTAACTCATTAAACAAACAATCAAGAATTTATCATAAAATAAATCATTTTCAGCTTCAAGGAAAAACCTTTAACTTTCAGTAAACTTCTCCGCTCACACTACCGCCACCCTAAGGTGACAGCGTGTCTGTGACTCACACTGCCTTAGATGGGACACACCCCCCATATAGCATAAACGGGACACACCCCCCGGTATGAGCACAGGCGGGCCACCCCCCCCCCCCCCCCCCCCCCCGACTTTGAGCCTTCTCACTTAGGACCATGTATGCATACATTTTCACTTTGTCAACAATAAGGAAAACATCTTTAGCATTTAAATAAACTCGCAAGTAAGTACTGAAGCAACATAAATTCAAAGTTTGCATATAATTTTCATAATACTCATGCCATCATATATAAATCAAGTTTAAAATAAAACTTTTGCATGCTTTCGTTAACAAAAAGGATTTAGTTCAGAAAACTCACCTGCCGTCTTTAGCTTAATCTTGCGCTTACTTTTATAATCCAAACTGGAACCTATAAAACAAGGTATTGTTCGATAAATATTCGAAACTTCCTTAATTAACCCAGCTGGTTTTAGACCCAACAATCTTATCGGTCTCTCAATTATAAGAACCCAACTCGCTACTATTCAATTCGAGACTACGTATTAAACATCCTTGTACCCCTCACCGGGCTTGGGTCAATCCATGAAATAAAACTCAAATCTAGTAATAATTAATTTTAACTTAATTAATCCTATTATCCTAACATCGCGGCCCACTAGAAAGAGAGCTTGGGCTTCGGCCCACTACACAAACCCGGGGACCGGAGTCCCACATGGCAGCCCGAAAAGGATTCGACCGGGGTCTGATGACCGGGGCTCCTTCATGAGCGACCGATGTCCCCCCCCCCCCCCCAAGGTTCTTAACCGGGTTCTCCCCCTAGTCTCGACCGGAGTCCACTTATTGTCTCGATCGGTATTTGATTTATGGGTCTGACCGGTGTTTGGGTTTGACCGGGGTCTTCCCCCTTCGACCGATGCCTAAGACGACCGGGGTATGCATAAAGACCGGAGTCTTAACTGCTCGAATAAAAACCCCAGATACAAAGTGCAGAACTCCAGAATCAACATCTTAATCATAACTCGAATTAACCCAACTTTCAACAACAATAAATTAATCAAACTTTAATCTCGTTAACTTCCATTGTCCAAATTAGCAAGACCCAACAACTTTACTCCCATTTCCCAAATCCCAGATTCATTAGAACAATCCCAAAATCCAAACCGATATAAACAGCAACATTAAGATTTAATGAGATTACCAGTCAAGAGAAAATTTACCTTGCAAAGCAGATTAAAACCCAACTTGAATTTCTTGAAGAGTTCCTTCTTTCCCGGTGCCTCTCTCCAAAATCGCCCCAATAGCTCCTCTCAAACACTCAGCCGTCACACACCTACACAACCCTATTTTTCCAAGGTTAAAAGAAAACCCTTTTTTCCAGTTTTGCTCAATAGACCCTTCAATAAAGAAATTATTTCCATTTTCTTTCCCAACTTTTATTTTATTTGATTTAAGTCCGGTTATTACACTCTTGGTCAATTCTTTATATATATATACATATAAAGATAGTTTATTCAATATTTGAAAATACTTAAATCTTATGGTTTAGAGTCGTACCTTGTTATAACTTTATTTTACATAGATATTGATTGTCTTATTATGTTTGTAAACAAACTTTGTTTTAACAATCATTAATCTCTTTTTAATTTTCAATGACACCCTTCTCCTATCACATACACTCTCACCTTCTAATATATCACTCTCACCGATGTGGGATTAACCAAAACTCGAATACAATCCAGTATTTGAGAATACTAAAATTGGCTTCTTTTCATGCCATGTTATATTTTTGTTTTATATAATTATATTGATTGATGTTTGTATAATCAAATTTTGTTCCAATAATCATCAATCTTTTTGAAATTTTCCATGACACCTTCTCATTTTATATACTTTCAATTTATATTATATAACTCTATCATCAATATGGGATAACCAATCAACCACAATTCAATATTTAAGAATACTCAAATCTTATGGTTTCATGTTATATTTTATTATATCTTTGTTTTTATATAGATATATTGATACATATCTCCATTCATTTTATATTTTTATTGTACTCTAAGATCTCACCTTACACTTATGGTTGTTCCTTATATTTATAGATGGTCTTTTATGATCAATTTTCTAACCGATTTATATATAATATTTTTTTTTGCACAATAAAACAACAAAACCTCCATATTTCTCTATAAATACACTTCACATTTATGCATATCAAACAAACAAAAAACACCCAACTCATCAATGATAAAATCATAATATATGGTTCATGATGCAACTAAAACACAAAATCAATAAAAAAAAATCATCCATCAAATGAAACGAACCTAACACCATGATTCATCAAAAACACAAACTACAGTTTATAATTTATCAAATGAACAAAACCAAATTTGTGAAATAAAAAAAATGAAATCAAATATATATGGTACATTTGTTGTTAAAGGATGTTGTTGAAACCTTAGCATGTATTCTTGAAGATCATCAAAGTCTTTACTATGCAAATATTTTAGTTGTTAATTCCAAACAAACAAAAACACCCAACTCATCATATTATCAAAAATCATAATATACATGATCCAATTAAAAACACAAAAATCAACAAATTTCATCAAATAAAACAAACCTAAGATCATGATATGTCAAAAGAACAAACTACAATTTATAATTGTACACGGCCCTGTGAAAGGAAAAAAAAGGAAATCAAATATATATGGAAGATGTTGTTGAAACCTTAGCATGTATTCTTGAAGGTCATCAAAGCCTTTACTATGCAAATATTTTAGTTGTCAATTCCAAACAAACAAAAAACTCAACTCATCATATTATCAAAAATCATAGTACACATAATTCAACTAAAAACACAAAAATCAACAAACTTCATCAAACAAAACAAACCCAAGATCATGATATGTCAAAAGAACAAACTACAAATTATAATTGTACATGATTTTCACGATAATGTTCTAGCAAATGTTGTTCCTCAAGGTTGCTATCAACATTCTTAAATAGGAATGTTTGGAGTTATGAGCTTTAATACGATGAATAGTTGGAAGAAATGAATGATTTGGAGTTATGTAATGAATTGAATTAAAATAGAAGAAGTTGGATGGTTTGGAGTTAAAATACAAATATTTAAAAGAAAAACATAAATTGACAACAAATATAGTAGTGGATATTGAGAGAATTAATGAGAAAAAAGAAAAATAGGTTTATAGGCTTTAGAAGAGGTCACCTCAACACTCATGGTTTCTTCTTTAATATATATATATATATCTATACTATATTATAAATCACGGATAAAAAAACTCTTAAATACAAATTATTAGGCCCAAGGTACCATCATTTTATGCAAAATTTTAAAAATCTCTTAATTTACAAGTATCAAAGCACAAGATACATATTACTACTGCGGTTTCTAACACCCACCAATTTGGTATGTACAGGACATTCCTTTTATGCAGACTTTTCCATGTATCATCATTTAATTAATATATTATATTACTATAAATTTGTTTTAATTATATTATTAAAAATGTAATTGCTTATTTTTTCTAGATGTCATTAAAATATATAAAATAATCATTGAATTCTAATAAAATACTTAATTTTTTTATATAAAAAACATTGTATTATTAAGCCTAAATTAAACAAATTTATAAAAAAAACATTATCATTTTCTCAAAACTATCCAAAATCATACTGTAAATCAACAAAAAATAAAATGAAACATTAAAATCGGAATGTATCTCGCTGCATTGCGCGAGTACGCTTCTAGTATATATATGATATATGATTTGGTAAAATTAAGAAAAGTGATGGACCATAAATAATCTCATAGATATTTAAGTTTATAATGTTTAGAGTAAACTACAAATTTGGTCCCTATGGTTTGTCGAAAATATCATCACTTTTTGTTTATGTAGTTTCGAAATTATAAGATGGACATTATAGTTTGCAAAAACGTCCAGATTTAGTCTCTCTTCTAACGAGTGTTAAAAAATTCATTAAATGAGGGACATTTTTGTCATTTTAAGATTTTTTAGTTTTTTACCCAATCAAAACCCTCAAGGTCGCAGCCTTGACTGGTTGAAGTGGATGAATGATCCTGCCAACTGTCAGTAAAATGGTGTGGCTGGACGGCAGAATCGAGCAGAGCAGATTGGGCAGGGGTCATCGTCTCAGCGGTTGGTTTCGTGGAGGTGTGGGGTGGGCTGTTGCTGGGGTTTGGGGTGGTTGTTTCGTCGTGTCGCAGACTGTGATTTTGTTGGTGATGCTGTACCTTTTTAGATTATGTTGTTTGCAGTCGGAAGTCAGCTTAACGGTGAAAAAAGAGAAGTTCTCATATATTTGAAGCTTAACGGATTGGAAGACAGCTTAACGGAGCTGATGCGCACGTGTTTTGAATGGTTCGATAAGCGGAAAAGTGTCCGAAGAACTTGTCGGCTGCCCGTGAACCTCGGTCGCTCGATGTTGACCACCGGAGGATGCATCTCGTAAACTTTGGTGTGCTGCATCCGTGATAGTTGTCTAGTGATGTTTCGGTTCTGTTTTTTTGTTGTATTATCATAGTTTGCTGTTGGCAAACTGCCTTCCATGGCTCTTCTTTGTACTGTATTTGGTTTTGGTTTTGGTAATTAATTGTTGCTTTTCAAAAAAAAAAACCCACAAGGACAAAAATCATAGAATCGATTTTGATTGGGTAAAAGACAAAAATAATCGAGAAAATGACGACAACCCCTAATTTACTAAAAGTTTTTAATGGTCGTTAGAGAAAAAGACTAAATCCGGCCGTTTTTACGAACTACGATGACGATCTTGTAATTTTGGAAATGCAATAAGGAAAACTTTTATTTTCGACAAATCACATGGATCAAAGTTATAGTTTACTTTAATGCTTATAAAGGATAGAATATTGTATTAATTGGACAACATTGTAACATCCCAATATTTTCTTTGTATATACATAAAATTATATCCAAAATAAAATTATGACCGAAAGCCCCAAAGAAACGTATGAAAAAACGAAGGGCTGCACGCCCACCACATACACGTTGAGCGAATAACACAATACGTCAAGCCAAGAGACGCACCCGAACAAGGTGCAACGCTCGAACCCTGCCTATGATGCCTTTAGTCTCGACGTTTTCAAATTATTCTATTAGGAAAAATTCGTCATCTAGTCACACGGGCACATTACAAAATGGTTATAGCGGATTAGCGGGTGTGATCTTCTTGCTCTAATTAATGTAGTTGATATAAGTATCGTGGGACGTAATCAAATGAGAACACCATATATTGTGATAATCGTGAAAACTTTTACCATATGATATTGTTTCACATGATTTTTTTCCTCATCTAAGACTAGCATTTAATATATTAATGAACATATATTTATTTCAGAATGTGTTGGCTTGTGAACTTTTTTACGTGTTACTTTTGTTTCACAAACAAACTAAAAAGATTCATATTGTGAAACAAATATTTGTTAATCAGTATTATAAATCCTAGTCTTAGATCGGAAAAACAAATCACATAAAATAACATATGATGCACTGTTTTTCAAGATTATCATGAGTTCTCTAAAGAAGCCCACTTCATCATCGTAACATAAATGTATATGTTAATTATCGAAAAACCGAATGAAAGATGTAACATAATCAACCAACAACGTTATTGATAAGTTATTAATTTATCTGTTAATTCCAAGTTTATAAATTTTAATCGGTTATCTAATTTCGGTATAATTCAAATTTTATTTATATGGTCGACATAACATAAATGTTTGAAAAAGGGTCAAAAGATGCATAGTGATGGTGTCACATATTTGACTTGGAAATGGAAAAGATGTAATTTGGCCTTGAAAAGTGGAATCGATGGTGTTTTATGAAGTGGATAAGGGAGGCCAATACGTCGGAATGATGAGATGTGATTTTGTTATATGTTTTCTTTTTTAATTTATAGGTTTCAGAATCAAATTATGAGTATCTAGACTAAGGTGTCGTTTGTTTTTTAAGAGGTTTAAAGTCTGAAGTTTTATTTTAGTTATGATTGATAAGAGATGATGTATAAAAATGTCTGAACGATTCAGACTTAAGAGTCATTAAGAGTTTTTTTAAAAAAAACAAACAACCCTTAATTCTAATCATTTTTTAGAATAGTTAGGAATATCCTTAGTGGCATCGCAAGATTCGAACCGTTGATCTTTGAATAGGATCCCTAAAAGTCAAGTTTTATTTATTGATAGTTGAGCTAACCCCTTGTAGAGTTTGTTATCTGTTTTATTTTATGTAAAATAGTTAAAATGGTTAGTGTATATTTTAATTATGTATTTGAATATCTTGAACATATTTTCCAAAAGTTTCTACAGAATAGAGAAATTAAAATTCAATTTAAAATAAATTATAATCAACTCCAAAAAAAGGTTTTCTATTTTGGAGATTATAAAATTGATTATATTATTATAATATTGCATACATTTATAAAATATTATTCATCTCTTTTAAACATTTAATTTCAAATTTTCTAATTAGTGAAATATATAAAAAAAACATATTTTTCTTTCATGGTAATATTTTATTTAGAATTCTCCAAATTTAAAGAATTTTACTATCTTTCTCCTATTTTCTACCCAAAATCTTTATTTTTTTTTTATTTTGAAGAATCTGTCGAAGATAGTAAAGATTTATAGCCCGCTCATCCAAGAATATAATTGATCGGTAATTCGACCGAAGACTCTAAAAGGACGTTTGGTTCGTAGAATGGAATTGGAATCAATTGAAAGAATTTGAATGAAATTTGACCACACGTTTGGTTGGTATGCATTGGATGAAATTCAATTCTTTTACTTTAGCTAAGGAATAATGAATTCCTTGATTTGTGGAATTCAATGAAATTCAAATGATTCCATCATGATCAATATGTGAACCAAATAAATGAATTGAAATTTGATTAAAGGAATTATCCATTCCAAATCTACTATATCTTATATGATAATTAAAAAAAGTTATAATCATACATAGATATACATGTATGTATATATTTTAACTATATGTTTTGTAATTTTTTATGTTTTGTCTTTCTTTTGTTTTTTTCTAAATTAATATGAATCAAACAAATTGTTTTCTCAAGAATAAAATTGACAAAATCCAACAAAATCAAAATTATTATTTTTTGTTTCATAATATAACATATAACCTGTAGATTTTAAAAAAGATTGGGTTTTAGTCTAGATAATTTATAAAACAGATGAAATTTACAAATTAATTATAAGTCTAATAGTTAAAAAAAAATAGATATTAATAACTTTAAAAAACTGTTTTGCTAAACTAAGTTTTTAATTTTCTTTACAAGTCAAAAGTATATTCTAAAACAAGTAATTGAAATAGAGGAAATTAATACTCATCTATGAACTCGTCCCCTGTATTTGTAAAATTTACGAAACTGTTATTCTATTTTTGGAATAGTCATAACTTTTGACCAGTCAAATCCGTAATTATTGATCAGTCAAAGACGCAATATTTGACCAGTCAAAGTCGATCTTGACCGAATGAAATGCTACGATTACTTCTCTATTTATCATATATTTAACATTTATCAAATGAACCTCTCCCTATATATATATATACACACAGTATTAATTTTTAATCTGTTAAAACAAATTTTAGAAAAAATCTACATTAATTTATAATTTTAAATAACCATTACATATAATTTGAATAAAAATAAAATTGGTCAACCTCACATATTCTAATTAATAACAATTTAAAAAATATATATAATTAATAATTAAATTAAATATTTTATTAAAATTATTTATCACAGTTTTATTATCTATGAAATAAAATAAGTATAACTTTAATTTTTATGTAATTTATATGAACAAGTTTTAGAATTATTATATTTGGTTTTTGATAACTAAATATGTTGAATAATAACTAAAAAATAAAAAATAAAAATAATTGATGTGATTAACAATAATTTTAATTAACAGTCAAAAATTAATATCAATGTATAATTAATATTAATATAATTAATTATTATTAATATTTAGTAATAATAATATTCATTAATATTTGTTTATAATTAATAGTAATAAATAATAATTAATATTAATGAAGGTTATAACTATAAAAAGTGACAAAAAAACTCCTAAAAAATTACTTCAACTAGCTTATCAATAAGCTACCTTATGTCCATTCAAATGTGTACTCAAAAAATAAGTTACCTTATAATGTTTGTCAAACAATGACTTAGGGACTCTTTGGTTGGTTTTCCATGAACTTGTGCATATATGAAGTTGTCTGTGTGGATTAACCTGTTTGTATAAATTGAGAAAAATTTTGTTTGATAGAATTTTTCATATATGGAAGAAGCGTGTTTTTTTAATTAGGAGGGACAAGTCTGGATTTTTTTAGCTTTCTGCATAAAATTCCCCTAGAAACTTAGAGGTTGTTTGACAGTTGCTGAATGGTTTGATGCAGAATGATTAAGTGGTCAGATTTATTAAGAGACTTTTATGATATGGTACAAAATGAAATATGGTTGTTTGGTAATTATTCAGAATGAAATTAGAGTGCTGAATGGTTAAAGGAGACCTAAGATACATATTCATTCAGAGGGTTTTGGAACCATCAAGAGACATTTTTTTTTCCAAACAAGATTCATCTCTTAGCAATTCAAAAGTTGTCTCTTAATAAAATTATTAAGAGGTAAACAAACAACCCCTTAGTAATTAATAACTACTAAATAGTCATATATTATTGACCGAATAAACTATGAGTCCTATTAAACATTCATTTTTCCATGTTAAACTACTAATAAAAACACCTTAAATCATAAATATATGAAATTTGTTTGGTTGAAAAACAATGAGCAACTTAATTGTCTCTTCGCCGACATTTGCCACCTTTTTACGTGTATATCACAACTACACATGGTTTGGTTCGGATCAATGCCCATGCAACACATAACCATGCACATGTGCATATAGAGCTTTCTCTCCAACCTTTTTATGTTTCCCTTTGCCCACATTAATTGTATATAGAGTAAATTACACATTTGGTCCCTGTGGTTTGTCAGAGATAACAAATTTAGAATTTTGAAATTATAAGATGACCATCAAATCTTGTAAAAACGTTAGGATTTGGTCCCTTTCTTCTAACGATCGTTATAAAATTATGTTAAATAGAGATATTTTCGTCCTTTTATCAAAATTTTATATTTTGCTCAATTAAAATCAATTTTAGGTTTTTAGTCCCTGTGGTTTTTGATTGGGTAAAATACAAAAATATCGATAAAGAACGAAATTGTCCCTCACTTAACGGGATATTTTTTAGTGGCCACTAGATAGAGGGTCCAAATCTTGACGATTTTGTAAACAACGATGGCCATCTTATAATTTCGAAATTACAGGGACGAAAAGTGTTATTTTTGACAAACCACATGTACCAAACGAGAACAATAATTATTTAAAACGAGAACAATAATTATTTAAAAGAACACGAGAACTAACAAAATCATTAGTGATTTTACATTAACGCGCAAAAAGAGGACTTTGGTCGCGGCTTCAAGTCCACGTGACTTTTTTGCACGTTAATATAAAATCACTAATGATTTTGTTAGTTATCGTGTTCTTTTAAATAGTTATTGTTCTCGTTTGATCCTCTCTCTCTCTCTCTCTCTCTCTCTCTCTCTCTCTCTCTCTATATATATATATATATATATGGCCAGGTTCAGGGGAAAACCTAAAAAAAATGGAAAACTGAAGAAAATCATGACAGCCTTTTATCTAGACAGTATGCACTTGCGCATACAAATAATTTGTAACATGCACACGTGCATATGCACAAGTGCATAAAAACAAAAAAAAACATAATTTACCTGTATGCACAAGTGCATATCGTCCAGATTAAAGGCTCCCAGAGTGTTCTTCAGTTTTCTTTTTTTTTGAGATTTTCCCTTGAACCTCCGTATATATATATATATATATATATATACACACACACACACACACACACGAATGATCGTGTGAGAAAAAAGAGTTAAGGTGAGGAAGGTAAGAAGGGATTTGGACCCTTGAGCATTTTTAATCGCAAAACAACCCATGAGTTACGCTTTAGATATGAATTGATCTGGTGCATCTCTTTAGTGTTGATCTTCAATGAGGATTGGTCCAAGGGTCCAAATCCCTTCTTCCCCTTCTCAAAATAACTTTTATTCTTATCGGAACACAACACTATATATATATATATATATATATATATATATATATATATATATATATATATATTGTTTAAATCATGTGAGGAGTGAGGACCATAGAACCAATCTCAATCATCCAAGGGTTTTAATTAAAGACCATTAAACATGGTGGCATTTTTTGTAATATTTATGAAAATCATGTATAATCTCACATCTACTTTGAAAGTGAAAGGGCATCTTAGGGTTTTTAAATCCAACAAATAGGCTTCATCGGAAAAAAACCTCGACCCTGCCTCACCCATCGCCCCCTACCACCGCCTCCTTCTCCTCCTCGACGTCGCGCACGACGACACTAGTGGCTACCATCGTCAACTGTATCCCTCTCTCTCTCTCTCTCACTAAAACTCCGAAGAATACCGACGATGGTTCTCCCAACCCAAACCCCGCTAAACACCGATCACGACCCAATACTCGATGGAAAGAGAGTTTACGTCGAGTTCAATGAGAAAGAGATTTATCGTCAGAGTGGAAACTAGGGTTTCTTCACTTTCATCCCGCTACTGGATGATGATAACAAGCCTGACGTTGTCCTCTAAGAGATTGTCATTGTCAAAAATCAATTTCCAGATCTAGAGTTTGTTTAGTAAGGTAAAATTGATTTTAATTATTTAGTGTTAGAATTCAATTTGGGGTTCCTTTCATCCTTCGAATCTCATCTTTTTTCTGGTTTGGTTCTGATTTCCAATCAATTCTTGGTGTTGTAACGATCGTTATTTTATTTCACTCTTATAAAATTAAGTGGTTGTCGAAAGCGAATAAAAGAAACTAAGGGCCCTTATGGGCAATTCCTAGAAATTGTTAAAGTAGGGGATGTGTAACAGCCTCAAATATGGAAATAGTAACTAATTTAAAATCTTCTAAATACACCAATAAATGCCTCAACTATAAACACAATTTAAGATTTTACCTCAATACACATTCATTCTATACATACCGTCTATAATAAGGACGGGTGCTTCTAAAAACCAATAATAGTCACTATCTCCAAACTGCGGAAGACTTCACCAAATACTTACACTTGTGAAAAACTAAACACAACTCTTCGTAGTACTGCTAGAACCAATCCCCCATCTGAACCTGATCCACATACCGACAAATAAAAAGATTAGGCTTAACGCCTAGTGAGCTCAAGAGTTTTCAACATATATAAATTAATCGTTTAAAAAGAAAGAATGCGGTTAAAATCATAATCTTTCAATTTGATTTGTCTTACATATGAAAACGACTCATTTTCCAATAATATGCGTTTTTGACAAAGAACACCAATTTACGTTTTCCAATCCAAACTACTTCAAGGATGAAGATACCAATATAAACCGCCCATTCATAAATTAGATTTAACCCAAAACTCACTCAAAATGTGAATAGAAATTAAACTCTCCATTTATGAAAATACGGTTAAAACTTTATATCCCCAACCAAACCAAAACACGGGTGTGGCATAATACTCAACCCATAAATCAAGGATAAAACCCAATTATACAAAACGCCACCGATAACTTGGATAATAAAACTCAATACCCAAAAACAGCATCCATCGGAAGTGATGGGCACACAAAGTTAAGCCAATTATCAATGTTCTCGAACTACACCTCAAATCATTGACTTTAGTGCACACTACTCGAGCGTCACCTCAAGTCCCCAACACCTTTAGTGCACACCCTTAGCGGGCGTCACCTCAAGGATACGGTACCTTTAGTGCACACCACGTAGCGGGCGTCACCTCAAAGATACCCGATCTTAGTGCCCATTCGCTCTCTAGTAGAGTTCCAACCTCAAGGTTCTCGTTCGACCTTTAGTGTCTACTCACTAGCATTCAAGGTAGGAGTCTCAACTCCTTAATTGATAACCCATGATGACTAACACTCGTGCACAAGAATTAGACATCCAAACACAAGACCCATGGTCCCGAAGTACAACCCATAAAGGTTCCTCTTCGCCAAACAATCGGGATGACACCAATGCCAACACGACATTATATCCTAAAATGAGAATCCCAGAGTCCTTACCATTAAACACGACTGACTTACATGCTTATGGATCCAATGCATTACAGTCTAAAAACACATGACTCCTAATGGATGATACCCGTACTCTAAACAAGTATTCTCCAAAATAAAGTACAGTAAATGCTACTCACATCCAATGCTCCACTTTAAGTTATTAAAACCGGACAAATGTCCTCAAGACTCAATTTAGTCAAAACCGATCCATAGGCCCATCAGTTTACGTAAACACCCAATGAAAGCCAATAGAGACATCGAAATACGTTTGACTAACAATTATACAAACACCACGACCAAAAAGGTAATTAACCCAAAACTTCTCATTGGTTGAGACAAAATGTTTTCCAAATGAACTCTTTATCTTCATGTTGCCAAAATGACTCATAATTCAATGATATGCACTTTCCAACGGTTTATAAAATCGTAAGCACCAAATGGACACTTATATAAAATGACCTCAATTTATATATTATATCGTCAAAAAATATATCAAAATGATTTATTTATCAAAACCCAAAAATCACAAAGATGTGTGTTACATAAGTTTATAAAGTTAAATATATCCAACTAACCAAAACTTATCAGCAGTTAACAATTTAATGTAAAACACAAACACTTTAAAATAAACATTTTGGCATGTACACCGTTTTCACAAATCAACTTGAACTCACCTCGCTAGATTTAGGCTAAATCTAGCTTTTACCCCAACTTGAGTTTCCTTAAAGAGATCTGAATCCACAAGCAAAACCTTCCAAAAACCTATCATCACAATTTTCCAACCATGAACATACTGATTCAACCATTTAGAATAGTTCCCCAAACATTTTACATCAAAAACTCCAACTTGGCCAAACCCTAATTTTGAACTATTAACCATTAGGTCTTTGGCCTAGTGGCCACCTCTCTTCCGTAAACGCTTCTACCTGGGGTTCCCGTACTATGGTTCGAATCCGAGGGGAGACAGAATGTCTTTTCCGGTGCAGGCTTATAGAGGTAGGGCCTGTAGGGTCCACAAAAGTGAGCCACGGGGCCTTGGGTCCCCGCCAATAAACTTTTTTTTCTAATTTTGAACTATTTTCTCCAAAATCTTCAAATTCGAAATTTGATAGACCAAACACTAGGAAATCATCATGGGAACATTTATATCTCAAATTAGGGTTTAGGAATGGGGAAGATACACTTACCACTTAGGTTTTGACGAAAACCTAGAAAACCCTAAAATAGAGCTTGAGGTTGAAGATGAAGGTGGAGCTTCTTGACCCTAGCTTCCAAACTTTGTTGGTTGGTGGAGAAACACTTGGAACACATTAGATTTGGTGTCTTGGATGCGTAAAATCTGATGTTAGGGTTTGAGGGTCGATTTTGGAGAGAAGAGGGTGAAAGGGTTTGAAAGAATGAGAATGGTTGCTCAAAATTCGAGTTTTAAAGGAACTAGGGATCGCAAACGATTGTGCCCAGGGCACTCTCGCTAGGGCACTCTCGCGGAGAGTGTACCGCGGGTGGTACCACCCCCGCGATCTTGACACGGCGACAGTGACACTTGTCACTGTTGTGGGCACTATCGCCCAGGATCCCCCGAGCTCCGAAATTTGACCTTTTCGACACCAAGACCCTCGACACTCTTGGGGGTTTTGAATAATTCTTTCCCAAAGAGAATCCTACCACTTCCAAGTTGCAAAGAGTTCCAGGTGATCCTTACTTACCGAAAATTACGGGTGTTACAGGATGAAACCCTAAACCCTCATTCTATTCCAATCTTTTCCCTGGGGTGCGGTGTTTAAAGAGAAAAGAGTGGGGAGAGGAGCCATTTTGGGATTGAAGCTTTGAAAGAATTGGAGAAGAAACCAAAGCAAGGATTGTGAGTCTCTCCTTTTGAGGTAAGCATCTTCCATTTATATTCTTTGTGGAGAATGATTGGGTCTCTTAATGAATTTTCCTAATGTTATGCTAAGACCAGTGAGAGTTTATTATTTGGATTTGTTGTTGTGTAACTAAAGGATTAAGATTATCCAATATCGAGAATGGAAGCAATACGTGGGGTAAATCCTTTGGTTTTACGCGAAGGTTATTAGGGGGGAGGGGTCTTATCGACAACTTCCCTTGGGGATCTGTCGGGGATCGCCTCTCCCGATTGTGAAAGGAAAAACGAGAGTCAACCTAGTAGGTGATTGAACGGGGAAGACCCAGATGTATGTAAACCCGAGAGCTCAAGACCCGGGAGCATCGACCGAGAGACCCGGGAGCTTTAGACCCGGGAGCATCGATCGGGAAACCCGGTAGCTCAAAACCAATAGCACTCCACCCGGTAGAACCGGGACTGCTTCAACCCGATAGATACCGGGGACGATGCCAAACCAGAGGAGCCGAGGACCGGGGTCCAACCCGGGAAGGCCATTGGGCCGGTACCATGACCCGGGTAAACGTGAGTACCGGGAGATCAACCCGGTAAGGGCCAAAGCCGGGAGTTGGGCTTGTTAGGCCGAATGTTCGGAAGCTAAGGGGGTTCCTGGATTGGGTATTAGAATTAGTCGATGACGTAATTTCAATATTATATTCACATTGTAGTGAGTACGGTGTGTGCCGAGATTCTATCCATCAGGTGAGTTCCTTTGATACTTTGTCTTTAATTATGAGTAAATGAGCCTGGATGATCTATCTTTATTTTCACTATGGATTCGAAAGCATGCTTAGATGTTATACGATAAATGTTACATTTTTCACTATTAAGTGCTAGTTTATATTTATGTAAAACTATCGAATGGTTGTCAAAACATGTGTCGTTGGATGTGAGACAGTCACGTGAAGTTGAGGGGTGAACCGTGTGCCTTGAATTTGTTTCTCGAGCACACGGTGACGAGATCTACTAGGGGGCCGGATGGGAATCTACTGGGGGCCTCGAGTGTGGTTATCATACGAATTGACGGGATCTGGTTCAGTAAATCAATTTCGGGCGCGGAGTTGATTATCATTGCATTACTGTGTGGTGTTTGGTATTTAAGAAATCAAACGGTATCGAATTTTATCCTTTTAAATTGTTCTAAACTGCCCGAGGGTGGGAATTCACTAGACCTTCTGGTCTAACCCTCACTTTCAATTTTCTTAAAACTCATTTTCAGGTAAGGGGGCCGTTGGTGCTTCTTCAAAGGGGAAGGAGAAATGTTGAGAGCTAGGGAGTCGAAGGCAGTCGGTTTAGAAGCGGTGCTAGATGTGGACCCTATAGTTATATCGGTTGTGATATAAGTCTTTTCTTTTTGAATTTATGTTAATCTTCTTTCGTTTGCATTGTATTGGGACCCGATTTGGGATTTATCTTTATATTATGCTATTTTTGTCATTTTGGGTTGTTACAGTTGAAGCCACCGCTTGAGAACCCAGCCACATCCCCCTTCAAGAGTAAAAGTTTGTTCACAGATTTAGGGTTTTTGTTTCTCAATGGGGTGAAGTAAGATGAAACCAATTTGATTTTGGTTTAGTGTTTGAATTCAATTTGGGGTTCCTTTCATCCTTCAAATCTCGTCTTTTTTCTGGTTTGGTGCTGATTTCCAATCAATTCTTAGTCTTGAAGCCACCACTCGAGAAACCAGCCACATCCTCCTTCAAAAGTAGAAGTCTGTTCACATATTTGAGGTTTTTGTTTCTCAAAACTGTGTTTGATTTTATGGGGTGAACTAACATATACAAGAAAATTGTATTTGATTTTCATGAGGTGAAATAACATATAAATGGAAATTGTGTTTGATTTCATGATGTGAAATAAATTATCTTTAGAAATTTTGTTTGATTTCACATGGTGAAACAATATATATATATATATATATATATGTGTGTGTGTATATATATATATATATGAACATTATGTTTGGACTTCATTAGGTGAAATAACATATTTATGAAAACATTATGATTTATTTCATGATGTGTAATAAATATGGTGAGTATGTGTTTCATTTGATAAATCTCTGTTATCAAAATGATGATTATGCCTTTTTTTCTAATTAAAAACAACTTTCAATTAAAACTATGGAATCAAAAACAAATTAAGGCTTAGATCAGTCTTCACGGTTCTAAACTTTTTTGTGGTTCTCATTTGATTATCGTCACATACATATATATATATATATATATATAGAGAGAGAGAGAGAGAGAGAGAGATGGGGTGATAATCAAATGAGAATCATAAAAAATAATAAACCCTGAGAACCGATATAAAAATATTTTTTATATGATTTTTTTTATCAAAAGCAATGATTTATTGTATTATTTCATGTATGTTTATATTCACATTGTGAAAAAAAAAACGAATGTGAAACTTCTTTTTAACACTTAGTGAAACGAAAAATACATGTCAAAAAATTATTAGTGAAACAAATAAATGTTAAACTATCACATTATGAAACAAATATATGTAAAATAATACTTAAATTATGCATTTAACGAAAAAAGTTCACGTAAAAATATATTTTTAAATCGGTTCTCACGGGTTTATAACTTTTTTATGGTTCTCATTTTATTTGGCCCATATATGTATAATTAAATGAGAATGATAAAAAAAATTGAGAATTGTGAGAACCATTGATAATCATGTATAATTTTTATATTATGATATAAGACAAAGGATCGTGTGAGAAGAAGAATTAAAGTGAGCGTGCTTGAGACGAAATTGATCCGATGCATCTCGATGTATCGGATCTTGGTTCATCTCATCCTAATGTTTATCCAAGGGGGAGATTCATTTTTATCCTTCTCACCACAACTTTCATTTTCATCGGAACCCAATCCTATGATATAATGCATGTAAAATTACAGTGTTTGTTTCATATTTTTTAACAAAAAACACATATTAAAATAATCACATTGTAAAACAACATTGCATTTTTCACATACATTATTTCATAATACATGATTATTGATAAACCTCATTCCGAAGTGTTATTTGTTACTCTTTTATAGTATTTTATTTCTTTTTATACCCACTTTTGCTTCTTTCTATCTTCATTTGGTCCATAATGAAAGCAGATTGTGATAAAAGCACCAAAAGTAATATTATGCAGAAAATTGAGGTCACTGTTGTCGGAGTGGACACTGTGTGCTCTCGGTGGGCATTCGAATATCCGTTGGACAAAAGCTTTACCAGTACCTTTGGGTTATATGTAGGATTTCAACAATAATTGGGGAATATTGGAAGATCCTTGGAAGATATGAAGACACTTTACCCATTGGATATTGGAAGATCCCATTGGAAGATATGAAGACACTTTACCCATTGAGAAGGCTAAGGAGGCATCACAACACTTCTATCACTTCCACCATCAACATCTTGAAGACTCTAAATTTTTTGTCCTCAAAGTTAGAATTTAGACTTGAAGATTAGAGTAGTTTTAATTTTTGCATTTATTTCTTGTACTTTAATTTTGTGCATTTAATTTCTCGTACTTTAAGTTCTTGCATTTTATTTATAGTACTTTAATTTCCGCATTTTATTTCCTACCTTGTTTGTACTTTATTTACATTAATGCAAGTAGGTAACTCGTGTTTCCTTTCTTATATTATGCCTTTTATTATTATTATGAGCTAAGCACCTCTTAGGTGTGGGTGTGAGCCGACTTGAGACTAGTAGGCAACACTTGGGTGTGACCATCATTATTAACTCTTAATCTTAGTCACTTGAGTTGGGACTTAAACTCAACACGGATAAGCCAATCACTTTGAAGTGTTAATATTAAATCTTGACCTCGAGAGGGGCGGATCCGAAATACGACTTAAGTGATGCACAAATATTTGAGAGAGTATTCAATAACCACGTAGAGATACGGGTTTTGTATGATTTACTAAGGTTCAAACGTCGGTCGGGATGTGTAACACCCCAAAAATGAGGATAACAAAATTCCGGAAAAACGGAAATATGGTATATAAAATTTGCCAAAGCAAGAGCCTCCCAAAAATGGGGAATGAATAAAAACCTTTTTTAATTACAGTTTGTAAATTAACAGAGATAAACAACAACCATATAATCTAATCTCTCTGACAGAAATAAGATTACAAAAAGGGTGTCGCCTATAAACCCAATACAGTCTTCACAAAAAGTGCGCCCAAAAGCACTATCCCCAAGCTCTCACCACGACCGCCTAGACCTTCTTAGACGCGGCGTCACTAGAACCTAGATACACATAAACACCGAACAAGTGTTAGGCCAAAAAGCCTAGTGAGGTTGAATGATAGTTAATAAATGCATAAATGGCAATTTCTATAGTCCCAACGAAACTCAAGAATGGAATCAATGGGAGAGACCCATAACACCAACCAAGTTACACTCAAGAGACGAGATACCTTAGTGCCCACTTCTATAAGTGACACCACAAGGTCCGACACACCCGAGGATACAACATTGGCATTGTCCCAAGTGGCGGGGGTCTAGGCACATACCATCATAGTGGCACCCAAAACTAAGTCCTCGTAGTGTCCATTTGGCTTGGTTCATCCACACAACTCATTTATTACCATGTAGCATATTAGCTCACACAAGGAACATCAAATCCCAATATTTGTCATATGGTCCAAAGATTTATATTCATTATCAATTAGGTGCGAAACACCTAGTGACTTACACATCATGACCATGTATGCATATAACCATGAAAGAGTTTACCCGAAATGTGAGATATCTCCCAACCACTTAAGCAACAAAATCATAGAGGAGTATGAGCATAAAAACCATGGCTAGTTCATCCATAATACCAACATAAACTCATCCCTTTCGTTCAACAACAAACATTCATAATCCAAAGCTGTATTAAACCCAACTAATCAATGTGAGAAAACTCTAATTTCATCAAATAGTAAAAGACAACATTCAAGCAAATAAATACATGTATCTCAATTTAAAAAGGGTTTAGAACACTCACTATCTAGGTTTTAGTTAAAAACCTAGAAAATAGGAAACCCTAGATTGAAGAGGTTGAAGGTTGGAAGTGAAGGTTGGTTGACTTGATAAACTCTAATAAATGCTCCTTGAAATGTAGTGAATGCAACCACAAACCCCCCAACAACCCTATGATCGATATTAATGAGGATTAGGGTTTGAGAGGGATGAAATCGCACCAAGAGGCACCAAAATCGCCCAACAAAACGAGAAAGGTGTTAAGTCAAATTTTATAGTAATCATTGTATTTATAGGCTTGGTCTAATACTATGTTTAGAGTGCTTTTATTTTCTGTATTAGCCAAGGGTATTTAAGTCCATTGTGGTTTTGTTTCTTGTAAGACTCTTACGCATATCCTAATACAATTGAACTTCTACGCTTCAAACTCTCTCTCTACTTTCTCTCACTAGATTTAGAACGATCTTGAATTATCAACTGGTATCAGAGCCTAATTTGAATCTGAGAGTTTTGAGAGAAACGTTTTTCGATTCTGAATTTGTGTTTGAATCAGAAAATTTGATCGATTTTCTTGATTTTTTCAAGAAAATCTCATTTTTTGGTTTTTCATCAAATTCGGACTATATTTTGAACGAATTTTCTTGAAAATTGGTTTGTTGGATTCGTTTTTAATAGAAGATCATTTTTGATTCACATCATTTTGCAAGAAAATCGATATTTGGAGATCAAATTTGAAATTTTTTAGTTTCTGAAAAGTACGTATAGCGTACTGTTTGTATCACGAATTCTCGTTTTTGTGGTTTTTAATCGAATTGTTTGATTCAGAATTGTTAGAAAGTTGTTTTTGATCAAATCTGTGTGAGAAAATTTCATCAGATTCGGTTCTGTAATCGTTTTTAGAAAAATTCTGAGTTTTTCATCGTTTTACGCCAGATCCAAACTTTGCGCCAGTTCATCAAAGTTTGCGCGAGTTCATCCAGTTCATCTCAAAGTTTGTGCGAGTTTATCAAGAAGTTTGCACGAGTTCTTCAAAGTTTTGCGCGAATTCTGTTCATCAAGTTTCAACCAAGTTCAGTTCACAAGCTCTTTTTGCGCCAACAGTTCATCGCGCAAAGTATATTTTGCGCCAGTTACGTCTCGGGAAAAGTGAAGTTTGCGCTACAGTCTTCTCGCGCAAAACATATTTACGCCAGCTTCATATCACGCAAAGATCAATTTTCGCCATCTATATCTCGCGCAAAGTGAACGTTTGTGTCATCTTAGTCTCGCGTAAGTTACTTTTGCGCCACCTTCTGCTCAAGCAAAGACAGGTTCTCGCCACCAACATCTCGCGCAAAGACTAGTTTGCGCCACCATCACTTCACGCAAAGCAAGTTTGCACCACCTTCATCTAGCGCAAAACCCAGTTTGCGTCATCCTCTGTTCGCGCAAATCTCCAGTTTGCGCTAGTCTCTGCTTTCAGACTTGGACTTTTTCTGATCTTTCTGTCTATATGGATTCTGCAAAGTTTGCGTTTCAAGATCAGTTTTACAAGAATGATATCATGATGTCTTTGGGCACATAAACTCGTCCTTCGGTTCTGATTAATGAGAATGAGTTTACTCAATGGCAAGATCGTTTCTTAATTTCATCGAGCGTCAAAAGAACGGAGATGACATGATGAAGATTCTAACTGAAGGACCTTTTGAAAAACCCACTCTGGCTTCTGGGTTATCAAAGCCTACCGTCGAGTACACACCCGACGAGTCGTTGCAATATAAAGTCGATCGTGATATAAAGGCTAATCTGATGCTAGCCTTGTCAAATTCTATCTACAACCGGATTGATTGTTATAAAAACAATCTTATGCTAATGTGGGCACAGCTAGAGAAGATTATGCTTGGGTCCATAGTTGCAACACAACTTCGGCATACGCGTTTTATGAACAATTTTGAAGAGTTCAAAGCCAAAGACGGTGAGTCTCTGAAAAGTGTTTTTGACAGGTTCTGTGCTGTAATAAAGGATCTGTGAATGATTAAAGTGACCAAGACTGAGCTAGAGACCAATATGAAGTTCCTCAATTCTCTTCAACTGGAATGGAATAAATTTTGCCACCGATTGAGGAATGATGTCCGGATCTTTACCATGCAAATCCAAGAGATGTATGAGATTTTGCTGACAGATGAGAGCATTGTCAAGGATAAGAAGGCCAAACTTGACAAGAAAAACAAAAAGACAGTGGATCTGGTTGCACTTCTCACAAGAAAACTAGATGAACAAGCATTGACTGAGAATGCTTATGATGGTGCAACTGATGACGATGGTGAAGCGCTACAGAAGGCAATGATTCTTCTCTCTCAACACTACAACAAAAAGTTCCAGCCTCGTTCGGGTTCCAACAAACTTCGCTTCACTTCAGGGTCTAAGAAGAACGAGAATGTCAAAGTGCCTGAAACTACGAAAGCTACTGCGTGCTTCAACTGTGGGAAGTCGAGTCACATTGCCAAGGAGTGTCGAGTGAAGGTAGTTAGGGATTTTGTGTATTATCGGAAGAAACTGGAACTAGCCGAAAAGAGAGAGTGGAACTGCTCTGTTAGTCGAAGAAGAATTCTGGCTAGATCACTCCGACGATGAAGCTGACAATGTGGAAACTGCTCATATGTGCTTCATAGGAGATGATCAGACTGATGATGATGATGAAGATGAGGTACCTTCTGAATTCGATTTCAAGTTTATATCCTCACAGATGAATATCATTATAACTGCTTTACATGATCTTCGCTCAAAGTTATTATCTGAAAAACAATTAAATTCAGAAAAGTAAATTTGATTGATAAATTACAAATTTCTTTGAAAGATAAAAAATCTATTTTGGCTCATACAAAAGAAATCTTTCAAAAGAAATTAGATGATTTAGAAAAATCAAATATGACTTATCTTGATTCTTTGACAGAAATGACCAATCAAAAAGAAAGTTTTTCAGATAAAATAAATGAGTTGGAAGAAAAATTATATCGAAGGAATCAAACTGAACAAACTATTTATTTGAACAAACCTCGGAGTTATGAGTCTATCAAAGAAAAATGGGGACTTGGTTTTGAAAATCCTCATTGTTTAAACAATGCTATAGAAAAATCCCCGGCTTTATATAAATTCGATTATCTAAATCTTGCTAGATATGCTCCTCAATTTAAAATTGATTGGATGAATGAAAAGCAAGTGTTAGAAATCGAAAATGAGAAAAAGATGAACAACAAGAAAAAGGAAATTTCTTTTGTTTACACGTGCGAAAATGCCAAATATTTTTCCGAAAAATCAAAGAAGAACATAAACAGTTTAAATGACATTTCTCCTATTAAATCTTCATTATCTGATGATTATTTTGATATATGTGCTACTAACACTAATAAAGAAAATATATCTCCAGTTTCTTATGATTATAAGAGATATATTCCTCTATTAGTGTTAGAAAACAAAATCATTGATCTTGAAGATAAAATGGAAGAACAAAATATTCAAAGAAAAATTGAATCAGATGTTATTCTTTCTTTCATGACGACAAGTCTTGAAGAAAAATTATTTTTTCAAAAGCAAGATTTACTTACAAATTCTGTTTCTGGTCTTTCTTCTGATTTTAAAGAAAACAAAAAGAAAGTTCTAAAATCTGAAAACTTTTCTCAAAATTTTTCTAACTCTGAGGCAAGTTCAGGATTATTGTCTGATCAGTTGGTTTTCTTAGGTAATATTGTTTCTTCAGACTCATATCTTAAATCGAAAATTCTTGATGAATCTTTTACGCTAAATGATGATTATTATAAACCAAAGCGTAAAAGAAGAAGGTCAAAGAAGTCAAAGAAGCAAGTTAAAGTCATTTCTGATAGTTTTAATTCTTGTGATTCAAATATTTCAGATAGGACTTTGAGGGCTCCTACAAGGCAGATATGAAGGGTCAAGCGGACATCTGATGAATCTACGACTGATGAGGATAGATATGTAGACAAAATCTATAAAAATGATTCATTTGCTGTTTGTAATAAAATTTCAAAATACTCAATAAAGCAAATGATTCGAATTTCAAAAGATGTCTCATATTCTTCTTCTGATTCTAGTTCAGATGATTATGCTTTGTCTTCTACTGATAAATATGTTCATTTCTCTGATAATATTTCTCATGCTTTATTTGTCAAATCTAACAAATATTCTCCCATTAGAACTGTAACTAACAAACATAGACTCAAATACAAGTGGGTACCAAAATCAAAGATTGATTCTAAGTTGCAGGCACCTAATGTCAAGGGGGAGTAAGAGAACAATGGCTTCTGAGTAAATCAGCTCAGAAACCGTAATTCAATGGACTTCGACTTCTAAACATATAAGTTTAGGACTCGTTCTTCAATGCGTTTAGCTTATGGACAAATGAGAAACTGTGAGTGCATCTACTTAATTCCGCTGCATTTATTTCTGACTGTGATGTTGTTCCAGTTATCTCAAAATTTTTCAAGAATCTGAGCAAGTTCGACCAGATCCAAAACTTTGATATGAGACACCAATTCATTATACATTATGTGGAAGAAGGTATTATTGAATTTTATTTTGTTCCGACTAAATATCAATTTGCCGAATTCTTTACAATTGTCTTAAATGAAAAATGTTTTTTAAACTCGGCATGTTGAATTTAAAAGTTTAAATCTTTACAAATTTTTATTCTATAAAGTAAAAGTTTTACTGTTTTTATTTCTTTTGAATAAAATGTGTGTCTAGGATAAATTTTCAAGTTGCTTTGTTTATATCGAAGTTTTATATGTTCAACTTTCAAGTCTTACAAAAGTCGAAAGGTCAGCAACATGTTTGAAATTTTTGATACTGCTTTAAAGTTATGTGATTCAGAATATTTATAATTTACAATGCTTAGAAATCCTAAAAAGTCAGAATTATGGATTGTAATGAAAATATGGGTAAGCACTTAGATGTAAAACTGGGTGATTGAGATGAATTATATATATAAAATACAGAAATCTCTAAGTTTAAAAGTTTATACCTGTGACCTTTCTGGTTTGGGAAAGTAAGTTCCGTGGGATGCTTGTCATCTGGTCCCCTAAGGTCAATTGGTTTGGGAGTGATCGAACCCAAATCCTTCTATAGAATCAGATCGAAAGTCATGTTATACTGGTATGAATGGGTTTAGGATGTGTCGATGTAGCCTTTCTGATCTGGGAGAGTAAGTTCCAAGGGGTGCTTGACACCTAGTCCCCTAAGGCCAACTGGTCTGGGAGCGGCTGACCCAAATCCTGCAATAGGACCAGATAGAAAGTTACGTTTACGACATGTTCTTTACATACCAAACTTCTTGATTAAAAGATGCCAATGTGCACAAGCTTAAAAGATGCCAAAGAGCACACTCATGTGAAGATGCCAATGTGCACAATGCTAAAAGATGCCAATGAGCACACATCTCATGATACTTGGTGATATGTTTGAGTTGCGATAAACCTATAAATTTGTGAAAATCTTAATATTTGACGGCTTAGTGTGAGTACATGCAAAGTTCTCTATTATATTTTTAGAATTGCATTTTCTTGAAGCTAATCGAAGTTCGCATGCTAGCACACTGAATAGATTGATGAAAATTTTTGAAACTGAACATGTCTTAACTTGATACGCAATGAAACTTGTATCTGTATTCAACAACATATATTTGATTTCATCTGATGGATTAATCTGTGATATTTTACTGAATAGAATTTAATTTGTTTAGTGTTTAAAATTTTATATATTTAGTTGTTTCAAAATACATATTCAGTATATTTTTCTTTCTACATTGATGTTTCGATCCTTGTGTTTTCATATCTGTCTCAATGGGTATATGCATTTTTCGAGGGGGAGTGAATAAGGAGAATATTCTGAAAGATCATATCTCATTTCGAGGGGGAGTATCTGATTTTCTATATGAATGCTAACTTGAATTGTCATATTTAGTGCATTTGTGTAGGGGGAGTCAAAGAGTTTAACAGATGAAAATTTTCAGATTTTAAGTCATATTTGCGCCAACAGTTGGTAGCGCAAAACTCAGATTTGCGCCAACAGTTGGTAGCGCAAAACTCAAATTTACGCCAACAGTTGCTAGCGCAAAACAATATTTGCGCCACCAACATGTAGCGCAAACCTTCCCTTTTTCTCCTTTACTCTGAATTTTGCAGATCTGAAGCTGTCTCGTCTCCAAAGTAGGCATGACCAAGTTGATCCAGATCATCAAGGTCATGAGGGGGAGAAGTTAAGGAGAAGTTAAAGAGACAAAGAGTTCAAATGTTTATCTGCTGCTCAAGATTTGCTCAAGATTCTATTTTCTCAGCTATACTAGTTCTTTTGCTGTTCCAGCTCCGAACACCACAGTTCATTCAAGTACATTTGAAAGAGGTGTGTCGTCTAGAGCACAAGTTGGTGAACCGATTGTTCTTTCAAGATTATTACAAACAGGTCCAGTCTTGTCAAGGCAGCAAAGACAATATAGATTGAAAGATGCTGAGAAGAAAATTTTTTTAGTCAAGAAGCTACACTAAGACGCTTAGCAGGTCTGATTAGAGTTCGAAGATGGTTATATCAGTTTACATTGAAGACCAGAGCACCAATGATTACTAATGGGGGGATTGTTAAGTCAGATTTTATAGTAATCATTGTATTTATAGGCTTGGTCTAATACTGTGTTTAGAGTGATTTTATTTTCTGTATTAGCCAAGGGTATTTAAGTCCCTTGTGGCTTTGTTTCTTGTAAGACTCTTACGCATATCCTAATACATTTGAACTTCTGCGCTTCAAACTCTCTCTACTTTCTCTCACTAGATTTAGAACGATCTTGAATTATCAAGAGGAGAGAAAACGAGGTATCGCGAGAAGGCCCTCGGGCACTATCGCGGTCACAATCGCGGCACATATACCGTGAGTCCTGAACTCCCCGCGACCTTGACACAAGCGACTATGACACATGTCACAGTCGCCGAGCATACTCGCCTGGTCCCGACTCGAGTCCGTTTTCTCGTTCTAACCGTCAAGTCTAGGTGGTTTAACTAAAGCAAGGGTGCTTCCCAAATAATCGACTCGATCGCAAGAAACTTAGAAGAGACATTCAATAATCTACATTAACTTACTAGCGAATTTTCCGGATGTTACAGAATTTATATCACAAAGAGATTTGGATATAAATCTCCATACTGATATAACTTGATTTTATATCAATTTAGTTAAATAGGAAAGATTAAGAGTCGGTAACAATGAACACTTTATGAAAATTTTGTAGGACAGGTCTATAAAAGTCCACTTTCGAGAGATCGGACCTTTTATAGACATTTTGTACTACAAAGTGCCTGACCATTTTGTTACTATGTTTCTCTCAAAGAAAACTTACACCCATATCCATTCTTTAATTATAAATTTCAATTCGTATTTTTAGCATTAATCTACCACCCAAACGATAATTTTTCCCACAACCAAACTTGTGCAAGACGTTCATGTAAATCTCTGATTCTCAGTAGCACAGTCCCTGTGGAAACGATACTCAATTTTACGACCATTATATTACTTGTAGCGATCCTAGTGTTGGTATATACTTGTGCCCACGCTGTGAGTACACGATAAATAGCTACCATAAATAAATCCTAAAGTTTTTTGAAAAAACAAAATCATGAACTTAATTTTGAACAAATAAATCTGAAACTTTTTTTGAACAACATCATGAACAAAAAAAATATATAATCCCTCTCACCGACAACAAAGTAAAATGAACCAATTAAATAGAGAAAAATTATTCCATTATTAATTCCGAAAATTCAAAAGTTATGCCTAAAACATAAATAGATGCATACAAAAATTATACTTATCATTTCACAAAATATACCAAAAAACGCTCATTCTTTCACAAAATATACCAAAAAAAAACGTCCATCCTTTCACAAATATACCAAAAAAAAACCCCATTTTTTTGGTATATATATTTGTGAAAGGATTAACGTTTTTTTGGTATATTTTGTGAAATAATGAGTATAACTTTTGTATTTATCTATTTATACTTCAGCATAACTTTTGAATGTTTCAGAATTAGTAATGGTAATGGTATAATTTTTCTCTGTTTAATTTGTTCATTTTACTTTTTATTAGTGAGAGAAACTGTATATATCTTTTGTTAAAAAAATTGGATTTATTTGTTTAAAATTAAGTTCATGATTTTGTTTCTTAAAAAAACTTTGGGATATGTTTGTTTTAAAAAAATTCAAGAATTTATTTGGAAAAAAGATTTAGTAAAAAGTTTAGAGATTTATTTGTTAAAATAATTCAGGGACTTAATTATTTAAAATCAGATAGCTTGTTGGGTTTTTTAGACTTTTCCCAAATTATTATCACATTAACTTGTTTTTACTGGTTAGAATGATGTATTTATCCGATTTTAGAAAGTTTAATGGTTTTATCATTCAAAAAAATAGTTTAAGGACTTAATTATTTAAAATTAGATAGTTTGTTGGGTTTTTTCAAACTTTTCCTTTTTATGAATTTTAAAACTTTGACGGATTTTTATATAGTTATATCATATTTTTAACTTAACGAACTAATTTTTTAAATTTATTAAAAATAATATCATTTGACAAGCCATAAGCCAGCATTTTCAAATACTATTTCAAATGTCGTTTCAATAAGCTATATTGGATTTTTTTTCCAATTATTTTCCTTATATTTTTTCAGTTCATTTTTTAACATAACATCTATGTTAATTTACAGTATCATCTAGCTTAACAAATAATTTTGATCTAAAATGACTTATTAACTAAGTCTAGCATGTCTAGCCCAGTGGCAAACACCGGGGGGGGGGGGGGGGGGGGTCAGTGGATGGTATCCCTGACTACCCAGATTCGAACCTCGGGGAGAGCATGCAAAGACATCGAAGGGGATTAGTCGGGTCGGCCCTTAATGGGATCCCGGATCGTGTTGCCACCTTTCAAAAAAAACTTATTAACTAACAATTAATTTATTAATCAACAACTAGTATTCAACTAACAATATACATTATCAGCTATTTAAACAATCATATACTTGGAATTCTTAGAACATGACTACTTTTATGCATGCTTCTAAATAATTGTTATGGTCTCGTTATGGCGCGTTACGTCACCGATGCTTGGCTTTGCCACCACGTTAACCCTGTGGCTCTACTCTAAGGCTTGGTTTCCGTTATAACGCGTTATTTTGTAAGACATGCATTTTTTATTACTTTTTTTAAACATATAACTTGAAGGAGAATAGAAATAATAATTATATATATATATATATATATACGACACCTAAGACTTAAATAAACATTAAAAGAAAACTTAAAACCTAAAACCCTAAATAGGTAAATTCTTATTCTCATTCCCGTACATGGAGAGTCAAACATGAATTCTTTGAATATTGAAGAAAGTAGTGAGTAGGGTCTCAAGAGATTTTTTATAGGCTCGATATATATATTTAATATAAACAGTTCTTTTCTTTTTAGTATTAACTTTATATGAATTTAAATTGTTCCACGAGATTATTAAAAACACTAAACCACACAAGTATAAATACATATATAGAGGAAAGTTCAAACAAGAACGCTAACTATTTAAGATAACAAGAAACGTCAAATCATGTACAAAATCATATGTGATTTTACATTAACCCGAAAAAAACGGACGCGGACGACTTTGGACGCGACCTAAAGTCGCGTGAATCACATATGATTTTGTATGTACTCGTCTGTTCTTGTGTTTTCTTAAATAGATATAGTTCTTGTATGAACCGATCTCTCTCTCTCTTTGTTTATATGTATGTGTATGCCACATTAATTAGCGCACACCTTAAAAACGACGTGATCTCACCATAAATTGTAATGTTTGATGCTTGACCTTGCCGCCACATTATAGCTTACGTCATTTAGAACCTTGCTTTTATAACTTCTTCTTTTTGAAAATTTGACTATTACTTTTGTCGATTAACTTTAAAAAATGACAAATTGTTACTTATCTCTACTATTATATGAAAGTTCTATTACCGTTATTGGAAAAATCGGTTTTTGGAAATCCAGCTTTGTCGGTCTTCTCCCCCCCCCCCCCCACGTCCTACACGACCCTCCTCTCTTTGCTATACAGTACAAATGAAACCATCCTCCAACGATGCAATCGGCCGCTCTGCTTTTCCAAGGTACGCTTTCCTTCTTCCTCAGTTTTGATTATGCATCGATTAAGGTTTCTTCTTCTTCTTCTTCTTCTTAAGTATTCTTTCTGCATCGATTTGGGTTTCCCATTTGTTTTAGCGTTTGAAATTCTGGATCAATGTGTAGAAAATTAGGTTGTCAGGCGTATGGGATTTCTAAATCGGATTTTTTTGTTGGGTTTTTTCTTTTTCAGTTTTGATTATGCATCGCATTGGGTTTCTCCTTCTTCTTCTTCTTCTTCTTAAGTTTTGGCATACTTGCAGATTCTCTATTGCAGATTCTTCTGTTTACAGTTAATTTTACTTTAATTTTCTGTAATTTGATCATGGCATTGTGAATTTGTGATGTGTTTCTTGTCATTTATGTTCTTGCGGTTGAGTTAGCAATTGTTGGGACTGTTTTTATCGATTTTGCCCTAATTTAATCTATTATAGTTATTGATTATTATCTGTAGTTGTTTCTGCAAATTTGGGGGAAACTCAGCTAATCAGCTTAGAGTTCACTCTTTATGATCATTGGAACTTCTGTATCTCATCTTGACCTTTTTCTATTTGGATTTTATGAATTCATCGACTTAATTGCTTAAATAGCCTTTTTGATTTCTAATATGGGAAAGCTTAGTAAATATACATTAATGCAAAAAACATGAGTTTTGATGGTTGGATGAAGTGTGTTGGCCTGTGAAATTGAGTTTCAGGTAAAATGCAATGAAGTTTGTTTGTTCCTATTTAATGTACTAAGGAAAATTTTCTTTCAATCAATGTAAGAAAGTTTCAAATTTCGTATTTCTTTTCAAATTGTAGAATTTTTATCCTAACTATACCTTTGTCATGGTTGTAAATAAACCCAAGTTGGCTATTCTTGGTATTCTTTGGGAACTATACATGTTTGTGATTCGTTCTGCAATTAGATAGCATGGGTTTCTTTGTGTGATATGAAAGATGGTTTACCTTGTAGCTCAAAACACAAATGACTTAAGTAGTGACTACTGACTATATTACTGGAATGGAAAACATTCCTCAAAGACTTCTCCTAAATATTTTTAACATCAGACAACCTACACAAAATAATGGTACGGTGCAAAAGACTGAGCCATTACAGGTTCACCGAGGTGGAAGGAAAATATAACCTTACCTTCTCCAAGACAAGTGAAACATCACTTCCTAATTAGAATATATAGCCCCAGTCCCAATGAGGCAACGTTACTATAGTCCGACAGATAAATACTGACACTATACTTTCCAGTGATTACAATCTTACATGATTGAAGCTGCTTAGTAAGTCTGTTGTACATGCCTTCAAGATAGAAATCCCAAAAACAACAAAAGCAAAAAACCTACTTAAAACCTGTGTGGACCTACTTTGTGAAGTTTGAAGTCTCTATATGCATTATGATAGTAGGCCATCCTGCATATGTTGATTTGTAAAGAAATATATATTTCTATCAAAAGTAAAATGATGAGTTTGATGGTTGCCGTAGATTAGCCTTATATGATACCCATGAGGATTAGCAAGAGAAAATCGGTAGAACACTAAGAAAGTTTGTGTGCAGGTTGTGGGGGCAGAGGGTTGGGGAAGAGGGGTGTGTAGCAGTGGGAATCTGTTGTATAGTCTAAACAATTGATTTTACATTATATGGATCAATTAGTGATTATATGGGGGTCAAATGAATAATTTTTCTTGCAAGTAGTATTTAATGTTTAACATTAATACAAGAAGACATAACAGCTATAGCTTAATGTACTTATGTGACCCCCATAAAAATGTACTTACAGAAATCGGCTACCAGTAAGTTAATATTCCACCATGCTGTTAGTTGATTTGAATTCCATTTTAAGTTTTAGTGGGTTAGACTCGTGCATTCTTCCATGATTTGATGATTTTGACTTTTAATATTGTACTGGGCCTAATTTGGCTTCTCAGGAATTTAAGCTCGGGAGAACTGGTTCATTATAAGCCATTTTTCATGGGTTACTATAACTTGTCATCATGGTTTAGTCACTTTAGATATTATTTAGTCCAACTGGTGGGAATAGGGGAATCCGATTGGAGAGAATCAACATTGATGATATGTATCTTAGGCAATTTGTCTATTAATCTAATGTAGATCTTTCTAACTTTGAAGCCCATGTTATTGACTATTGTTGTTTCAATACCTATGTTGTAGGTCAAAAGGGGTTTAAATTCCTTCCCTCATCCTTGATTACTTTGCATCAATAACCATTGCTCTGATGGATATATGAAAGAGTTCATTTTGTACTGCGACCCCAAACTTAATTCCTTTGGTTAGAGCCTAAGCACATTAAATTTTTCCCCATAACCTTAACAAGAAGATCGATCTTTATGTCATTTAATTGCCTACCGGTCTAATGTAGAGTCATAATTTAATTGCCTACCGGTACCCTTCCTTGTAATTTTTTTTATCTCTAATTATACATATCTATAACTTTAGCTTATAACTTTTTAGCTTATTATGAGGCTTGATGGGGGTTCGGTTCATACTAAGTCACTAAATTCTATTATCAGGGGTTCGGTTCATCCAAAGGAAAATTATTGCTAAGCTTGAAAATGAAAGGCTGCTTTGATGCAGGGTGTAAAAGGTTGTTGCAGACACAATTCGATGGAGAGTATAAATTGTTCTGCAAATTCACTCCCTCAACTGAAATCATAGTATGCGTTACAAGGACTTGGAACTTTAATTGAGCATATCTTTAATCAGAATTGTGGTTTAGTGAAACAAACGTTTTCCTATGGAAACCAGATGAGGCAAATGAACAACAAAAGGATTACCCAGATTATGTAGCAGGGCACTTGACACAGTCATTTAATATTGATTTCTCATAGTTGAAGTTATTCTTGAGTTTTATGCTCCTCTATAAAAGAACAATAAACATATTGCAATTGCAATTATAAATTAGTCACAGCATATTGGCATTTATGAGTTATCAAATTTATGATTGCATTTTCATTCATAACGTTATATCCAACTTAAACTTGTTCAAAAAGTGCATTTAATCAATTTTGTTTAAGTTAATATTTTCATTTAAATTAGTGCTTCTTTGTGTGAGCTAAGATTTTTCAGGATACCTAATTTTCTTGGCATTTATTTGTCAATATGCTTTCTTTCACATTGATCAAATTGTCAGGTGCATATTATACATATTGGTGACACATTTTCATTCTACACTTTATCAATGGAGGATTATTTAGGACCTTATGGTTTCTATTTTCATGGTTTAATATTGGCGACCATTCTGCACCTTGGGATCGACATGTATCACAAGTTGACCCTTTTGGGGGTACCGTGTGAATTCCAAAGATTGAATATGTCGCCTACCTTGGTGTGTGAAGATTGTTGATACTGCTACTGAGTTGTTCATGTAAGTGGTTAGAAGACGATGGACTATTCTTTTGCACTTTGAACATACTATGAACTGTTGTTTTGGACTTTGCTATATATAGTAGGAAGCACAAGTAGATGTCCTATTATTAAGTTAAAATGATATGCAATTAACGTGTAATTATAACATGAGATCATCACCAAATCTACTCTGGTTGGATCCAAAATCTGCTCCTTTTCACCTGTTGCACAGTTGCCTATGATGGGTTTCAAACAAAGAAATTTTTAGTTCTTGAGCATTTATCGGGGAGTACAATCATTTATCTGTACTTGTGGTTCTCTTAGCATTAACTATATACTTCTTATTGTTTAGTACATCTGACATTGGGTTCAACAGTTTAGACTGTGAACAACTATCAATATCATTGATGTATCTAAATTACTGCCCACTCCTGTATTGTTTGTATTATGGCAGTTTATTGGAAAATAGGTTGGCTTGACGTTAAGGTGGGATATGTAAGCCAACAATGATATCATGGATTCTAGAACAATGGAATAAGCACTCTTTGACTTGTGGTTTTTGGTTTACCTTTCTTGTTTTCAAGTTCTTTTTCGAGTGTTCTTGTGTTCTTTTCTGCATCTTTTTGTACTTTGGAGGTCAGGGTCTCACTACATCTCCCTTGGACCACACCTTCCGATGAGAGACACTAGGTGTGTTTGGTTTGAGATGATCACGTGAATTATTGCATATTGGAAATCATACAGATCAATTTTCTTTAGTTTTATCGTCTCTGCCAAAACCTACCCAGATCGAAATTTTCACCTGTCCTCCACTTTTAAACTTCCTTTGTTCCCTTCCTGTAACACCCTCAAATCTGGAAATAGCAACTTATTAAAATTTTCTAGATACATCAATAAATGAATCATCTACAGCCCTAAATTTAGATTCGACTGCAATACACATAAACAATCTATACAAACGGACCATAAAGGGCGGGTGCTACTCATACTCATGCATAGTCACTATCTCCAACTTGCGGAAGACTTCACCCAATACTTACTTTCGCGTCTAGCTAAGGCTCTACTCTTCATAGGACTGCTAGAACACATCTCTCAACCGGAACCTGATGCACATGCCGACAAATAAAAAGGGTTAGGCTTAACGCCTAGTGAGCTCAAGAGTTTTCAATATATAATTTAATCATTTAGAAAGGAAGAATGCGAATAAAACCATAATCTTTCAAAATGATATGTTTCACTTATGAAAACGACTCGTTTATCAATAACGATGCGCTTTGTACGAAATAGACACCGAGTTAACTGTTAACCAAACCAAACTGCTTTAAAGAAGAGGATCTCACTATGAGACGTAATTATGTAAAGTAAACCGGAACTTGCTAGAAGTAAAATAAAGGGCGGACTCCCAATTTTATAAAACACGGTTAACACATTACAACTTGAAATACCCAACACAGGTGAAACGTGACACACAACACATCAATCATAGATGAAGATCTATACAATTAAATATCGCCATGAACACGGCTTTAAACCCAAAACTCACACGACCATAAAATGGACGAGAATGAATACCGACACGTGGAAATGACGCGGTCCATGCGAACCTTAATATACGTGGGAAAAAACCAATATTAAAGCCATCATTTGCCGTCAACCACTTAAAAACTCCTTTTGGTAAAAATACCACATTACCAAATAAAATACCACGAATCAACGATGAGGAGATCCGTAAACACCGAGAATAGAAAACACGTAAGTAGGTCGTTCACGCGACTTCCTTGCATGTCCTCTAAACGTTTCCATCTTGGGTGGCGAGAACACGTGAATGGGGACACCCTTGATGTTGTTGGAGTTCACCACGTATCCCGGACTTAGTTCCCATGCCATACCAGACATCACAACCTCAATCCGTTTTACTGCCTCTAGCCCTACTCCGTCGAGTTCCACCCCAAGGACTTACGGACACTGGTGCCTATCCAACCTAGACGAGTTACACCTCAACGACTCGTGCCGCTTATTGCCTACTCGCTAGCAAACCCGAGTGGTCACCAAAAGTAACCCAAAACCTCCGGCCTTACAAGACCGACAGAACTTACGTGCCTATGGATCCATTACAACACCGTCTAACGTTACATGACTCCAATTGAATGACCAACGCACTCAAAACATGTAACTCACCAACGATACGAAATTAATCGTCATCTCAGTCAAAACCCCCGCTGGTTATAACTCCGGACAAATGTCCACACAACTTATTTAAATCAAAATCGAGCCAAAGGCCCAACACTTTACGTAAATCTCCAACGAAAGCCTTTGTACATTAAAAACACGTTTAGCCGACTGACAAAGACACAACGATCCCAAAAGTGTAAACAACTCCAAATCAACATTGGTTGAGGCAAACCATCTTCCAAAAAGGACCATTTTACCCTTACATTTCCAAAATACCTCTTGACACATTAATATGCATTTTTCCAAATAGTTGTAAGTACATAATCATATAAATGACATTTATCTCAAATGGACTCGATTTATAAAATATGCATAAATGAAGCTTCTCAAACATTATTTATTTGACGAATACCCAAACTCACAAATATGCATGTGACACAAGTTTATAAGGTGAGATATAACCAAATGCCCAACATTTATTAGTAGTGAACAATTTGATGCAAGGCATAAATACTTTAAAATAACCATTTTGGCATGTACACCGTTTTCATAAATCATCTTGAACTCACCTTGCTAGATTTAGGCTAAATCTAGATTTCACCCAACGAGCTCTTTTGAAGACCACTTGAATCCTCAAGCCGGAATCTTCCAAAACCTAGATCCAAACATTTCAACCTATAAACATAGATATTCAACCGCATAGAATCGTTCCCCAACCCTTTACATGAAGATCTCATCTATACCCAAAACCCTAGTTTCCAAAGATGAAGACAGTAGAAGATTACCTTAACCCAAGCTTGAATCCACCAACTAAAACACCTCTAGTTCACCAATAATGGTTACAAACCTCAAATCTACAAAAGGAAGAACAATGGTGGATGAAACCCTAGAAAACTTGATCAAGAAGATGAAGATGGAGGGATGAGGGGCTTACCACCACAAAATACTCTTGTATACTCCAATAGACTTCCAATCTCTTGTTAGATCCTTGAAGAGCTCTCAAAAACGAAACCGTGGCAACTTGAATTACCAAAATCGGAGTTGTGAGAAGGAAGTTATGAAGAAATGAAGTTTTGGGGTGAAAATGGGGTTTGGGGACGATTTTCCCTCTTTTTGTGCGACCCAGCGGCTCCGCGCGGAGCACTGCCGCCCCAGATTTTGCCTGAACACTGTTTTGGTCATAACTTATTCGTTATAGCTTTGTTTTTGCTCTGGAAAGAACCGTTGGACTCGTAATTGAATTATTTATCCAACAAGACTATAAAATCTAGGATTCAAGTCCAAAATCAAATATCTTATTTTTCCTTAATATATCGTTTTCTGCATTAACTTGAACTGATACCTTTCGAAAATCGGGGTGTTACAATCATCCCAACCTTATAATGATTTCGTCCTCGAAATCGATTACTCTCAATGGAACGATGCCCGCATAATAGATTGCCCTTAATCCATTAGCCAACACTACTATCGTGACCCTTATACTGATACTCACGTCAGCCGCCCCTCTGGGGAAAATTACACTCATAACCGAGTGAACACTTAACTCATCAGAGTAACCTTTACCCCCAAGGTTACGGCCGTCTCCCAACCTTAGGTGTCAATTACTACTTCCAGGTAGTTTGTGACTTCAACTTCTCACCGACCAATTCCCTTCGAATCTACACGGTTAATAATCCAAAGTTAAAGATCGTAACCAAACTCCCATGAATCATCAAATTCCTATTGATCCACTACTAATATTGATGAAGATGTCCTTCCAAGGCGCACCCATGCGTCCTCTAGGTAACTGGTTAACCCAAATTCGGCTATCACTCAACTCCGTTCCAACCCCAACCACACAACATTCCTTTAACAAAATCTTTATCACCGCGGGGATGCTTATACCCATCAGTACTTAAACATCAACACTTAACCTTCTTTTAATTTCCATCACCGATTTGTTTACATTTCGCTGCATCGCGTGGGTATTTGACTAGTACCTATAATTAAGTTTTTAGATTATGATTGGTTTTTGGCATCAAATTTCCTAAAATTTTATTATATTTTGCCAACCGGTTTTATAACACGATGGATTTTTTTAATAACATATTTTCTGGTACGTAAGTAAACGTATTTTTTATAAATAAAATACAATTTTTTCTTTCAAAAATAAGCAATATGTACTTTTTTTAATCGGGCTAATTTGTATGTCGTTATGATCAAGGTCAAAATAATTATCCCCATTCTAGAAAACAAACCCTCAAACGGGGACAATAGATAACTTTAAAAACAACTAAGGTTTGATTTGCTTCACATAATGAAGTCCGTGAAATAAATTGGAATATGAAAGAATTGAATAAAATTAAATCAAGTTTGATCATACGTTTAATTGGCAGGAATTTGAATGAAATATGTTAAAAGAGTTTGAATCTGTCAATTTGGTTGGTTGAATATAATAGTGGTGGTAGGGTAAAGGTGGTGGTGGTGGTGATAGTAGTATTAGTTGCGGTGGCAATGACTGTGGTGGCGGCGGGTGACAACGACGGTGGTGTCAGGGACAAACTAACCAAGGCGGTGCATGTGGTGTCACGGGCTGTCGCTTCATCCTCCCTCGTAGTGTAAAAAATTATGTGGTTGTGAAAAGTGCAACCGTATCAATTTGTCGGGTGCCACCGTATATATTTTGACACTAAAATGAGGACATAAATTTCTCTTGGTAGATTTATTTTGCAAGGCTTTTCTTTTCCATCCCAGACCCGAGTTCGAGTCATGTCAGTGTCATTTTCTTAGTTTTTAGCTTTTAATTTTAGATTTATTATGTTTATGAATTTTTTTTGCAATAAAAACTTGAACACATGTCCTCACATATAAAATAAAATGAACTAACCAACAGACCAATGCTGATTTTGTGAAAAATATCCCTATATTTGTTTCTTATAGTCAAATGGTGCCACCACTTGCAAAAAAATTTAGGTCCATCTCCAGGTGGTGGTGGGGGTGAAGGTGACGGTGGTGGTGAATGTGAAGGCAACGATGGTGGTGGATACGAAGACGACATCGGTAAGGGAGATGGTGGCAACAACAACGGTGTTCTTGGCGCAAATATGATGACAACCATCATAGTGGGATTGAAAGAAATGAAGTGAATATAGGATCATAATATATATTTTTTAATTTTTAAATTGGATGAAAGAATTGGAATTCCTTGCTAGAACCCATGGGATTTACATTTCACTATATGTGAGATTCGAATTCCTAACCAAAATTCAAAGACTGAACCAAACACATTCCAATTTTTTCAAATTTCGTTAGATTTCAACGAACTAAACACCACCTAAATTGATTAAAATTTCGTAGTAGGAAATATTTGTTAAAATTATCTTAAAATGATTAAAAATTTAGATATTTCTGTACATGATTAAATTAGAAGTTATGAAAAAGACCCTATTTTAAGTTTCAGCTTTTAAGTATCTTAGGATTAAATAATTAAATTAAAGAATATCAAAATCAATGTAGAAAATTGTTTAACTATATTTTGTTTATGTTTTCGTCGTATAGTTCATTTGGTGAAAGGACGGAACAATGTTTTAAAAACCGGTTTTTTGGTTGACCAGGTGTGGTGACCAGGTCATGGTTCAACCGTTTCAACCACCGGGTCAACCCGGTTTCAAGAGTTTCTATGTAATTTTCATTTTCCTGAATACATACATACATATATATATATATATATATATATAACCAAAAATTTGATATCCACAAGTTAAAACATTAAAAATACACATAACAAGAAGTTTTACATCAAAACGAAACATAACGATCAAACCAAATCATGGATCTTGAGACATTGGAGTGTTGGTTTTTAATGCTAATACGTATTGTCTATTGGACTATTGGTTTTTAACTTTTGTTACCGGGTCAACCGGTTCGATACCGGTTCGTTATGACCTGTTCAACCGGTTTTTTAATAGAACCGGCCGGTTCAGGTCATAAAACGGCATCAACCCGGTCGCAATTGACCCGGTCTCTTCACGGGTTCCCGGTTCGACCGGACGCAGGGCCGGTCCAATGGTTTTGGATGCCCTGGGCGAAGAGCCAAAAATATGCCCCTAATTCAATGGACTAACAACACAAATTTCTAAGGGGTTTGGAACTTAGTCAAGTTAGACAACTCATCCCCATTGTTTGGATATTTCAAATATTTAGCCTGTGTTTTGTTTAAATGCTTTATGTTAAGACTTTTACTTGTTGATTTGCTCGAAAGTGTTAAACTATGGATGTTTGTTTGTAATTGTTAACTATTGAATGCTTCTGTTGTGTTGGAATGCTTTTGCCTAACTAGTTTTTTCTCTGATTCTAAGTTCTAACCTTGTCCTTAGAAGTTGGAACACATCCACTAATTCGTTTCTAGTGCTCTCTTAAGATCCCCCATCTTTTTAATGCAATCCCCAGGTCTTCTCTTAGTTGAGGTAACAAAGTTGAGATCACCTCCAAATTTTTAGTTCTTGGATCTGGTCTTATATTTATTGCATCAACCATTTTGATTTTGTAAAAAATCTTTAAGTTAATTTTCAAAATTATCAACTTCTTTGATGATACTTTGAACTTTTGTTTTAACCCACCAGCTTTGAAAGACCAATATCAAATAGGTGAATAACCAAGCTCCAAGCAAATAGCAATTAACAATTAACAAATAGCAACTTTCAAGTTTCAAGACCAACAAGACCAATATCGAATAGCAATCACCAATTCCAATTTCCAAATACGCAATAATACAAACAACAAATAACCAATTACCAAGCAAATATGAAATTAAATAACCAAGATTCTGAGACTTAGGAGCAAAATCAGAAGGAAAACACTGGGACTTGGGAGAAAAATGCAAAATCAGAATCTGAGGTGCTCCTACAAAATCCCTGTCGTGCTCGGTGAGTCGGTGCTCCGTCCAAAAATCAGAACAGAACCGTCGTGGATTTGAGAGTGAGGGTTTGAGAAAATGAGGGTTTTGAGTTGATGACTGAGAGAGTCGATTGATTTGAGAGCGAGGGTTTTGAGTCGACGCCTGAATTGAGAGAGTCGCCTGATTTGATTTGAGAGCGAGGGTTTGAGAGAGATTGAGAGAGTCTGGGTAAAAAATTTGATTTTTTTTAGGAAACGAGCCTACTAAAGGTAATATGTACTTGGGCCTGTGATGCCCCTTGGGTTGCGCTACCCTGGGCCGTCGCCCATGCTGCCCAGTACCTGGGTCGGCCCTGACCGGACGGGTCGACCCGGTTTTTAAAACATTGGGATGGAATGATGTTTCCTAAATACAAGACAGGTCATGGGTTTGCTCTCGACCTCCCCTAATCTGAACCGCTGAGTGAGCTAAAAAATGCCCACTCAATTGACGTCCTTTAAGAAAGGTTTTGTATAAGGTCGGTTGGGGTTGACGGTAATCAACTTTTTGCCTAGATTATTTACTGTTTATTTTAAAATAATTCTTAATTTTAAAACACATGTCTAAACACTCTTTTGATATTTTATTTCATTGGGAAAAGTTCAAAAAAATCCAACGGACTTTAGGGTTTGGAGTGATTAAGTCCCTGAACAATTTTTTCGAACAAATAAGTCCTTGGACATTTCAAAACCCGTTAAATAAATCATTGAACTTTTGATAACCTGTTAAATACATCCTTATTACTTAAAAAATGTAACTTGCAACCTACATAACAGATAAAACTACAAATTAAAAAAGAAATGTCACATACTTTATCCACCTACAAACTAAAAATGAGGAAATTAACTTAAATAAGTCAATTTAATCAACTAAGTTCATTTTTTAACCACTTTTCAAAGTTTTTTTTCTTCTAAAATAGTTAAAGTTTGCACATAATGTTTTTTTTCTATGTAAGGATTGTTTTTTCCAAAAAAATACACTTTTCATCCTTATAAAGCTATAATTAGTTATTTGATTTATTTTATATGCATTACTTTTTCATTTTACATTTTTATTATGTTAACACATAATCGTATAATAACTAAAATATAAAAAAAATGGTTTCTTCTTTTACAAATTATATCATTATAATCGTTTGGTCAATACGTTCAAAATGAACTCAATATTGTTTTTTAACTTAATCTTATATTATTCAATATCACAAATACGTACGAACTATTTTTAATACTTATAGTTACAGATTTATCTTATATTATTAAATAAATAACCCTAAAAAGATAGAAAGTGTAAATATTAAATATATTTCGTACGTATTTATGATATTTAATAATATGAGATTAAATCCTAAAAATTCAATATTAAGCTCATTTTAAACGCATTGACGAGACAATTATAGTCGTGTAATATGAAAAAATAACATATTCATTTTAATGTATTTTAGTTAATATACGATTATGTGTGTTAATATAATAAAGAGTTAGCTGAAATTAAAAAAACAGAAGATATAAAGTAAATTAAATAACAAATTATAAATATGTTTTCTATTTTTTTTTATTATTATTATTTTGCCAAAAACAATTCTTAAGGCAAAAAAAATTATGCATAAACTTAGACTATTTTAAAAAGAGATTTTGAAAAGTGTTTAAAAAATGAATTTGGTTGATAAGATTGACTATTTTAATTAATTTTCTCATTTTTTAATCTGTAGGGGGATAAAGTAGGTGACATATTTTTTGTTTTTTTTTAATTTGTAGTTTTATCTGTTATGTAAGTTGCAAGTTACATTTTTAAGTAATAAGGATGTATTTAACAGGTTTAGAAAAATCCAAGGATTTATTTAGTGTGTTTTGAAATGTCTAAGGACTTATTTGTTCCAAAAAATTGTCCAAGGATTTAAGCTTTGTTTGACAAACTAGCTTATAAGCTAGCTTGTAGCTGATAAGCTAGTTTTTCAAAACGCTATTTTGAGTAGCGTTTCAATAAGCTAGCTAGCTTATGGTAATCTAAACATGTACACTAGCTTATAAACTAGCTTTTTTTTTTGCCAAACATAGCCTTAATCACTCTAAACAGTAAAGTGCATTAGATTTTTTTGGACTTTTCCCTATTTCATTTCCCAAAACTTAATTATGGATTTTTCTATCCTCAAAATCTGATTATTTTAATTCTGGAAAAACTTAAATGAGACGTGTTTTTTTTGCAAAACTACCAAAATATCATTTAAAGTTGAAAAGACATTATTTTAGTGTGTTTGCTATCATCAATTTCATTTACAATATGTTTTTTACGCTGTAAAAAATTGAGGAGGGCATAAACTATGATTTCCGAGACAAAATGTTACCGTTCAAATAAATTAACATGATTTGTCGATTTAGGAAGAACAACTTGATGAAGAATCGTTGGTCATATTAATGAATTTCTTATTTATAAAATTATGAAAAATTGACAAAAAAGTTTAGACCCGTGTTGATATGTATCAAAAACCAGTTATTTTAATCTGACAAAATTTGTCACGTCTAGAAATATCCGAAGCTTGATTATATTAGTTGACTTACAAGTGACAACACCCACAAGCATAAACTCGTTTAACCAGATCACAAACGGAAAAATCAAAACGAAAGGATTCACACGCGTTATTTGGTAGTAAAAGCTATGACAATGAACCGTTGCAAAATTTTCAATTCCAAATGGCTCTCTTATAAATCAAAGTTAAACACAATTTATAAAATGACTTTTGCAATCTCTAAAATCAAAGTTCAATAATCATGTTTTATTATAAGAAAATAATTTTCTTATGAAACCATGTATGGACAAAAATGTTTAGGTGGAAGGAAGACCCAACGCCTAAAAAGTTCCCGATTACATACTTTTCTTTTTTCTTTTTACAATTACATACCGAAAAGAAAAGAAAAAATATATGGATAAAATAGATTTCAAACCTATACATGCTTTAATTCATTAAAGTGATTTAGTAGTAAAAGGAATAACCATGCTTGTTTTTCTATTTAAAAAACCACTAAACTACAAAGATTCAATATTCAAGAATTAAATAAAAAAAATGTAATATAGAGGGATCAATTGGAAATCAATATTACATTGAAAACTTTGAAAACCGAAATTAATCAATCATTGAATTTCCTTTTTTTTACTTTTATTTTTAATTGATAAGGTTATTTTAGTCTTTAAATAATTTCATAATATATATGGTAAGTGCTATTATTATTATTATTATTATAATATTAATTATTTAATTTTAATGTATTTTATATATGGTAATATTGATCCTTTATTAATTTAAACATGAAACATTTAATTTAGGTAAACACAAATTGATTCATACGCAAGCTATAAATCAAATTATTTTTTCTGATTCTTATGAATCAGTGATTGATTCATCCAATGAATGAAATTTATATTCATATGAAATCTTCAATATTACCTCGAGACACAAAATATTAATATAATGACACATAATGGATTTGATATAGTGAAACAAAAGTATTAATATAGTGAAACCTGATGAAACATAAAATGTTAATATAGTGAAACATGATGAAACAGATTTGATATAGTGAAACATAATGGAAAGGTAATGAAACAATAATGGTAATGAAACTTAATTGGGTTTTTACATAATGCATATTGATGAACAGGTAATAAAAAGATAGTTTTGATATATTATTGTTATATTTTATTAATAAATTAATTAATTTATTACCATATTTAATCTTTGTTGCCAAATTTGAAACACAAAAGAAAAAGACACATTTACCCTTTTAACATATTATTATTATCTTTTATTAATAAATTAATTTATTTATTACCATATATAATTCAAATGAATATTGACCATTGATTAAAAAGATCAATGGTTGAAATTTGGTTTCCAAAGTTTCCAATGAAATTTGGTTTCCAATTGAAATCACCCCTATATATATGGGGAAAGGGGGAGGAGATGATCTAAAGAGAACATGGTCACAATAACGACCAAATCTTTATATATATAAAAGTAAGATCTAAGGAGGATGATGTGAAACTCTAAAATTTGAGTATTCTATACTTCTTGAATGGAGGTTGATTTTTATCTATCCCGCATTGATAGAGAGATGAAAATTGACAATTGATGTTAGGTATATGAAAGGAGGTTGAAATGTCTTTGTTTCATCTTATGGGTTGGATCCTCTTGCCTAATCCATTAAACTTATGTTGTTGGTTCATGTCGGCTAACCTTCCAAACTTATGGGGTTGGTTTATTTTTCCCAACCCTCTTTTTGCAAAATCTTTATATAAAAGTAAGATTCAAGGATGATGATGTGACACTCTAAAATTTGAGTATTCTATACTTCTTGAATGGAAAGAAAATTCCATAGAGTAAAGTATAAACATCAACAGTTATTCTAACACATTGCACGTTGTACATTAGTGCATATCATATGTACATAACATACATCTGCTGAGAAGGAGCGTTGTAGAAACTACATATTAGTAGTCAAACGAAGTTTGTAGGTGATAAGAGACGTGTAGTAACAATATACTTAGCATGTGAAAATCTTACTTGATATTGCTTGAAATCAAAATAAATTGTGTTTTGTTTCTTGTGTATGCGATCCATAGGAGTCGAGATGGGAGATGATGTAGCAAAGTCTTAAACTCAAAACTCAAGGAAATAAAGTAAAATATGTAACTTAAATTGATAGATTGATGCTTGAGAGATTTTTTGATAGATGAAGAAAACCAAAAGTTTAGGAAAATGAAACAATTGTGGGAAGGAGAGGAGTTAGGAAAAACAAAAAGAATGATGCGTAAATGAATAATCAAGTGCAGTACACAATTTTAAAACTCAGCTTTTATGAGGTGTACCAAAACTTTTTTTTATAAATGAGAATTTGATTAGTTTTAATATGGTTTCATTGACGGAAATGTATGTTCTCATATTACTTTATTTTTATGCTCATCCCAATTATTAACAAATTGTATTATATATGCTTATCGTCTGGTTAAATCTTTTTAGTTTTTATGTTGTATAGGTGTTTTCTGATAACGACAATGGTTTGGAAAACCTTGGTTACTAAGTTTAACTGTTTGTTACAAGAATGAAATGTATATGTTTTGCAAAATTTCAAGGTTGTCGAGAATTCTAAACCTTGGTTGTTTCAACCACATATGTTTAGTTGGTTGGATTAGTACAATCCATGTCAACCTTTGGGGTCTCTCCCATTTGGAGAGTGAATATACGTTTGAGCGGTAGTTATCGTGTCACATAAGTGTACATTTGTTTTTTTCTTAACAAAATTGTCAAACATACCGCTCTCTTTCCGGATTAATGTTACTCATTTATTTTACTTTACAAATTTATTCCTTAATATATATATTTATATATTAAAATTTCACTAATTAAATTCTACTAATTTTTACAAATGATATGAATAAGATTTATAGGTAATTGTAGTAACCAACTAACATTTATTTATATGAACAAATTACATATTAATGAACCCATATTAATTACATATTAATGAACCCAAAATTTAGATTAGACGGTTTACACACTAGTATATATATTAAAGGAAAATCATGGAGAGATGATGTGGCCTCTTGAGAAGACTTGATTCATACTTTTCTAATTTTTTCATGTTTTTGAATTATTTTTTGAATAAAAATTGTTATTAAATAAACAAACCTTTCATTTTCTCTTTAAGTTTTGAATATTTTTAAATATTAAATGATAAGCATTTTTATTCATTAACTATTAAATGATAACACTTTATTCATTAATAAGTTTTATTTATGAAAAGTAAAGAGAAAATGAGGAAGCCTTTCATTTTTTTTTTCTTATTTATATACATAAATATATAACTAAATAAAATTGGGAATTTATAAACATATAGAAAGTTTATTAAAATCGATATATCGATATCTATTTATATCTATATGTATAAAGAGAAACATAGAGAGATGAGTTGATAAGTTGTTAGAGTAAGAGTTATGTTTCCCAATTTTCTCCATTTTTTTATTTTTTAAATGTTTAATATGTTAAAGACTTTTATACCCCTATATGGAAAATGTGTAAATTCATTATTAACTTGGGTTTTTTTTTGTAAATTTGCATGTATGAGTTTAACCCACAACTCTTGACTTGCTTCTTCATTTATTTTCTTTTATTTCTCAATTGATTTGGCTTTTAAAGTTGCATAATAAACAAAATGAAATTCGTGAAGTTCATTTGATGGATGATGAAGAGGATAAAGTTGAAGACATGAAAGTTTCTGTACAAGTATGTAGAATTATGTTCTTTAAAAAATGTGATTTGTTATTATATTATTCGTTTTTCCCATTCTGTTAGATGTAACACTCTAAAACTTAGACGGAAATAAAATTTGAAATTTCGACAATATGACGTTTGAAAATAGAGGAACCTGTCACCCTAAAAATAGGGAATAATTTAAACCTGTATAAAAAGGGTAAAACAATTCAACCCAAGAGTATCATCCCATAACGGGGTATATAGTAAGGCATTTACAAACCCAATGATGAAGCATAAAACGACAACCTACTAATCTAAATTTTGGTTAACTAGATTATGGTCGGGTGTCGCAATCCTTCCAAAATGTATATCTTCAAAAGTCAAGGTATGTTGGTCACTATATCTCTCAAAAAGACCACTCACGACCCCAAGGTCGTTCCCTCAGTCCCGACGTGCCCCACGGCTAAGATGACCTGTCAAACATGACAACAAAGAACAAGTGTTAGGCTAAAGCCTAGTGAGAACAAGTTAAATAAGAATGAAAATACTAAACCCATTTGAAGTCACGCGGAGGATATAGCCGAGAGCTAAAACCAATAAATCAAATAAACCATTAGTGATTAAATATGGTACAAATAACACCAATCACATAATGAGCTCAACTCCTCTAAGTCTATTGCTCGAAAACATCAAGTCAACCCCTCTAGGTCTATTCTTGAGAGTTCCAAAACGGGGAACTCTAGCACAAGGGAATTACGCCTTACTGCCCATGAGACGTTGTCCGACCGTATAGGTCCACACCTTACTTATCATGGTGACCCGATGCCTATTCCGTGCCAAAGTGGTGAACCCAATGTCCAAAACGGGGACATAGGAACACCGTGCCTATGGATCCATTGCACTTAAGACCAAATACCAAAAACATGCTAGCACATGAAATACTCATATTAAATCACACATACAAGTAGGTTGTATGTATAAAGTTACTAACATAAAATCTTGACTCCCATTATTGAGGAGGCTTAAACAATATAACCCATCAATAATATACCATATACATTCCATTTAAAAATCATGATTGTGATTAATAAGTCCCAATACTTGCATTTCCCAAAAACCCTAATTTTCCACTTTGGGTTCACCAAAGTCCCATGGACTAAGGGTTGTCTATCAATTGAGTAAAAGATATAGAAAACTATGATTCTTAGTCCAAAGGTATACTTCTCCCATTCTTACTTAGGTTACAAAACCCTAACATTCCAAAACTCATAGTTAGGTTAAAGAACATAGATGACCAAAATACAAGGAATATATTCACATATAATCTTATATAGAAGTTTAAAGAAGTGAATGAGCTCACCTTGCAAGGGTTATACACAAACCCTAGGTGTTGGATGAACAAGAGGAAGATGAGAAAGTCCCTTGAAGCTTTAAATTCTTAAGCCCCTTAATCAATGCTTACCAAAACCTGGATTGAATCATACATAAGGTTTTAATGCGCTTACCCAAAAGAAATCAATGAAGAGAGATGATGATACCTACCTCTCAATAAATGTAATCGCCCCAAATCAGCTCCCAAAAGCAGAAAATGGGTTTTAGGTCGTGAAAATGGGTTTTAAAGGGACTGGGCCCGACCGCGACCTTGCCCGGCGATTGTGATACTTGTCACAATCGTGTGTCACTATCGATCGCTAATGCCCCCTCTCGATACAAATCCAGCGATAGTGCCATGCGAGAGTGACATAGTGTCACAATCGCGGGCACTGTCGCCACCTCCCCCTCGACTTACGGTACGTCTCCCGCGATAGTGACCCTCGTCACAATCGCGAGCACAATCGCTCCGTGAGTACCGAGGCCCAAACTTCCAGATTTTTGACCCGAGAGGCCCACGACCCAGATTCCAAAACTAACGACAAAAAAAAATAAACGTGATCGGTTTTGCGGACTATGCTAAGAAGATGCACTTGATGAGGTCGTACCAAATTACGGGTGTTACATTAGATTTGTTGTTATCATAGTACATGATTGTCTTAATGAATGAGTCATATATTTTCAAATTAAATTTTGATAATTTGTGATTACAAATCTGATAAAAATTCATTAACAATACCCGTTTATACATGATTGATACATTGAATCAAGTTTTGACTATTCAAGTGGCATAGATTTTTTCTATTGACATTAACGTTGTTATTGTTATGATAATTTTCAGTGTCCATGAATTTATCTTCAAGAAATCATGCTCAAATCTTAGCAGAAAAGTTCAAATCATTACAAGGATTTGATGTTTTAGGGATCATTTCTTTGGCTTTTGATGTCACACACTTGAAGTTTATGATACAGGTTTGTATATCAATCAAAGTTGGGTCTTCTGAGAAAGTATAAATTCTTTTAATTATCAAACGTCGAAATATTTTTTGTTGAAAATGTTTGTATATTTGGTTTGTATGGGCTAAAAGTTATTTTTACTTCTATATTTTCATTTTAACTTTTTTTTTCCATTTTAACTTGTATGTGCTTATTTACATGTTCTCTAAAACTTAGTTTTATATTTTATTTTTTCAAATATGGTAACATATAAAGAAGCTTCAAATATTATGTTCTGTTTTCTCTAAATTTAAATTAATTTAAAATTAAAAAAAACATATCATTTAATTAATGAGTCTTTCATTTACTTTATCTTAAGTTAAATTAAAAAACATATCATTTAGTTAATAAAATCTTATTATATATATATATATATATATATATATAATTTTCATGATTAAAATATAAGCATTAATAGTAAAAATGAGGAAAATTGATCATAATAAAAACAAATGTAAATGACAACAATAAGAATAAAGTTTTAAAAATCATTTATCAAGAATAAAGTTTTCTCTATTTTTTTTAATTTGCATAATAATCAATATAATCTATTATTTATTTTTATAGTATCTTAATTTGTTTCGGTGACAATTAATATAATCAAAAATATTAATATTATGATAAAACATATTTTGGATTATTTCTCTCATTAATTAGAGAAACCTATCACTAATTAGAGAAATAGTATGATATATATATACACACACACATATATATATATATATATATATATATATGGAGAAGTTCATTTGAGAAATGCTAAATATATGAGAAATAGAGAAGTAATCCTAGCCTTTCATTCGGTCAAGATCGGCTTTGACTGGTCAAATATTGCGTCTTTGACTGGTCAACAATTACGACTTTAACTGGTCAAAAGTTGCGGCTATTCAAAAAATAGAAAGACAGTTTCGTAATTTTTACAAATACACGAGACAAGTTCATATATGAACCTGTATGTGAACCAGTGTAATTCACATATGAACTTTTTTAACTAATTCATATATGAACTAACTAATTCATATATGAACCAATTAACTAATTCATATATGAACTAATTAACTGTAAGTTCATATGTGAATCAGTTGAACTAATTAACCGATTCATATATGAACATTTATATGAACATTTGTGATTCATATATGAACTATACGTTCATATATGAATCGGTTAATTAGTTCATATGTGAATCACAAACTACCCCTCTATCTTCATATATGAACATATAATTCATATATGAACTAGTCCTGCGTATTTTACGAAACTACCCCTCTATCTTCTATAAGTCACACAAGGAATTATCCGGTGCTTCACGGTCAAAGCCGCAAATGTTGACCAAATAAAGGGCTAGGATCATTTTCTTTATTTCTCATATTTTTAGCATTTT